>VZTE01007284.1:24548-220305 GCA_013397775.1 Eulacestoma nigropectus | reverse complement strand
GGCCGCGGGGTGGGGGCGGGACGGGGGCGCAGGAACCGGCGCTCTCAGCCCTCCGCCGTCGGGGCGAGCGGGCCGGCCCCTGCCTGCCCCCCGCGGCTATATCGGCCCGAGGAGCGGGGCGGGGAGGGGGGGCACGGGCGGCGACCCCCCTCCCTGGGAGTCGCACAGCACCGGGGGCGGGCGGGGGTGCTGCCCCGACCGGCGCCCCTACCCCGGGGCGGAGCCACGGCTACTCACGGAGCGGCCAGGCCGCCCCTCCCCACGTCGGGGTAGGGGGGGGAGTGGTCCAGCCTCCCGGACCCACCTTCCCTACCGCCGGCTCTGCCCTCCGCCTCTCCAAGCTCCGGCCCGGGGGTCCGGCCGCAGTTTGGTGGGCTCTGCGTCTCCCCAGAGCAAGAGGCCGGGGTGCGGGAGCGCTGCTTCCCACGGATGACCGCCTGCTGCCGGAGGTGAGGGTTCTGCGGAGCAGGACACAGGGCTCCCACACAGGGTCTTCGGGGGTTGCAGGTGTGTGGTTTGAATATGGAAAGGCAGAAAACAGCTCTGAAACTCCACTGACCTGAACACACAGGAGCAGCGCGCTCAGTCCCTGCAGGTTTCACGGGCAATGCTGAGGTGCTTTTACTCTAGCCTGGGGCTTCCAGTTAGGTGCTTAGCAGAACACTGGGCTCCTGCTGGGGTTTTCATGGCTCCATGACCAGGCCTGTGCCAGCACCTGCCCAGGATGGGACCAGAGAAAAACACCTGGCCCTTGCCTCCTGCAGAGGTGATGGGTGATCCCCCTGTCTATGGTTTCATCCCGGGTTTTTATAGGGTTTCTCCTCCCTTCCTTCCAGGTGGCTACATGGCACAATTGCAATGAAAAGGGGACTTGGAAGGGGCTGAAGGATCCTAGGGGCCCAGGTGTTCACTTTGCAGAGTGTCATCCCTGCTGGTGCAGGGAGATGGAGAAATCTTCAGCCCAGAAGTAACCTCATATAGGGTGTGTGCAGGCATGGCAAAAGGGACAGGATGGCTCTGCTGCACTGTAGAGAGCTCGGGGCCTTGCACCCAATGGCTCCCTCTCAGAGAAAGGCAGCAAAGGCTTCCTGGGGCACAGCATAGCACGAGCCAAACTGCACACAGACACAGCTGGAGTGGGGAACACAGCCAGGAGTGGAGTTTTAGATGCCATTTCAGTGGTTATATTTGGTGTGCTATAAAAATTAATTAGCATAGATCCATGTGATCCTCTCTAAAATATTGTTTTCATCCCAAAGAAGGGATGCATTAGGAAGCACTTGAAGCAGCCCTAGACAGAGAAACCTCATCTCTTGACACAGTCACTGCCTGCACTTGACCAGAGGTGAAGCCATCTGTTCAGTCCTGATTTCTTATCTAGCCTGAGTGAAGTGCCCTGAAACAGAAAGTTTGAGAAAGAATCACTGGCTGCCTGGGGGAATGGGGGTGTTCAGCCCACAATCCCTCAGGCACTGCAATTCCTGCTTACCACAAGCTTTGATTTGCAATCTCCCTTTATTTTTTCACTCAGGACATAAACACTAACAGCAAACACAAGCACACAACCCCACTGGAGAGAGACACAGAGCTGATACAGCTGAGCTCCCTCAGTTGCCAAAATCCCTTCCATAGCCAGTCCAACACATCTCTGTCCCCAAAGCTGAGCAGAAACATTTCTGTAGTTTGCATTAAATGTATTGGGCTAATTCTCCTACCTACAACCTCATTCTCCATCCTAACCTCTGCAAGACAAAAGTACTGAATACACCAGGGAAGCTAATATGCACAAGTCTTAAGGAGAAGGTAGGAATCCAACCTCCTAAAACTTGCTTGAGATAGTCTCTTAGCTTAAATGGCCTGATTTTTCAGTTGTCTTTTTGGTTGGAATTTTTTTTTTTTAAATTTTCTCAGCTTTGTTCCAAATCTCTGGTATTTGTAAAACAGAATTGATGCTGCAATGCTTTAGGAAACAGTTTCAGCCAGGCATTTCAACACGACTTTATTGATGCATCAGTAGCATAAAAGTAGTACCAGCATTAATCTGATTTACAGGAACAAGTCTTTGAGCTCTGATTGTACAGAAAAGTTTGAGTTACAGTTAGAATTTAAGTGTTGCCAGATAATCTGGAATCTTTTGACTATGCTGTGTCCAGGTATCACAGCAAAGGAAGAGGGAGAGGGACTAGGGGAGGAGACATGCTCACAGTAGAGGCTCAGGAGAAAGGAAGTCAAATAAGTACAACATGAAATTTTAAAATTTTCATCATTAATGAAATTGTAGACATATCCAGGAACAAAAAGTTGCCTTTTTCTAGAAGCCTGATGACACAGAATTCAGGAGAGGAGAAAGGCTTGAGGCACCCTTGCCACTCTATTGCAGCTAAATCTTTAGATTCTTTAACATTCTCTAAGAGGTTAAAGGCATTTAGTGCATTAAAAAAGTCATGACCTCGGGGAGAGACATGGGGGAAGCAGAAGTGCAGCCTTGCAGATGCACCCCCAACAGTCCAGTCAGCCCTGTGGACAGCCCCAGCCTAGAGGGGCCCCCCTTCCCTGATTTTATGTCTTTTTACAAAATAATCAGAGAAGTCTATTAGCCTCCCTTCCCCACTGCAGGATTTTAGAGAGCATTCCTTCTTTGCAGTGATGTGGGGATGCATATTAAAGACAAGCACCAAGGGACATCCTGCAGGCTGCTTGCATAGCATTCAGTCGCCTCTCAGTTTGAACACGAGTTCTTCATCAATCTTATGCCCACTCTGCATCTCCCTTACTCCCACTCCCTTTCTCCAGGTGTAGAGCAGCCTGCCTTCTGCACATTCTCAAACACACAAGTTACACCTACGAGCATCCTCGTGATCCCCCAAAGATCACAGTGCCACAGCACTCCCTGATGCTTATCTTCCCACTGTTGGCTCCCTGTGCCTCAGTACCTACACTGATACCCAGCTGCAGCATGGACATGGGAATCCCAGCAATGGCACCAGATGCTGTCATGGAAATAACCTGAATTGCAATTTAGATGAGGTCAGAGCAGATACAGTTTATTGCTATGGCTATAGAAGAGGATAGGTAGCAGAAGAACAACTGACTCTGCTGGTTGACAATTAAAATAAGGGGAAAACAAATTAAGGTGATTCAACTTTCCTTTTCCTGTACTAGTTGTAATCTTTAGATGCAGCAGCATTTTAATGATGTTACCATTAGCTCTGTGACTTCACAAAAGTAATTAATTGCTCTCAACTCGTTCTAAATACACTAAGAATAGACAATTAACTGAAAAATACATGTATAAGAAAAAAGTGGGAAAGCCAGTCTAAAATTTGAATCGAATCAATCCTGTCATAGAGGTGCAATCCTCTTCCCTTTGTTGGGGTGGGCCACCGAGTGGACACAAGCAGGGGCAAGAATATCTGTTGTTCTTGTCTCCCAAAGACACTTTGCCAACAGTTTGCAGGGAGCGGAATTAATTACTCCAGTCAAGATGACTGTGGAACAATCCAGCATCCTGAGCAGTTCAAGAATGAAGTGGTAAAGTGAAGTATAGCCTGTAACTTGGATGGGAGAGACATTTTTCAAGCAACAGGAGAGTTTTCGCACATTTCCTCCTCTGTCTTCTCAGGAACATCTCCTAGAGAGAAATTCCTGGGCACATCACAGTAGTTGTAGCAGCTTCACCTCCCCAGCAGCTGTATGGGACTGGGGGAGTGTCTTAGTTTCCCCAGTCTTTGCTACCTTCTTCATTCTTAAATGAAGTCTTAATGAGTGGCGGTTGAGTAGCTTAGAGCATATTCAGTATGAACTGAAATATTCAAATCAAAGTTCCTGCTGCTGCGTGAGTGAGCTTTACCTCTGGCTGTCTGGTGGAAGGAGGGTCTGAATGTTCCCTCAGCTCCTTTCCCTGCACAGAACTCCACTGTCATCATGGAGTGTCTCTGCCTTTTGTGCCTAACTTCAGGTGAGGTGGGGGAAACACCAATCGGATGTTCATTCTAACTGTCACTTGGCCTGTTCCCTGTGCCCAAACTGCTGTTGTTCTTAAAGCCAGAATCTTTTAATGATCTACAGTAAGATTCCAGCTCCTCAGGGGTGGAGAAGTAACAAAACATTCATCCCATCAGAGCAGGGAGTTACCCGAGCATCCTTGGACACACTGACCTCTTGTGCTCCTGACAATCACACTGGCTGACTCTGGGTTGTCCTGCCCACCCTCCCTCGTGCACAAGAAGGATGGTAGCATTTGTCTAATGTCAGCAGCCGTGGTTTGCAGGTTCACCCAGTAGCAAAGCTGAGCACAAATGCCAGAGACACACAGACACAGGATGCACACACAGAGGACACTGACACATTCAGTCACGCAGGCTGCCATGAACAAAGCGCTGCCCTCAACAGCACCCACTCGTGGTACCCATGTGAGACAAACACAGCTGAATTTCCACCTCTTCTCTAACTGACAGAGCTCTATGTTCACTGGTGAAAGCACATCCTGCCCACCTCTCTAGGTTCACAAGCACATACTGGTTCATGGGTGGCCTCGCTATGGGCACAGCCCTTCTGCCTGCCCAGTGCCCCTGCCCACAGTCCCAGCCCTCACACCAGCTTTACAGGTCCTTCACTTGCTGGCTGGTGCAGCTGGATGCATGATGGATGCACTCACCAAACATGAGTGCTCACACAATTGTCCCTTGGGCATTCCACGTTCTGGTCGTACTTGAGTGTACAATTGTCAAATTTCACCTTTTTAGACAGAATGCTCTGTTTCAGCCACCATCAAATGTTTCTCTAACTGTCCTTTAAGATCCTCTACTTGATATAAATTTATTTTTTTTTTCTCTCCTGAGGGTGTCTTAAATTTCTGATTTGGGATTCTGTTTTTCTTTTGGTGGCCTCTTCATACCAATTGGAAAATATAACTCACTGAAACTGGGGAATTACAGCCTCGGGACTTCAAGATGCTCCTTAAACTTAAACTCTGTAGTGCAATCAAGTATGCTTTTTTCATCCCCAAGGTAAGTATCCAGAACAAGAGACTGAAGAGAAGAAAAAAGATATACAAGGGCTCCCTTCTGGTCACAACATCTTGCTTAAGCCCACCATGCTGGCTGAGGCTGGAGTCAGCAGCAGCAGCAGCAACAAAGGAGGCTCAGACTGGAATCTAAGTCAGAAAAGGGTTAATGGGGTCCACCACATCACCTGAGTCTTTAACTCTTCTTCAGCTGAGAGGTGTCCCAAGAACCTGTCCTGAAGTGGCAAAGAGATCAATGCCCAGCTCTGAAGGACCACTGTTCATATAGGTTCACTCACACTGTAATTCCAACCTGGACCTTTCCTGACCTACATCTCCTAAGGACTTCATCAATTTGTGATCATTCTTCCTTCTTTGAGCTGACTAAAGAGTAGGAACTCTGAGTGTGACTCTGGACTGACCTGTATTAAAAGGTGGAATCCAGCTGAAGTGCCAGCAGGGATTTCAAGAAGGTGAGGTGACACAAGTTGTATATACCTACTACATGCACAAGGCCAACAGAATCACTCAAGGCTGCTCTGAGTTCTGCTTTCTTCAGGACAAGAACTAATCCATCAGGAAGATTTCACTGTGATCACTGTTTCAGGAGACAGGGTGTGAGTTTCGTCAAGAGGCCTACTCGGGCTGTACTTGGCAACTCTATCTCCCCACTTCATAGCCCAAGAACAAAGGCAGAGGGCCGATACCACTGGCTGCTCTCTGCCCTTGCCATAGCCTGAGCCCAAGCACATGTGACACAGAGCCCTCCTTTTATACTAGAACAACACATAGAGAACCACAAGTGGTGAGCAACAAGCTGGGGAATAACTCATAACCTCCAGGCACCCCTGTTCTATCCCTGTGAAAAGTCTGGTCTGCAAGAGTCAACGTACCGTTTACCATGAGAAGGACCTTCAAAAGGCAGTCAGTTTTTCTTTGGTCATGACATCAGGTTAGAAGAACTTGTCCATATGTCACATGCGCCAGTCTCTGTCAACAAAGCCTGATCTGGAAAGTAAAAGGCAGCACTTCTCCTTCATAAAGCCAGTAACGTCAGAGGTCATCATTAGCTTATCATATTTTGATGCCAGGAGTCTTAGCTAAAATTGTTGTATCTTCTTTTCAATATTAATTAACTATAAGAATGTCTAGAGGCAAGGTTCCAACTGGAAACATTCTGCCTCTCACTACACGGATGTTTTCTCTACTTGCTTCTGACTCCACACCGGGAAGAAACTTCCTTCCTTGCTTTCCTTAATGTAGCATTAGTTTCTTCATATCACCAACATTTTGCTGAAGAGAACTGCAGGAGAAGCCTTGTTTTGGTAGGAATGGCAAAAGGTTACCAGTATTTGAAGGTCTATAAAATAACTTTAATTTCCAAAATTTTTTAATATAAATAGTTTTTCTGCCTCATCCATTTCCCAGAGACAACGTAAGATCATTCTTGTACATTCCTGAATGCTACAAGCATTCTTGTAGCTCCTTTTATTTATTTTTTTTAATTGACCAATCCAACCTTTTCAACTGTCTTAAATCCACCATTTGGCATAGCAAGGAGAACAAGCCATAATTCTACTCATCTCCACTTCACATTTGAGGTCTGCCTCTGCTGACATTGCCATGAAAGACGCCCATTTCATCCTGACTGATATAAAAAAGTACTCATAATGAACTGTTCTCATACTAACCCATGAGATAAACATTTTCAGTTAATATAGCACTAAAAAGATGAAAGGACTTCTAAGTAACAACTAGTTGGAATATAAATTTATTACCAAAGCCTGCTGCCTTTTTAAAACCTAACAATCCATCTAGCCTCCAGTGCTTTAGTGCTACATCTTATACCCCTCTATGAACAAATGAAGACACAACAGAAACATGTTGAAATCTCTAAAGCCATGTAAAACCCGAAGGCATTAAAATTTATTAAATGATGCAATAACAACAGAATTCTTTATTTACAATAGCATTATTTAACATCAAATAAGCAAATAGCATCAGCAAAGCAATATTAACTTGCATAAATGTATTTAAAATTTCTCTGAATATATCTACCTTTGCATAAACTGCTAACACTAGAAATACAAACATCAATGCAGGTGAACAAAGTGATGTTCAGAGTCAACTCCGTTTTGAAAATAAATCACAACCTGAAACACTGTAAGCTTTCTCCTGAAGAACCATAGTTTATATATTGCTTAATTTTACCCTTGTATAATCTTTTCATATACACACATCTCAGATGCAACTTCATGATGAACTGTACAAATAAAACCCACAAATGACATAAAGGGAAAAAAATTAAATGACAGTAAATGTTTGAAGAAATGTGTCCATCATCCCTATTGAACAACATAAAGATTAAGTGATGATGCACTTATTCCAAAATTGTACACAATTCACTATACAAATATAATACATCAGACAGCTATGTAGGAATATACAAGACTTAAAAACAGATCTAAGGCATTATGCTAGATTTTAGCATTTTGAGGTTCTTGCACATAGCTTTTACCTGTAGTAAGAAACTTAAAAGATTTTGTTTTAGTCTACAAAGAAACACCAGGGAGAAAATTCTAATTAAAATCAAAGCCACTACAGTAAATTTTCTTTTGTGCAGAGAATGCTTTTGCTCTTAGGCAGCATACTACCATACAAATACTAGAAAACTTTTAAATTCACACCAACAATTAATGGCTTAAGTTGCATTTCAAAACTGATTGTGTATCTTTGGGTTCTGCAAGTGGAGCTGTGCCACCCATTTCATCTGTTAAGCCCATATGAATTCCGCTTTTAAACAAAGATTAAAAAATGTATTGTATAAACTGCAAAAACATTGCTTTTAATTAATACAGGCCCAAAGGGATACTGGTGTGGGACAATATTTTAAGGATTGAGTACAAATTAACTCCTTGTAGCAAAACAGCTCACTTCACTTTTTAAACTCACCACGTTACATGAACACTTAAACAGGTCATATGACCATGTATATATGCTTATTTTTCACATTATGCGCCTTTCACATTTAATAATGTAAATAGAACACTGATTAATTGTTCTCTTAAACAAAATCCAAGTACTTTCTCCGACAAATTTACTGTATACAGGATGAAAAATACTGATAATGAAGGGAATTGATTTGGCTTTTTTGTTTCTATAGTGATCAATATGATCAGAAGATTCCTTCACTCACTTTTCTCTTTCGTTACTTAGAAGACGACAAAAGTCACAATGAACCCAAACGGAGCCAAAGTGATAGGTACAATCTCCTTTCTTTCAAAATGGCAATGGATGATGAAGTACCATAATCACTACAGATAAGGATTTGCAGGTCTGCTGTGAAATGGGACAAATTTAAACGATTTTTTTTCCACTGTGAAAAAGAATAATCTATCTGCAGAGGTTACAGTTAAGAACCAAAAAAGAATGGAATAGCAACAAAATTATTTTAAAACTCATTTACACTTTGTGGTGCATGAAATTAATTCCTTCAAATTTATACATCTCTTATATAAGTAATTTTTTGTCAGATATATAATGCAAGTTCAACACCAATGTTGTAGTAATGAGGCTGTGGAGGTCAGGGCTGATGGTTATTTTTTCCCATCAGCAGGTCAAAGAATGACTCAGCTGACTAAATATTCTGTCTGAGTTTGGCAACAGAATGGTGGCAGCTGAAAAAGTGTTGCTTCTCCAGAACGGTGGCACTGTCCTCTTTAGGGACAAACACAGAAACAGCCTTTATCATATTTTCCTCAGCCTTAACATAGAATAGCTGCTATTGTATTTGAACTCCCACCTGAATACCAAAACAAATTAAATGACAACAGGACAAACCTTTCAATCCCAAAAGGCAGGGCTGATATTATAAAACGCATTGCATTTTACATTACATCAAAAAATTTGCATTCAGCTTAGAAAGTTTGTGGATTAGTGTCCTGGTTCCGGCCAGGATAAGGTTAACTTTTGCAGTAGCCAGGAGAGGGCATGGCTAGGACCCGGAGGTTATTCTATACCACCTCACATCATTGCCGGGGCAGGGGAAGGGAGTCTCTTCCCAGGAGAAGGGCTCTCTTCTGGATCAGCGCAGTGGCGGAGGGAGCGTCAGGCATGTCGTGGGTTTCCGTGAGAATTGGTTGTCTCTTTCTTGTACCCTCTGTCACTAGTATTGTAGCTGTTACTGTTTTTTATCTCATTGCTGTTTCCATTAAATTGTTCTTATCTCAACCCATGATCTTCACCTTTTGTGCCTCCAATTCCCCTCTCCAACACTCCATAGGGAAAGATGGAGGGGGAGCGAGCGGGCTCTTGGTTTGGAGAGTCTAAGTGGGAGCACTAAATTAGGGAGTACCATTCCTAAACAATTAAGAGTCAGCAGAAAGAAAACAGAGGTCAAACTCATCAATTTCTTAATACTCCAAGTCCTCAGAAACTGATGTCAGTATAGTAAAAGATTATTCAAACCACAGTGGGCAAGGAAAAAAACCAACATGCCTTAACAGTGGCCTGCTTAGCAACAGTTTTTCTAAGATTTGTTACGAAAGGATATAAACATACAAAAATCAAGAACTGGTTCCTACAGTGGCTGCATATAATATAGGTTAGTTAAATGATATTATGAGCAGAATCACAAGGCTTAGAAAATGAGAAGTCTCAAGCCTACAAATTAGGTCTAATCAAGGCATTGTGATCCTTTACAAAACACTTTTCCAGGAGACACACACGGCTAAGAAGATATCTAATTTAATACTGAAGTACCTCATTTGGAATCAACTTCACAACATGTATATCTCACAAAAATTATACAAGTAAAACACTTAAGTTTTCAACTTAAATTATTGCTTGTTTACATATAAACTGGATTTTATGTACCTTACAAAACGTCCTCATAGTCCACACTGCTTTAAAATAATCAGAAACACGATAGTGGTGAAGTCTGTAGTGATATCTGCTATAAGTATTACAGGAATTGTTATTTTCCCAGCTAAGGGGTTAGGAACCAGAATTTATCATGCTTTAAAGCAGGTATCTTTGATATTATGCACCAATTCTGCCACTACCATAATCAGTACATGCATTACCATCAAACTTTGCTGTTTGGCATCCAGTAACCGGCTGTGCAGATTGCTGGAAACACACCTAAGGAAATAACGGAGTAACCTGTTTTATAATTCTATTAGAAAGAAGAAGATGACAGAGGTCAGGAGAGCCAGGTTAAAAAAACCAGATTTGCTGATTGTTAGGAATTTAATTAAATGAGAATGTAACCAACTTGTATGTTTGGATTCATGACTTGCATCATAAACACTACCACAAAACCCAACCAAATCACCCCTTATAAACAGCCCTCTCACAGGGTAATTTTCATCTGTTTTACAACTTTAACCCCATTCAAAATTGGTCTGTATAGTTTTCTGCATCAGTTGATCTTCTCTGACTTGCTGTCAGTGGAACGTGCTTGTTGGAGGTCTCTATATGTACCAGACGTTGCTTCTACGCCCTCCTCCATGCCTCCTTTCCGCCCCAAAATGCAGGCCTTAGTCTAAAACACCAGTTTTCAGACAGAACTGAATCCTTTGCACCAGACTGAGTAAGCCAGGGAGAACAAAGCAAAAAAACCCCAAGGTGTAGAACTAAACAGAAACAGAACAAGAGCATGGTTGTTTTTCCTTAAATACATACATTTAAATACATTCAATCTGACATGGTTTATGAAAATTGCCTGTCAACATTTACTTTGCAGGAGAGATCTAAGTTGCACTAAGGTGAATGCAGTGAACAGACTGAGCAATGTCTGTACGCTAGCTTCAGACTGTCAAAGAAGAGGCTGCTCTTCGGCAACGACCACCCGGCTCCCCTCGGGAAGGCAGGGCTGAGTCCTGTCGGCAGCAGGCAGCCGCCGGGGCTGGCAGCTCCGCTGGGACACGACAAACAGACGCGGCTCTTCAAACTGGTAAGGATTTGGGGCCGTAAGCCCAGTCAGCTGAAGAAAGGAGCAACCAAACCACGCTCAGGGTCAGCAATATTTCTGCAAAAGAAGAGAAATGGGGGAAAAACCAATGAATTCTTCCTGCTGGGATAGTGAAGATGGATAGGTCAATGAGATCTGGGATGCTGAAGTGCAACATCCGCTGTCAACCGTGCATTACTGTAATGCTTTACACCTGAAATTTAATTGGAATTTACAAAGCTGAACTGTTCTTTGTGTACACTGATACAACTGATCAGCAATTTAGTTCCTTTGATATCAGTGGGGGTTTAACTTCACTGCAATCTTAGGTCCTTAATTCATTCCAATTATCCTGGATATTATAATAACTCAGGATCATCCACCTCTTGTAAACTCCAGCTGAAGGTATGGCAATAGGATTTAAGAGAAGTCTCATTCTCAGAATATGTGCAAAAATCTCTCTTACTGCTGCATCACTGTCAAAGGGAAAAACTGCCATGGCTCACTTTCCCTTCCAAGACTCATAATGAAAAAGGGAATAAAGAAGTAAAACCAGCTTCAGATACTGATCCCGAAAGATGTTTTTTACCTCATACTTAATACCCTTGCAATGTCTTTACACAAACATAGTACAAACTGGTTTCAGCTGAGTTGATTATCTTCTTTCTTATTCAAAAAAACATCAGGATGTGGTTTTCACAGTTGTTTTAAGACTACTCCTTCCAGTGGCTGCAATCTGTGCCTTTGTCTTCCTCTCCTTGTAAATGCCTGCTCCCATGGGGTGCTGTGGTCAGTCAGGTCAGAGAGTCAATCCAGCCAAACCCATTTTTCTCCTCCCCTGCGGTTGCTTTTCACTCATATCCTGTGGCTCTGGCCATGGAGCAGCTCTTTGCTCACAGCTTCCTGCCACGCATGAGGAAGGCCCTGTTTGCTCAGGGACAGTGCTGGTGGGTAGGCAGCTTTCTCACCAGTCCACGTGCGAACTGGTGGGCTGCCTTCTGGAAGCTGTCTACACCGTGCTTTGGACCTTACCACACCTTCCTCTGCCTTCACACAAGGCCTAGAAATGTATCTTTATTGACAAATAAAGTCAGGGTCAGGAATTATCCTGCAACGCAGAAATGCAAGGCCCTATGTTTTGTACATCCCCTATTCCCAGTTTAGCTGGTGCAGCTGGAGCTCTTTGGGTGTGACCAGCCATGGGCAGCACTGAGGCCTGATCGTGGCTCCTCCTTCCTTCATCATAGCATAGAGACACCACACCCACATCCCTCATGCCCTGACTTACATGGACAAACTAATCTTTGACTCCCCTTTCTAACATGTTGAGAGGCAGTTCAGGGACCCTGTTAGTGGTTTTTGAAGATAAAGTGGAAACAAAAGTGAAAACCCAAAGATGTCCTTATTTTCAGGGTGGGCATTCAGCAAACAGTATTTCCAGAGAGATACGAAATAAACACTCCCTCTATACCAGCGACTTGAAAAAAATTATGTACTGCAAAAGCTGCACATTAATTACACAGCTTGAACTTTCTTTAAAAAAAAGTTGTGTAGGAGTAGTTTATGGCTCAGTTGCATGAAAAAAACAGCTGTTTAACCTCTATTACAGTTCAAAGTTCAGTGAAAGGTATTTATAGTGCATATAAACTGCATTTTCATTGATAGTCACAGGTACATTAGTAGAATAAATGTAAAATCATGAAATGCAGTCCGATGTAGCTTTCCAAAATAATTTGAGAGGTTTTAAGAAGTTGCTTTTCTTCAGGTGAGACAAAGCTTCTCCCATGCATTGCTACTGTCCCTCTCATTGTCACGGCACTGATTTCATTCTTTTAATTTTACATCCCAGAGATTCCCTGCCCAAAGTCATGCCACTCATTTCTTTCCACCTGCACCCTGACTTTTCTCCACCATCTCTTGCACTCTTTCTGTCATATTCACTCTCTTTTCCTTCTCTCTTCAACAATTATTTAAAAACTACCTCCTCCTTTAGTCTGCTTCTGTCTCAACAACCTTTTTCCCTTTCTTTCCTCAGCATTACCCGGTATTTTCTTCTCTGACAGTCAGGCTTCTCTTAGCACAGGAAATTTAGCTGGTTAGGGAAAGCACTAAGTAGGAGATCTTCTAGCAGCCTCCCAGTACCTAAAAAGGACCATGAGAGAGCTGGAGAGGGACTTTTTACAATGGCACATAGTGACAGGACAGTGGGCAATGGCTTTAAACTGAAAGAGAGTAGGTTAAGATTAGGTATAAGAAGAAATTCATTAAAGTGAATGTGGTGAGGCACTGGCACAGGTTGCCCAGACAAGTTGTGGATGCCTCATCCCTGGAAATGTTCAGTGTTGGATGGGGCTTTGAGCAACCTGGTCTAATGGCAGGGGGTGTCCCTGTCCATGACAGGGAGGTAGAACTAGATATCTTTAAGGTCCCTTCCAGCCCAAACCTTTATGGTTCTGTAATAACACCTTGGTATATAACAACTTCTGCTAGAGCAGAACACACTGCATCCTTTTATTAACTGTCATTTATAAAATCAGGCTGTTGGCTTTTGCATTTTCAAATTGTCCCGTGACCAGGTTAGGAGTTATTAAGTTATTAATATAGTTATTTGTTAAGTACCTTCTCATTAAGAAGTTTTTACATTGTTCTCTGTCAAACCTCAGTTTCCAGTAAATTCACAAGCCCAATACCCTTTTAGTTACCAAAGTTGTTAAATTTTAAGTTCACCATATTAATTTGATATCAAGAATTTTATAATATTCTGTTGCCCGTCTGTACTTTTCCTTTTGAGTAGGGGCACCTTTCTATCCTTCCCTCAAGACAAGTTGGGTTGGCAATAAATGCCATTTCTAACCTAAGTTAGAGTTCTACACTAGTAGGACGTAATTTGTTTGTAATACCTCTTATTTGGACCTTCCCTTCCTCTCCCATGTTAATTAAAAAGGTTGTCATACTGTTCTTTAAAAGTTCCATGATGTTTTAAGAATGATTATAAATTTATTTAATATTTTAAGGTGTGTTAAACTCCAGTAATCCTTATCTAAGTTCAGAGTTTTTGCAGGGAAGCAGACCTTCGTAAGTGGTCAAAAACTATTTTTGGTCCATAACAGTTATTCTGCAGCTGGGCTCCATGGTAACCTGGAATTTTAATGAGGACTTTTCCCGCCATTGAAGCAAGATGACATCACTAAGAGACTGTCCTCTAGCAGCAAGCGAGCCATTGGCGGATGGACATTACCTCACTCCAGAACACCAGCAATCACCCTGGACCATGGGGGCTGGACAGTGGGCAGTTATGGGAAGGACCAAGAGGGTATAAAACCCCCTGACAGAAGACAGGAGGGGCTTTTTGCCTTCGGATCAGCCATTGTTGAAGCCCAGCGTTGCGGTCAAAGGCCTGTATCTCTTTTCAGAGACATTGCTTAAAGACTTCTTTTTGCTTCAGAGTAGCTGAGGCAAACCCAGTGCTGCGGATCTCTGCCCTGGATAAATAGCCTGCTCGGCTTCAAGTGTCTCCGATCCTGTGATCCTGGTTTTTTTTCTAATTTAATTGAAGAATTCGGACCTTGCATTTTTTTTTTCCAAATTAATTTCTTTTAATAAACTACTTTTCTTTTAATTAAAACAAGAGTTGTCCTTATTCCTGACATAATCAAAGTGACCATGAAATGGTTGCAGAAGACAGTCTTTATGCACATCCCTCACTCTTGGAAACAGACATTTGTATGTTTATATGAACATATAGGTGTGAGAAGAATTGGCGTCTGGGAAGTTTTAAATACATATGAATACAAAAAAGACAGGGATACAATAAAATACATGTACATCTGCTTCTACCTCAGTACTTTCACATTCTTCATTTTCATTCATGTTACTAACTTTTCAGACAGATGTTCCTAATTCCCCCTATGACTCAAATTCCTCTTCTTTAACAGCAGGGAACTTCACCGCGCCCTGGCCCAGGAGGGACGCGGGGGCAGAGGTGGCGGCCGCCGCTAGATGGCGCCTCCCCCGCGCCACTCGGCCGCCCTCGGTCAGTCTGTCCGTCTGTCTGTCCCTCCCTCCTTCTCTGTGTCCGTACAGCGCGCCTCCCTCACGCTAATTGCTACTATCCAGCGCACTTGTAACTTTGTAAGTAAAAAGATACCGTATCCGCTCCAGCCACAGCATATTCATAGTTCTGCTGCGCCTGTAGCCCATTTCTTACCCGTGCTGCATCTCCGTCCTGCTTTATCATATCCATTCCAGGCAGCTGGTTTGGAAAGAGATTGCCTCCCCTCATAGCAGGATCATTAACCTATTGGTAACAAGATATTAAGGAGAATGAATCAAAAAAGACATTGGGAGGAGGGCTGGGAATTAAAAAGAAGCATTACGGACCATCACACTACTTGCATGTACCAACACCCACTCCGGGGACGACGCTAAAGTCAGGGAAGTGACTGTATAGCCAGGCACTCCTCTTGCACAGCATGTGGTTGACTCATATTATTCTGCTTCACAAGCAACAACAAAGATTTCATTCCTAGTACTATGACCCTTATGCATGTTTTACAAAGCAGGCTCCATAAATTAAGTCAGTGTTATCTGAAGAGGACATCTCTGCTATCTGAGTTCTGAAAGCAGAAACATGTAACTACTTTCCTAACCTCAGTAACACATGGCTTTGCTGCTTACAAACCGCTACAAAATTTTTTCAAAGCCTGATAAGATAACATATAGGCTAAATTATACCAACTACTGACTTAGTTTTAACAATACTTTTCTTTTTGCAATGGGAGGAAGATAGCATTAAATGGGAAAACATGCAGTAGGCAGGCTTTCCTAAGGGATGGTCTCCAGAATTTTCTGAACACAGTCACAGGAAAGTATTGAAGCTGTGCATTTCTGCACAAGCAAAAGGTCTGTCATGCTTAGTTATGTGAGAAGAGTAGTTTGCCAAATTTACAGCATTACTTTCTCAGTCAAAGGATTAATCTCACCATGTAGGAATTGGCATAAAATACAAAACAGAGCCCTTCAGCAAGGTTCTGAAATATTAGAAGAAACAGCTTTCCTTAGATGTTTTACAGGGAAAGAAACCTCTTTCTAGGGAGTCTTCATTTGATTCTCTTTGTTACTTCCCTCAGAGTAGATGGATGTGATAATAGCAGATACACCCCTCCTGATCTCTCAGGAAGGAAAAAGATGTTTTCTGTGTCTCCTGTCATTTAGGAGACATGCATTTCCAAGGAGAATAAACTCTCTCTGTGGACTACCCCACTTCAGCTACAGCAACCTGCTGCAGCATGGGAGAAATTGCAAAATCACAGAATGGATAAGGGTGGAAGTGACCACAGTGGGTCACCTGGTCCAACCTCCCTGCCCAAGCAGGGCCATTCCAGAGCACATGGCTCTAGAGGTTGTGTCCAGGTGGTTCTTGAATATCTCCAGTGAGGGAGACTCCACAACCTCTCTGGGCAACCTGTCCCACTGCAGTTACCTGCACAGTAAAGAAGTTCTTCCTCATATTCAGGTGGAACTTCCTGTGCATCTGTTTCTGCCCATTGCCTCTTGTCCCAATGCTTGGCACCAGAGTAGAGCCTGCAAGAAGAGTCCAGCTCCATCTTCTTTACATCCTCCCCCCAGATACTTTCATATATATTGGTAAGATCCCATCTCAGCCTTCTCTTGTCGAGGAAGACTGTCTTGAATTTACCACACAGTCTTCTCATTTCAGGTCCTCCTCACTGTTATTTCTGTTGCCATTCACTGATTTTGAAAAATGCAATCATATGCAACCACCTAAAGGCTGGTTTCAAATGCTGCCAGAGACAAGACTACAATTCAAGGGGAAAGATTAAAAACTTAAAATATTTTTGCCATAGGAATTTTAAGTCCAAAGAAATTAAGTGCTGCAAGCCTCCTAGTGATGCTTTCTGCTTCTTAAAATGCACAGATTTTTAAACCTGAATGTGAAAATTTAAATCAGAAGCAAAGAGAATCACATTATTTTATTCAGAAAGAAAGATAATAGACAGCTTTGCAGCTCTATCTGCATGTATTTGATGAATCCATGTTTAAAAAGTGCTTTCTGCTATTTATTCATCAGAATGTGAAAGCACAAATACTTTTTCTGTATTGTTCAGTAGACAAAGGGAGGTAAAAATGAAAAGCAGAAATAAAAAATTTGTATCCTGAATCAACAGCAGTTTTGGAACAAAAAGATGACTGCATGATTTGCCTCATGGCACTTAGGACAGGTATGGAAAAGGAAGGTGGCTCCAGGCCAGCAGAAAAGGAGCAAAGGCATCCATGAAGTTTCTATTACAGAATCTCTTTGCCAGTGATGATACAAGAATCCTGACTGACATGGTATCAGATACAAAAAAACCCCAACCCAAACTCAAAAAAACCCATTAAAAAACTCCCTACTATTTTGTTATATGAATACATTTGCTTCAGAAGGCCTTAAAACAAACACCCCACATTAACTTTTCTGACTTCCAAAAAATATTCCATTAGAAAAGTATGAAGAAGGGCAAAGAAACCGACAGGTTTTTATAATTTTCTGAAGAAAGGTAAAGTGGTATTATCAGATATGAAGTCTGACTAAAAAAGAACAAATATGTTTTACAATTCCTTAAGTATAATTATTAGTCTCTTGCTGGTAAAGCAAAGTTATATATAAGGTGTCTAACAAGAAAAGTCTCCTACCATTCCAGAGCTCCTTTAATCTGGTATGCTGAATGAAATCAAAATGCAATTTCAAGGTAACTCTTCTTAGATGCCATGATAATTTTGGCCTGGGGAGTACTGCCCTGTGCAGATTAATAAACAACTACTCTGAGTAGATTTCTAAATAAGGGTTTATTTCACATAGTGAAAAGCCTCTTTTCTTGCATAGGTTTCAAACTGCTTCTTTGATAGCTCAGTAAATAGCATGGATCCATGATGCAAAATAAGTAACAGGCAAAACCATGGCAATAGTCCACTGTGCAAACAAGAAGATGAGGACGAGGGCACAGTAAGATCTCTGAATGGTGCAACACCAGGAAGGTTTACTTTCTTGATGCCTGGGAAAACTGTCTTGGACAGGAGGAACCTGCAGACCTGGCAGCTAGCATTTCAGCATTCCTGGTAGCTGCCTCCTAGAAGAAACACTAGTAAGAGCAGCCTGAAGAGAGTTAATGTAATTATAAGAAAGAAGATGATAATGAGACAAGATGTCATTCCTCAAATATATAAAAGAGCCTCTAAGTATATAATAATTACCAAGCCTATTTTGGACATAATCTTTTTGCTTGGTGATACTGGGAGCCCAGGTGGTAAACAAGAGAAGTTGGAGATAACAAAAGTATGATCAGATAAACACCAAACTTAGTATTTCTGAGCTCTGGATATATCTGTATGATACAGCATAGTGCCACACCAAGAGAGGAGGGAGAGCCAACAACATCTGTTTGGTACCGGGGTAATGTACCTGCTTCTCACCAGGTAAAGAAGTCTAGGCACAACTGTTTATTATTAGGTAATAAGATCTTACTTCAAAAACCATCCAATAATAATAATGTTGAGTTTTTCTGAAAAGCTAGAACACATTTGCAGTGTAATCACTGTTACTCTTACTGTGGTTAGAAAGAGACAAGCACATGAAGTTCAAATTATGCATTATGGAACAAAAAGTGACACTGAATAAGTAAACAGAAGTGTAGGTGACAATATAAGAAAACCCCAAAGAATGAATGAAATGGCAACAGTCAGCAGAATTACAGAAAATACAGTCATTTTGAAAACCACCAGTTACAAGAAAAAGTTCAGCAGAGTCTAGGTCAATTGCTAAATCAAGATGTCAAACAGTAAAACACTATGCCCTGAAAACAGGAAAAAAAAGTGTCAATTTTAGTATTCAAGTATATATTTTTAGCTATTCACGTTTCTCAAGAGAGAAAATGCAAAGCAGTACAGCACATTCCTGAGGACTAAAAAGTACTGTGTCGTGGCCCAGAAATGGCCCCTCAGCTGTCAGCTGGCCACCTCTGACCTAGACCAAGCATAATACATTTGCTTGCAGATGACACAGTGCTGAGGTGATAAATCAGGAGGAAAATGGGTTACTGTTACAGAATGAGCCACTGCACTTTGCTTAAACAGACTCGATCTAAGAAATGCAATTCGATGGAGACAGAGAGGCAATACTTTTGGGAACAAAGAATGCAGGTTTCGTCTATGTAGAATGTGTTGAGGAAAATTTGGGGGATCATCACAAGCGTTTCAGTGTGATATTGTCACCAAAAGAACCAAGACAACCGATGGACTGGAAGAGAAATTACAAGCAGAACTTGACTCTACACAGTTTTGATGCAATCACTGTTAAATCAGTCTCTGGTTACTCTGTTCATATTTCTAGGAGGAGGTTACAATGGAGTTTAAAGTAGATCCAAAAAAGGGACTGATGGGCTGAAACCCAAATGTTGACATGGATAAAGAACCTCAGCCTATTCAGCTTACTGGAAGTTAGGTAAATGCTATCTTGAAACAAGATCTTGTAGCCTAACAGGAAAGAAAAGCAGCGTGACAGCTGTGCCAGGGGAAACAGTAGCCTGCATGGAAATCTTTGAAATAAAACCAGATCTCTTTCTACAGTGCAGTTTGTCAATTCAGATTCCTGGGAAAAATTATGTAGCATGGGTATGCTGAGAAATCAGGTTGGGTTATCACCTTTAAATCTCCTCTCTTTTCTTTTTTGGTTTTACTATTGTTTTGCTACATTAAATTTGTGCAACTCTATTCACTTGGGAACGAATAATAAAAGAAGTCTGCTATAATTTGGCTTAGCAACTGGGAACATCAGAGAAGGTGACAGATTTGGGAGTATCAAAATTACTTTGGGTCACCAGTATGTAGCAGCTGTAAAAGACAAATGTGATCTGCAGCTATATCTGTCAGAGTATCCAAGAGAAATGGGGAAGAACTAGTGTTATGCACATGGCTCTGGTGCTTAGGAAATACTGATTCAAACCAGAACAGCTGCAGGAAAGGAAAGGGAATTTAAAGCCTAAGAGACTGAAAAACCCTGGCTTGTTTGGCTTACAAGAAAAACCCCACGAAATCCAAAACCAAACAATCCAACAATCTCAAACTAACAACAACAAAAAATCATGTTGATAGAATCTTTCTAAAATACAAGAAAAGAAAAGAGCTATTTAAGGTAAAGGACAATATTGGAAAAGCAAATACTCTGTTACCAAATTTAGGCCGGAAAAAGGTCATTCATTAACAAGCCATTAACATAACCAGATTTAAACTGGAACATTATGGTATCAGGAAAAAGTTTTAGCAAGAGATGTCCATAGCAGGAGATGTTACCTGAAGACACAAGAGGCACTTTCCTGCCAATATTTCTAAGAAAAGTCCGTAATTTCAAGCCTGTGTTTCTGAACAAGCTGTGTTTTGAACAAGCTGAAGGTCAGTTTTGAAACAAATACATGAGCCTGTTAATTAAGAGGATTTGTTTGTCACTTATTACTGTACTGCAAGAGTTTAATTGCACATCGACAAACAGAAATGCTATTTTTTCTTGTTTCAGGTATCCTAAGTAGCAGTATCAAATAGGGAGGAGTGTGTAAACATCCTCTCAGCAGAAAAGAACAGGTTACTTACCTATTGATTCAGCAACCTATTTTATATGCACCACATTACAAAAAATGTGCATTTTGTGCTTGTAAAGTTGCCACACGGATAGTTCTGAAAGCTGATCAAGTATTTATTGTCTGGGACTACAAACACTGTGGCAGTTGAAGCATCTTCCAAACCCTGCCCATGCTGGCAGCTTTCACTCTTCTCTCTAGGAAGCAGCTGCCTGCCATCCAGCTCTAGCCTCCGCTGCTGGGAAAATCAGCAACTGCAACTGCGCTACAGAAACTTAACTACTGAGAACAGGAGCTACCATCAGCACTGTCTTGGGGTGACTTTATGATGCCGTATCCCCTATCACCTGCTTACTGCCCATACATGAAAATTTGTCTCAAATTTTGTCTCAAACCAAGACAAATACGTGCTTCCTATGGAAGTCCAGGAGCTAGCTACAGTGCTCTCTACCTCAGTGGTCACCTTGGCTATTCGAGTGCAGAGCTAAAACCTTTAACACTGTCTTGGGGCAAGAAAACTAGTAAGAGAAACATAACGCAGCGGACCTGAAAAACTACTGGAAGTAAAAGCAAACCCTGTAGCTGTCATCTCACATCCTTAGATTCTCACCTGCTCAGGACCCATGGAGGACAACCCTGATGTAGGCACAGAGGTCGCTGAGGTCATGCTGATCTGCCCTGTCATCTGGTTCATGTTGTTCATACCACTTGTGTTGGTTGCCATGGATACACTGATGTTCATGTTATTGTTGTACATGCTGGTGCTTGCTTGCTGCCCAAAATGTGGTGGGGACTGTTGTGAAAACATGCTACAGCAAGGAATGGAAAAAGCAATGTGTCAGACTTAGAATGCTGAAGCCACTAAGAAACTTTAAAAAATGTGTCTTAAGCTAGAATTTGTATATACTGTCATTTATTCCAACTTCAAAGGAAAAACTAGTTTTCAGCTGCATTAATGTCTAAGGAGTAGATTTTCAAAATTTAAAGTCCCATATCTGTGCACAAAAATGCATGCCTTTGCGTGTGAAACTATGGCAGAGTACAAATCTGTTATGCATGTGCAAGAACAGCCAATCAGCTGTCTAAAGGAGCTTTGTATGTATTTTAAAGTAATGTCTGGAGGAAGAGGAAAATAGGTTTAACCCCCAGTGTTAGCCCAGCACAGGACTGTGGAGCTGAAATTGTAGATGGGGTAATAACCTTTCTTTTTTGCAAAATAGGCTATTTGCATATATGAATACCAGATTTGCACATACAATTATGGCAAGCAGGCTCACAAATATAGACATGCAATTGTGCAGAAATTTATTTACTAGGTCTTAGCATCAGGTTTTGAAAATGTGGCACTGTAAGAAACAATATAAAGTCTAAGACAATTACCCTCTGTTTCTTTAAGGGCATTTCTGAACAAATTAAGGAGGAGTAACTGTGGAAAACCTCATCCCAGATTTTATTCAATCCAAGTGCTTTCTGGACAGTATCTTCCTTCCCATTACGTTGAAAGCCATATGAGAGACTTCTTTAAATTTCCTAAAATGCACTTCACTGTTTACACATCAGTCTTTTCTAGTCTTTGAGCATAATCCAACAGCCACTGAAGGAATTATTACTGACAATGTGTCTGTTTAGAGGATCTGCGTTAGACTGAAATAGTGGAAAGGCTGCTGTGTCTCAGTATCAGTGGCTGGCTTTCCCTTCCCTGTGAAGCTGAGGAAATCTTTCAGGGTTAACACTCAACCTTGCACTTGGGTACCCTTTTAGGCTATTGCTGTGCACTCTGAGACCTGGTGGAGTGCAACAGCATTCTGGGCACAGGACCAAACCCAGAAAATCTCACCATTCTCTTCCTTCCAATTCCATGTCTTTTCAGGCCACCTCACCCCATTTTTAAGTTGTTATCTGGATGGCTGAAACAGTACACTACAGATCATTATGAATACTCAGTGGCTTGTGTAAGCACATTTGACATGTCTCTGCTGAAGAGCTGCACTTTAGCAAAGCCAACCATTGGACATACGGAGCTGCCCCTGCTGCCATTTTTGGCAGAAGCCATGACAGCGGCAGCTATGCCTCCTGCAGATGCTTCAGGAAGACAGTGAGGATGAGGCATGGACAAGGATGAGGATTAAGAGATAAATCAGCTGCTTTAGGGGGCACTTTATTTGGATCAGCCTCATCAAAAAAAAAACCTGGTGTTTCGGGTTTATTAAATCTTCGTCAACTAGCAGGAAAAAGATTTGTTGCTGTGCTAGGACAGTAAGCCTGAGAACTTCAGGATGACAAAAGCACTGTGCTAGAGACAGCTGTGTGCACCCCAGTGCCAAGTGATACAGGCTGTACCTGATAGCTCCTCCCATCTTCCAAGGAAAAGATCAGATCACTGCCATCTGGAAGCTCATTGCTGCCTACTGATAGCGTTCAACATCCAACCCATTCGATTTGGACAGACTGATTACTAGAGCTACACCCACCGGGGCAGGGGCCTTAGCTGAAAAGGTGACTGCATGCGTGAGGTATTGCTACAGTGCTGTCAGGGAATGACAGCTATACGCTGACCCCCAGCATGTGCAAGCACTAATGGGCTGAACCTGGTTACACTCCAGCATTTAAAGTGGGAGGTGATAATCCAGTCACTGCAATTCCAGAGCAGTAGGGAATGCATAGGCTCTGGCTTAGCTGATCCAGCCATGTGGAAAGCAGTGTGGGAGCACAACATGAAAATCATATGCAGAAGAAATGCATCCACACAAACGTTAGGGGCTGGAGTTCACTGTGCAGCACAGGTGCTTCTTAAGGGCACACAGTGTTTGATCAGTTACCACAGACAAAGCAATGCATTGCATGGATGCAGGTCTTTTAGCTATGCACTCACTTTGCCTTGTATGAAGACAATTTAAACCAATTCGTCAAGCCAAATTGAAAAGAAATCTCTTTTAGGATAGATAGTTAACAACAAACACGCAAACAATTACATAAAACAAGCCCATAAATAAGTGTAGACCATAAATGACCCCTTTACTCTCTGTTTTCATTTCAGTTTTCTTCTGGATTTACCTGTTACCACCCATATTCCCTTGTGCCCACCCATTCATCTCCGTAGAGGACTGATAGGCAGGATTAGCCTGAGACTGCTGAATCATGGGGCTTTGAGTGTGAGCCAGCCTTGGTGACATCAGTGGACTCTGAGGAGTGGTGGCCCCTGTGAAGCCTGGATCGGGCTGCTGGCTAATACCTGAAGAAGATAATGAGAAATTTACCCACTGTACATTCAGAGTTAAAACAAACCAAGAACTCATACCTGCTGACATGTTTTTACACAGTCCTACTTATATAATCTGGAACCTTTAACTTTGTGTCTCTTCATAAAGCAGTTACAAATACATGGAGGGAAAGCAGTATTACAAAACATTATTACTATTAGAAACTGGTGTAAAGGATAATAGATCAGTAAGAGTGGATATCAAATTTAGAGTTGGATGGACATAATTTGTTATATCAGCAGAACTTTCACATAACATATTATTTAATATAATTATAATATAACTTATATAGTAGGTATAAACAAAGAAATTGTATAACAATAACTGTGTGGAGGTAACTGCCCAGAACAAAGTGGTTTGTGGCTTTGTAAAACAAAGAAAGGAAATGGTATTAATTATCAAATTACACATTGGGTTAGGGGTAGGGAATGGAATGCCTTATCTAAAACTTATTTATATTATTTTAATTAAAGAGTTTTTTGTTTAGTTCACTCAAAATTCAGAGTCCATCAAGCAAATGCATGCACATATATGTGTTTGTGTGTGCATACACACATTTATCTGCATATATCTATATAGAAACAAACACACTGCACTTCTGCTACTGCTCAAAGAAAGAGCGATGCTTGGAGAATAACTGGTACTAGAGCTAGGAAAGTGGAACCTCCAAGGGGTCCAAACTGCCATGTTCTCCACTGTTCCCAGGGAGCCAGGCAAGAGCCTGTGGACCGGGGGCTTGGACCCAGCACTGCGGGGAACACGCGGGAGTCGGGACTGACAAAATGCACTGAGGGGGAGTGGAACCAGTACCGTAGTTTGGAGGAAATGGAAACTGCTGTGCATTTGCCTGCGGGATGCGCGGGTTGCTCATGGTTGCTGGGATGCCACCGGTGGCCACCATGCTGGGAGTCATGCTCAAGCCTTGCCCTCGCATCATCAGCGTCCGCTGCTGCACCTGCTGCTGCTGCTGCTGCATCTGCCGCTGCCGCAGGTGCTGGCTCAGGATCTCCCGCTGCCTCTGCGCCAGCATCTGCGCGTTGATGGGGCCCTGTGGGGAAAATCACCGCCACACGTCAATAACCCTTCAAGGCAACCCAACCAATGGAGGCATCTCCACTAGAGCAACCTGGGAGATTCCAGCTTTTTTGCCCCTCATCACACAGCTAACAAAAATACAAAGCAGGAGAAAATAATCTTGTTAATACTTCTGCTGGGAAAGACTCCCAACAGTGCGAGAGTCACTAACTGAAATAATACCAGTGTTTAAGGTTGCAGTGATTTGTAATTGCAAATAGAGCAGCTCATTAAAAACACACATCTGCGGGAAATTAGAAGCATGTTTAAAAATGCAGTTATATCAAATCTTTATTAAACAACCATCCGTCTTATGTAAAAATGGGAATGACTCTCAGATATAAAATAGCAAAATACTCCCTATCATTCAGATTGCATTATTTGTGTTGAATCTGTGCTTGCCACATAGCATTACTACTGTATTATATTGGGGGAAGCAAGCAAAAAAGGAAGTGACTCTTTTTTTTAAAAGGTACTATTTCTCTCACCTGTGTTGGCACTCCAGTTCTCAAAGACAGATTCATATTGGAGACACTGCTGATCTGATTTATCAGTGGCTGCCGATTCTAAAGAGAAAAAAACAAACCACCCCAACACCAAAACTCAAAAGTTTTTAGAGGGAAAGGGAAAAAAAGTGTTACATACAGAGCTATATAGATCTACTTCCCTGTAGAAAGGACTGTAGACCTAGTTCTACATATTCAAGCAGTGACTAATTTTCCTCCTCAAATCCTATTACCATTCACAGAATGCTGTTTCTTAAAGGGATAATACACCATACAGGTAACAACACAGGTACTACGCTGTTTTTACCAAAAATGCTCCCTTCATAGGTCCTGTTCTTTCTCAGTTTAGGACTGGACTGTTGAGGTTTACTCCAAATTAGACTTTATCCTCATGTTTTAAGGCAGAAATTATCTTTCCTCCTTAAATAGCAAAAGCATTGATATCTCACTGATAGAACTACAAACCTATATATTTAAAAATGAAACAACAAGTTAAAACAATTCTCAAAAGTAGACCAAGGTCAAGGGGAAAAAAACCCATGTAGATAACAGGCAACAATAAAGACAGTTGGATTGGTGGAAGAGTCAAGATACAACAAATAGAAAAAAACATATATAGCAAAAAGCACCAATGTAACCTTGCTCAAAGACTTAGTGAGATCTAGGCTTAAATACCGGTCATGTTCTTGCATCATATTATACAAAGAATAATGTAGAGATGCCAAAAAAGAAGATCAAAAAAGAGAATGTGCAAGGCACTATCCTGTCAAAACTCATTGTCGCTCCTGTTTTTAGCTTAGAAGTGGAATGAAGCGAGACCCGGTGTGTTTGGCACGAGCTGACTGCATGTGCCCCTAGGAGAGGCGCCCGTGCCAGCAGGGAGCTGGGCACGGACGGGGCTGTACCTGCTGCGCCTGGAGCCGGTGCTGCAGCTGGAGCCGCAGCTGGTTGGGCTGGTTCTGCACGATGCCGGCGGGCCGCAGGCCGGGCCGGGGCTGCATGCGCAGGGCGGTGTAGCCGGGGCGCTGCCCCATGCCATGGAAGCTCGGGTCCTGCATGGGCGCGTAGCTGCCCTGCGCCATCTGCGCCTGGGCCGCGTACTGCTGCGAGAACACCGGAGCCTTCTGCTCCATCAGCATGCTGGACTCCTGGCTGGGGAAGGTCTCGGGGTCGACAGCTTGGCTCTGCAGAAATACATCAACAATAGGAACAGTTGGTGGGACACGGCTTTCCAGAGGATTAGATGGGACTACTATGGACAGCCTGCTAGGATGCGAATGTTTCGAAACAGAAAATTACGTAAGCTTTCTTTACCACAATATAAAACTTAAAAATAAGCAGAATTGTATATTTGAGTATCAAAATATATTCACGGAGACAAATTCCTCCTCTCTCTTTTCTTTTGTTATTTTTTTTTTGTTTAAAACAAAACCCCACAATATTTCTTGTGTTCTTTACACAGACATTGTATTACTCTTCTAATGAATAAAAACCTGAAACGACAAATGCTAGATCAAAATCTGTAAATGAAGTGATGTCAACGTATTTTTGCCATTGAATCTGAGATAAATTCAAAGGTATTACAAATGAATAAGTAGATTTTTATCAGTATCTTTAAATACAGTAATGACTTCAAATAAAGATGCCTGAAACTATTAGAGAAACTAATGTGAACAGAGTGCCTAATTCTTTCAGGGCACTTTTGCACTAACTGATTATCCATTAGCATAAATAAGCTAACACAATTCTAAATGCCATTCTAGATACTCCCTTAATATTTGCTCTAGCCAGAATAATTTTATAGCTTATTCCACACTGACCTTGAAAATGAAGTTAATCTAAATTTCAGTGCCCTCATGAAAGAAAGTCTTTAAGCTGCTCTAAAATGTTCAAAGGCTATTTTAAAAAACATGTTTTAAAATGAAGCAGTTCTCTTATCTGCAAGATCCTTTAACTGTTTCCACTGAATTATTAATTAAATAGAAACATATTTACTGCTTAGTTTGAAATAAACCATTATTCATAGTTTTTGGTGGTGGCATTCCAAAACCTATATAATACTGCATGACAGTTTCATACTGCGAAATTGAAGTTCACCGATAAATTGTATCTCCAGCTCTACACCTCACTGAGTTCTGTGTTGTACCAAATAGGCTTGGAGATAGCTGCCTCGTGTTCAAAGCAGAATTTCATTGGTCCTATTTCATATCTAAAATGCAGAGCTAGTTCAGAACTTATGCTCAGGATGCTGATGAGTGCTGGGGAATGAAATGGGTATTGCAGGCTCCTCTGAGACTATTAAGTCATTATAGAGACATATACTGATTTTGGAAATAAAATTCTGATGCCAGAAATGTCAGGAACCAACTTTTATGCAAAATACTTTCATTTTTATGACATTTTATTTGCACCACGTAAGACTGAAATGGGCAAGAACCACATGGAAGTCAACGAAAATTACTGTGGGGAAGAATGGATGAAAAAGCATAGAACAAAGTTTAGGAAGTATGCTCATAATTTAGAACAAAAAAAATTACAGTAAAGTGCTTGGAATGAAATCCGCTGCCTCAGATAAAACGCATCCATTAGCACACATTAATCCACTAAGGAAAAAACTATGGGTGAATTTACACATCTCAGGTTTGCTAATACAAAAGCTTGTTGCCCCCATCGCACTAAACTCTTGATCCTGCTCCTCTGCTCCTAGGTCTTCATGTTCTTATTTTCCTCTTTCCTATACTCTGTTGCTGGCCATGATCTTACCTTTCTCCCCCTACAGTTGTTTCTCTGACCACCATTTTTTTGTTTTGGTCAGTTTAGTTGCATAAAGCAGGTCAGAAGAAGGAGATCCAGGTGAGGGTGGCAGGGGAGAGGAAGGAAGACTAAACCAGGAGCTGAGGGAAGGTTTTCAGGTGACACTAAGCCATTAAATGGACTTCCACCATCCTAGCTTGCAAGAAGTGTTTTATAATCCCCTTTTTCAACTCCAGCTTGACAACATATTTTATAAAAGCAATATCTAATACATGCCAAATACCATGTCCAGTATACCTGGCTCACTAGTTCTGGTATTCCTAGAGCCCTGTCAATTTCTTCTAAACCATCAAAATTCCTTAATGCCATGTAAAGCTGATCCAGGAGAGCACCCTCATCACTTGGTGACTCTGATGAAGGATGATTACACAAGAGATCATCTGGTGAGCTGCCAAACGGTTGCCTGTGAAAACATGAACACAGCATTGGTAAACAGCTGCTGGAAAACATGAAATAATATCAGAGGATTAGTACTCAAACTGAACTAACAAGTGGAGACAGAAATTATTTTAATCGCTGCCAATTTTGTTTAGAAAATTATTTTGGATGAAAGTAACCAAAGAAGTAACTAAAATAGTGTGATTAATGCCAAGGGTCTGTCAAGACCCTAGAAGTGTGATATATCTGGCAAGCAAGAAAGCCCACCAAAGGTAGCCTGAGTGCTGATTGCATATTACAGGGTACACAGAGGAACGGAGAAGTCAGTATATCGTCACTGAAGACAGAAGGCTAAATAATTGCTTTTTAAAAACTAACTTTGAATTTCTGATGTCAGATTAAATATACTATCACAAGTACTCGTTTCCATAGACTCTCCCCTTAGCTGGTTTTCTATCAGGCTAAACAAGCTGAAGAGGTCACAGAGGGGTCCGTGGATTGTCTGAGCTTCCACAAACTGAACATCTGGAAGAGCTGGGCAGAAGCATGAGGGAGCAGGGAGAAAAGGACATTCCCCTTTTTGTTTGCAGCAAAACACTGCATCAGCTCACCCCAAATGCCCACTTGGGTACCAGTTTATACACTTGGTTATGTGCCTTGGAAGGACATCAGCAAGAATTTGGGCACTGTCAGGCAGCGTGTGATGGCTTTATAAATCCTGCTTACCTCACCCCTGAATTTGTATGCGAAGCACACTCGCAGTTACAAAGGCAGAATAAAGGTTTATTATAAACCCAAAGGACAAAACTTCCTGAGAAACAAACTAAATCTGAAATAACACCTTATCTGCAGCCAAATGACAGGTTTTTGTTTTGCAGTTCACACACCTGCCCTGTTTCACACACTCTACCACAAAACTGCAATAGAAAATACAAAGAGCAAAGCATTCTGCAGGCAAGGGCAGCTACAATATGCACATCATGGAAGAATCTCATCCCAGATAATTACTCAGAGACAACAAAAGCTGTCACCCATGGAAGGAGGAAAAGCACTATATGTGAACCATTTTTACATGTCTGTTTAGAAAAAATAAAGAAACATGTTTGTGTATTTAGTTTCCATAATGAGATATATGGTTGCCATGGAAGTCTAATCTCTGTGTCAAAGCTAAGCAGGAGAGCTGCATCATCAGGCTATACACTGAAAAAACTCAAAGGATGGCAGGCAGGAAAACTAATAAAAATGTGTTCTTTTTAACTGGATCCCAGACAGTAAGAAAAAAAAAAGACATATGACATACCTTTAAAACATTGCAAAGTATTAATCAAACTCATAGAGAAATTTCTTTAAATCTCATAGGTGGAATTATAAATCAGCAA
This sequence comes from Eulacestoma nigropectus, assembly GCA_013397775.1. Taxonomy (NCBI): domain Eukaryota; kingdom Metazoa; phylum Chordata; class Aves; order Passeriformes; genus Eulacestoma; species Eulacestoma nigropectus. The sequence goes on along the minus strand of VZTE01007284.1, from coordinate 190,307 downwards.
AAGGGAAGACCAAAAAAAATCCTTTGATTCAAATTGCTTACAAACTCTAAAGATAACTTATAAGAAGGGATCTATGATATGGAAAAATAATTGATGAGGCTAGCAAAAAAACCCTCCCTGAAATTACAAATGAGCATGAACACACATGATAAAAAACCCCAAAATATTCGTCAAGTTTTTTTATATTAAACAATGACAATTACTTACAATTTCTCCATTTCTTTTATATACCCCAATGACAATTTTAATTTTTAATTTACTAATTATTTTTACTCATTTAATACACAGCAACAATCAGATTATAAAAATACCAATCTTGGGGATTAATAAAGCAAGAAATGGCAGCATCAACTAATTAATTGTTTCTGGTTGGTGTTTAAATGATCAAAATACTGTTACTTTCAGATGCAATGCAATGGGAATTTTTTCCACCATCTTCAGCTATAGGGAAATTATGAGAAATGCAAAGGTAAAAAAAATAGAAGAATTAACTGCCTGGCTTGCTGAGCAGACATGACTCTGTATTTTAAGGTGTAATTTTTAAAGTGAATAATTCCGTTATACAAACAGTGCATTTTGCATATGGATAAGCTAACTGATGGAAACACCAGGAAACATCTTGAAAAGCATGGAATATAACAAAGAAAATGCCACATATATTTATGGATAATATTTTCCTTTTCATTCTAATGAAAACTAAGAGAATGTAGTCGGAAGATTAACATTTTTTTCTAACATACTTTTTTTCCAAATGTATCGACTTCACTTTCTTTTCAGTGATCCCCCGATTTACTACTTACATAATTATAAATATTACAACATTTTGCACTCCTTAGACATTCCATACATACTCAGTTTCTCTCAAGTAAGCTGCAAACCTTTTGGAGAAGACATAGCTCTTTTTTAAGGAGTGTAAACTGCTTATAACATTTACCATAATTTAAAAGTCTTAATGATGAATGAAGTTATTAATACATTACATATGAATTGATGAGTTGCGACCAAACTGCAGTTCTGATTACCTGAGGAGGAGCTAGCTTCAGGGAAGCGGCAGCCTTCCTTTCACTTCATCTTTCCTTCCTCATCTTTCACAGAATTTAGGTCAATTAAAAAACCCCAAACAAAACATAATTAACCAGGTCCTACGTCACTTAAAATGCTACCCTCTTCTGCAGGAGGGGACAGATATGATGACTACACAGTCATGGCTAGTACTACTGGCACTTTTCCACATTTAGTGTTAAGTGTAATTGTTAACAGTAAGAACAGCGAAATCAGACAGAATCATGCCCACATTAATGCTCCAGAGGTGAAATATGGTGCAACTATACCTGAAGTGCTGGCAGCATTCACTGTGATACAGAACTTTCAATTCATTCAACACATTACATGGCAAAGAGAGCATTTATAAATATTACTGGAACGCACATACATTTCATGAGCACACAATAATACAAAAATTAAACCGATGTACATTTGGTGAATGTTTTATGTAGAACTTTGTTCCTGTGAGGAGTGTAAAACATAGGCCTGCAAAATCTCTCTGTGTTCTGATATGACACCAAGACTCACCTGTTCTGATTACCAAAAGTTGCCTGTTCTATAGGCAAGATGCTGTCTGGCCAAGGTGCAGTCTGATTTGGAGGTGCCTGTTGTTGGCTATATTGAGGTCCTCCCATGTTCATCTCCAATTCAGATGGCCCTAATCAAAAAAAAAACCCAAAACATATAACTTTTCTGAAGAGAAGCTACTGCCATGTTAATTCTTTCAGTTGAGTTATCTATGTTATGGTGAAAGCGAACAAAAGCATTAAGACCTCAGCAACATTATGCTTAAAAGCATCATTATTCTTTTGTTAAAATTTGCTTTTAAAACTTGAGAAAACATGAGTAATCTGAAAGTGGTTAAAAATTATAAAATAGCAGATACAACATTGTAGATGCAAAAAATTAATAAGACAAGCACCAGAAAAAGACAGTACACAGAGTCAGTATTATAATGTAGTTGCTTCAAAAGCGACCAGGAACAATTATCCTATCCACAGCATTTCCTCTAAAAAAGCTCCACAGTCTTTACTGAACCAAGGCACCTTCATATCCTCTTTCTTTGGCCACACAACCGTGGAACTAGAGAGTAGTAGGAACTGTCCATCTCAATATAGGTTTTAAAATTTAGTGTTTTAGACACCTTCTTTCCCACGTCCACAGGAAAATTTCACTGTGAAATATGGTTCTCGTCAAATCTGTAATTGAAGTGAGGATATTTTTCTTTCCTTTTTTCTCTCCTGCTTCATCTTTAACAATCCAGCGTGTGCCAAAAGGAACAGCTCCAGATGCGACTTACCCATATTCATGACCTGAGATGGAAGCATCTGCCTTGGGCCAGGCTGGTTGCTGGGTCTCAAGGGGATGCTGGCCGTGGGGTTGCGGATCATGCCTGCCTGCACCGGCCTGTTCATGGCGCCAGCCGTGGGCGCGCAGGTCACCCTCACAGCGGGAGCCTGGCTGCCCCAGTCTCCAGATGCCATGGCAGGCCGAGGGGCACTGCCACCCATCATTCCTGCACAAAAGCCAAACACACTTAGGTACCAGCACATGATCGAGAAACATTTAGCACTACTGCTTAGCACTGCTGCCTGAGGAGCTGCATTTTCAGCAATAAAAATGCAGCAGTTTCACTCAAAGCACACTACCACAACTGCCCATCCAGATGTGCAAAGCTACAGAACGATGCCTTACGCTGCTTAGTCAAGGGACTAGAGACTGTGATAAATCTTAGAAGAGGAAGACTCTTTTATAATTTCTGAAATGCTGCTCAGAGTAAGTGTTCCCATATGTAGTCTGCAACAGGTGCTGAGGGTGTGTGGATAGCCTTAACTTCCTTCCTCAGGAAATGAATCACGTTTGCTGATGTGTGTGTCAGTGCTTCACTTTCCAAGTGCTAAGTGAGAATGGGGACTTGAGTAACAATGTGTTAACACTAAACACACTTACAAATGAGAAGGATTGAGTATCAATTCACGTTCTGCAAACATCTTTTGGTGACTTCTTTGGAATTTGGAACCTAGAGCCTTCTTAGCTTCAAGGCTCACCCAGACAATCTCAGACCAATGTACAGTGCAGGGAAATTACTCACAGGAACTTTCCGATAGATGCTGAAGCTCATTACCGTTATTTTAGGGGAAGTCCTCCCACATCTACTGTAAACAACTGATACGTCTTATTTACACTTGGAATATATAGAATACTACACTCTGACAGTAGCCAAAAAACCTCAAGCAAAACCCAACACAAAAAGCCCCAAGGCCCAAAGATGGCATTCAGAGTATTTATACATTTCAGTTTTAATCAGTCAAGAGACTAGATAAAGCACTGATTTCAGGTTGGACTACTGGTTCAGATTGGTCATTGCAGTTGCGTTGTGCAACATCCTTAAATGAACACTAAAAGCCACACAAACAATTATTCCTTATCAGTCCATTTATTTGGTGACATATAACCAGAGAAAAACCCTCTGAAGAGGGTCTTTGTTTCAGCTGCTGTACAAAATTTGCTTTAGTGTTACATCCTCAGGTTTGGTCCATTTATGTACATATTTTATCAGCCGAAAGATGTGCTGTGCTAGAGTAAGGCTGGGACATAATTATACTCTCTAACTTGTATACATAAGACAAATAAAATCCTCTAATATGTATACAGAACATGAAAGTAATAGGACACTTGAAAGAATACAAGTTGATCTCTAAACTGCTTAAATAAAATATTTCAGTGTCTGGCTGCGCGTCTCTTTTAATACTGATGCAAAGTAAATCTAAAAATTTGACACCAAATAGCCAGCTGAGAGGACTTACAATGCCCGTTTATTTACTCAGAGCTCTTACAGTGATTGTTGCACACTTGCACCATCTCAGACTATGCACTAATTGAACTATGTCCATCAGCCAGACTTTTGTTGTCAAACAGGCTATATGTTTGTTCATTATTAGGTTAATATGTTGTTAATTGCAACATCTGATGGTTCCCAAAAAGGAGCTAAGGTTACTAAATAAAGGATAATTGAGGGCAAAGCTAATATCGTAAGGGCAACAGTATTGCCCATGATTTTGTTTTGAAAGACCTGTCTCTATAGGTAGGTAAAAAGTAGTGCATAAAAGGCAGAACTAAAAATATGCAGACACAGAAATTCAAAATAAATATGGCAAAACATAACCTCCCACAAAACAATATTCCTTCCAGACTTTATGGAAAGTGATAATCTGCACTGATATTAACCCCAATGTTAAGCTGCACATGCTATAGCCTGTTACACAAGTGTATTTTTAATAAAAAGGAAAATTGTCTTACCTGTGCTACTGTTGCCCAAAGTTCCTTGACTTCCTATCATCCCTTCATTCCTGCCCATCAGTCCCGGCTGAGGTATCACTGAGTAGGGGCTACTCGTTCTTATGGGTGGGAAAGTTCCTGCACCTGTTGGGTTCTGCAGTGTTATGTCAAGTGGTAAATTCTGGTTTGGTAATAACCTGCCCAGTTGCCCTGCTCGTGGGTTATTAAAAGCTAGACAGGAGGAGCAAAGAAAAAAAGCAAAGTTACAAGAATGGAAACTTCACTAGGTAAAAAAAAAAAAAAGAAAAAGAAAAAAATAACCCAGACACAATTAAAGATCTTGGGCTCAGCTGTTTAATGTTGCATAATTTACCCACTCCACATCTGTCTGAGAAACATCCCTTCTTGACATTTAAATGTAAATTTCAAAATGGAACATTCTGACACTAAACACAAACCAGGTATGACGTATATTTTTAAAAACTTTAAATGATGCAATTTAACTGACAGAAGAGCCACTACAGCAAAATACACCACCACGTGATGTGCATACTACTGCCAATTAATCTTATACCTAGCAGGACTGTAATTGCATGCAGATGTCATCCTGAGGCAGATTGCTAGGAATTATCTCAGTTTTAAAAGTTTTCCAGCATAATCTGTGCCCATGAAGAATTTTCAAAATAAGGACAGACTGACTCTATATTGGATCCCACAGCCCCATTTCAACATGCCTCTCTTAATTTTTTGCGGTTTCTTTACATTTTTTGTCATTAATAAAAGTAAATACTTCCATGATTCAGCAACAAAAAAACCAGTCCAGAAACAGAACTGCACAACCATAATATTCTGGTAAAATAGAACCATTCTTGATGGTTACTGCCACCTTTGTGTAACTACTTTCTTCTGGGTTGTGCTTTTTAGAATCAGCCTCTGCAAATAAAACTGCAGACTGCCTCAGAAAAGTGAGTTTCAGACTGTGACTGGCAAGCATCTGGCTCAGCTGGCCTTTGGGCAATGTTCCAATACATGAAAGCATCCTCTGTGTGCTCAACTAGCTCTCAAATATGAATCAAACACTGACCTTGTAGCTTTGATTCCATTTCCAATCATACCCATAAAATACATGCAAATAAATTAAACATTTTTGTGAAAGTATTATTTGCAATACTTTCTGATAGCTTCCCCCAGGAGCAGCTCTGATATAGCAGCATCCATCTAGCAACTTCTGCATTTTTGTGTTCACCACATTACTGGGAAGTTAAATAACTACTTTCTTATTTTAGACTGCAACAGAGCTACTTTTGAATCTGAAAACATAGCTGAGGTTCAGTAAGCTTGTTAAAATGTGCAGAAATATCTCATAACAGAGTCTCTGACTTTTATTTTTATTTTATAAAACTAGACTACAGGAACTTACTGTATTTATTTAATTTTTTAATGTAAGTTCTCTGCCAGGTGAATTTGTTTATATGTGTGTATAGAAAATACATCACATCACATACATCTAATTCCTAACCATGAGATCAAAGTTTTTTCTTGTCTGCCTGTTCAACTAAGCAAACAAAACTTACTTATGAAGCAAAAATTACTTTCTCAAGATTAGGGGCATCACAAAGTCTAAGGATTGAAGCCAAATTGAACTTCAGTGACAGTTTCAGAACAGTTTGCTCCAGAAGTTTGAAAAATCACATAGATAAGTGAGTTACTGTATGCGCAGCTCTGCCAGCACCCACTAATATCACAAAAAGGAATTCAAGAAATGCAGCACAAAGTAACAACACAGTTGATGAGCCGTGATGGTGCTTAGATCACATATTTTACTCTTTGTCAGGATGGGACTGAAGGAGGCTCCCTATCCTCCACGTAACAGACTAGCCATTTGGCAGATCTAGCAGCCTTTTTATTTTTCAACAGATAAAAACATTTTAAGTATCTTCATGTAAAACCTGTAAAATTAAAGTTGGCTATTTCTTCAGAAAAAAAATACTAAAAAACCCCAGATCTCTTCTGGAATTGTATATGATTTGACATTCATTTACACTGCTTTTCTGTGAGCACACGAGAGGCCCCTCACTATTTCTGTGAACCTGTTTTCTGAATGCTCTTCTACTGAAAACAAGGTGGAAGTTCCTAGGGAAATCAGGCACAGACATAAGACTAAGCTGGGGGTAAAAGTTTCAGGGTTTTAATTTAGATGGGAAACAGGATGCTGCTTTTACAGAACTGCTGCTAACCACCAAGCCACTCTCATTTACAATCATACTGTTACTGTACTGCGAGTAGCTTTGAAAGCAGATTTAAAGCTAGGCTAACCCTAGAAAGCCAAAAGGCTATACTGGAAGGAACAAACAGACCTTGCCTCAGGAAAAATATGGTAAAGAGTTCACATGCACAGAGATTTCCTTCTGACTTTTGTGCTGCTGCTGTTAGTACCTCTGTACTCACAAAAGTGAGTACATTAAACTCAAGCATCTTTCTCTGAGCAACATGGATAACAAGTTATAATTTAGGAATCTGAAGTGGCTTTAATATGAATTTAAACACTAATATTTATTGATAGAATATTAACACTTATCTAAACATTCCTAAGTAATTTGAGTGAAATTGAAAGTGGCTCAGTGTTAGTTTAATATTATCAGAATGGCTAAAAATATTATCTAAACCCTATGTTTTACAAGAAAAAAGCCTACAGCACATCTGAGGAAGTAAATAGATGCGGCCATCCTAGCCAACAGGTACAAAAACAGAAGTAGTGTTTTTTTATGCCATTTTATTCAACATTAGTACTTGATAAGACTCCTGTCTTGCTTGCTTTCCATTATTCTATGATGGTAAACCAACATTTCAATGCTGATTTGTAAGCTGATTAATAAGGTTAAGGAAAGCTGTCAGCTGGAAGTGACTCAACTAAAAGCCACAATCTCAAATTAAACTGGGCATTCTTAATCTTCTGTCCTTCTATTAATCTTGTGGTTTTAGAAGAAGACTCTCTTTCATGCTTAGAAAAGCCTCTCTTGCACCTTTTGCTGCAAGAGCTGCCAGAAAAGAATGATGTGCATCGGCAAAAAAATGCACGTGCTCTCCATGCCAAAACCCTCACAACAGCAGCAGCACATATAACCACAGGAGGGGATGTTTGATTTGAGGGTACCCCTTAAAACGTCTCAGAGGACACAGACGTCCAGGGTGTGTGAGTTAGACACGACTCCTCGTGTGTTTGGAACCGGGACGACCGCAGATGGCGCTCTGTCACCACACAACACCGGGCCAGAACTGGGAGCTGCCCAGTTCCTCCCTGGCCGATCCTGGTGCTGGGGGGTTCCCAAGCTCGGCACGCGCGTGTGGAAGGCGGGGTGCACTCACTGCTCTGTGAAATCCTCATTGCTGGCTTCTGGGTGGCCACTGCCGCGCCGGGGCTGCTGTCACTGGTGAGCTGCATGAGGTCATTGATGATGGCTTGCTTGTCGACCGAGCCCGCTGGCGCGCCTGGGCGGCTATCTGGGAAAAGCTGTGGTAACTGGCTGTTCTGCAGGTCATCCAGAATCTCTTCCAAGTTATCCAATTCACTGCCTGGCTGCAACAAAGAACACACAAACCCACAGTACACGTCGCTGCTCGCCCGCTGTTGGCGTCCTGCTTGTGCCAAGCCAGGCAGCCCCCACCGTCACCCCCGCCCCGGCCTTGGATGTGTCTGGCAACATGCCTGATGTGGAGGAAGCTAACTAACCTGTTGGAAGGGGACTCTGCAGGCTCCCCAGGGCTAGGCTGCCTTGCTTTTGGGGAGCCCAGGGTGGCACTGGCACCCCTTCAAAAGCCCCGCATCAGGAGGTATGATTCCATGCCTTGGACAACAGGGAGATTCTTCCCTGTGCACTCTGTGACCGGTGCTGACAGCAGGGATAATAGGAGATCCAAGAGTGCTGAAGATGGGGGTTTATGTAGGTATAACCAATATTTCTTTCAGCACAGTTATGTTTCTAGTCTCTTTACGACTTGATTAAAAGCATACAATTGGAAAGTTACTTTATGGCTAAAACAATTCCCCATATGTATTTTCTTTGTTATATTCAAAACCTGAACACCAAATAACTATGTAAGGTAACTGGCAAGATATATACATAGGACTGGGAATTTATTTTGCTCCCAACTTCCCAAATCATTGCAAATAACTTCTCCGGAGTATGAAGAGAAATCTACATATGAATTTACATTCAAATTCAGAATTAAATTATCATGACATAAAGATAGGAGAAAAATTAGGTTCATCTTATACTAACATAATTACTGACCTGCTTGTTTTTCTTAAATATATTGATTCTCACTGGTATTCTCTTTTGTCAGCTTCTCTGTCTAAAAACTCTCAGAATTAAAATCCTTTTCTGACTGAAATGTGGAAATCATTGCAACTAATGTCCCATCCTAAACTTTTGATTAGGGTAAAACTTGGGTAATAATTAAGAACAGGGCATTCAGTTTCAGTTACTGCCACCTTGAACAGTAAGTATATCATAACAGTATTTATAACAAATATCTACTCAAAATCAGTGTCTTCATTAGGAAATGTACAATGACAGAGGAGAGGCAGAGTGAGCAGCCACCCATGAAGGATGGAGAAATAACACCACAAACGTGCAGCACTGAAATACAATTCTTCCTGGTTTTTTTTTTTTTTTTTGGTCCTTTCCCACGTCATGGACTTCTTACTGAGAGCAAGCTTATGCCACAGATCACAGAATGCTGTAGAAATACCTCAGATGGCTTTAAACTACCTACGGAGGTTCTCACAGGCTAGCTAGGAAGCACTGCACATCAGCATACAGAACACTCCTGCTGCCACATCTAACCTCCTCCTGGGAAGTCCAGCTATTTTATTCAAAGGTAGCTAATATGCCCCGAGGCTACACTGCTACGTGCCTTTTCTGGGTGACTGACCACAAATAAACATGGTATAATTTTTTATTCCTTCTACATCATCTCCTAGTCTTACAAATTGTAGTATATGGTGCGAAAGAGGAGGGAATTTACTCCATTAAAAGGCAGCATGTGGGTGATCTAGAGGCTGGTATTATTGGCAAAATGGTAGGAAAGCAGAGAATCAGAGGACTGGAAGAAATTGAAAGCCTCAAGGCAAAATCAGTGTATGCCATTCCCTATGGAAGTTCATACAGTTGCTTGTTAAAGACATCCAGAGACAGAAAATCCACAGCTTCCCTGGAGAATTGGTTTCGGCATTCTGCCATGCTCACTACTTTTGTTTTTTTTTTTTCCTCAGTTTCAATGCAAAATCTCTCACACTGAGATTTAGACCCTTTCTTCCAATCATATTTTGAATCTGGAGAACATACTGTGTTACCCTTTTTTTTTTTAACTTTTTCTGTATTTGAAAATGTGCCCTTTTGTGTTTTAAGCTGCAATTAATAAACTATCTCAACTTGTGAATTTTCTTCAGCAAATAACCTCTTTTCTAGGCCTCTCATTACTCTTGTTGTTCCTATGAATTGCTTTCAGTTGATCCACACTTTTGCTGAAGCCATGCCCAAGACAGGACTTGAAATAAAGCCTTACAGCTGCTGAGTAAAGCACACAATTTACTCTACACATTGTATGCTCTGATGGCCTGTTCCAGAAAAGCGTGTCATTCTTTTAATTCCATGACAGTACTGACTCTCACTCATCTTGTAGTCAGTATGATCCCTAGAACAGCTCTGAAAAAGTCCTATCTAGTCAGTTGTCCCCTCCTTTAAAAAAAAATAGGAGACATTCTTGACTAATGATAATAAATAGCATTTATTCACCCTGAATGTTCTAACATTTTGTCTCTGTATCTCTTCATTGCAGCTGAATTTGAATTGTGTCCTCCAGTGTGTTTGCAGACCTTCAAGTGCCACACACGGCTTTACCAAGCTCTACTGTCACGTCAGGTCATTTAGGTTAACTAAAACACTGAGCAGCTCTAGATGCTGCACGAGTCCTGCAGCCATCTCGATTTTGACAGTGAATCCTTCAATAACTGTATGAAGGGATTTCCAAACAACTTCCTAACCACTCACAGCAGTTTCATCTCAACCATCTACCTCTAACGTGCCATAAGGAAAAGGGCCAAAGAGCCTTACTCAAATCTAAACACATGGACACTCTGTTTCTCTTACACCAATAATCCCACTACGCTCTTGCTGAAGGAAAACAGGCTGTCTGGTCCAAGATTACCTGTTCTCGACAAATCCCACTGATGACTCACTGTTTTCCAGGCAAGTACAAGCAGCTGGGTGGACACAGGACATCAGCTGAAAAGGCTGAGCCAGGAGGAATCGAATGTGATTATATGAAGCCTAAATCATTGCATGGACAGGTGATAAACAGATTCAAAAAGGCGCTCCAAGAGACAGCCATGAGTGATGTTTATAGGAGCTGCAGTTTGAGCAATGGGAGATCTGGTACAAGAAGACCGCAAGAGCCAGGAGAAGAGACTGATATAGAGCATCATAAATTAAAGAAGGATGATTCAGTACTCTTTGGGGGAATTAAGACATATGGCCTTCATTACATGTATCTGAGACAACAGCAAAGGGAAGTTTTATATGTTGCAGGGGGGTTTTTTTGGTTGGTTTTATGCGGGATTTTGTGTCATCTTTTCTTTTAGCTTTCTGCCTACTGCAATTCTTTATTCAAACACTAGATGTAAAAAAAAAAAAAGGCAACCTCAAAACCAAACCTAGAAAAACACCAATGAAGAACATATTGATCCAAATGTGTCAGAAAACTGCACTCCCTAAGATGCTTTTAATTCCTCTCCAGGAAGTGACAAAGAAAGGGCAAATACAACAGATGTATTACAACAACACAAATACATAACCTTCTTTTTTTTTTTGCTTAATAATCAATATCAAATATTTCATCTTTATTTTTTATAAGGGTTCTCAACTGCTACAAAAGCTTCAAGAGATTTGGAATAACACCAACCCATGACGTTAACCTAAGTCTTTCCAGACTCAAACGGCACCATATGTAGAGAAACTAGCATTAAAATGTTTACTTGGTTAGTTTAATGGGATTTTTCTTTTATTTATATTCTATATTTATTTTGTTAATGGTCTAAACTGTATTTTATGTAAACAGCAGACACACCCTAACCTTCCTGTAAAACAATTATTTGTCATGAATTAAAAAAAATAGGCACCTGTGTAGGTATTTTCACTAGGTCTAAGTAATGCAATTACGACAATCTCTGTAGAACTTGGACACTAAGTGCCAGAAAGCGTAAGACAAATAATTCTCAGGAGTATTTTGCATTTGAAAAAGTACTTATTTTACACTGTCATATAGAGAAATACAGATTAAAGTTAAGTGCTTGCAGAATTTTTGCAGCTGTACTGAAAGGCAGCTGCACCTCAACATGAAGTTTGGTTTACAAAAGTTGCTGTGTCAAAGTCTAGCTTCCATGGATTGTAAAAGACTGGATAAGATACTCAGGTCTCCGGAAATCTCCTTCCTGCCATGAGCAATGCCCATGGCGTGCACTGTGACCCTGTATTCTAGGGACTTACAACAGGATATTTTTTGGTGGGGACACAACTTGAAACTACACCTGACTACCATAAATTTGAAGTTAGCTCATCTTCCACCTCAGAAGTATGGGCAAAGCATTTGACCATAAGAGGTAAACAAAACCAAATCCCTGCTCGAAACTGGCAATAAATTAAAGGATTATGAAAAGAAGGGAAAAGGAAATTAGAAGTGGAACCAATATGGTATTTTTCTCTCTGGTAACAGCAATAAACATAAAATTGGCTAGAAATTCTACTAAATTTACTCTCTGACTAACATTTGAAAACAAAACTCTAATTGAAAGACATTCAGAAAATGGAATCCCCATTCTAAGGTTTTGATAGAATTTCAAGAAGAAACCAATGTTCCTCATTAACTTAATGGATTCTGGACTATTAAACCAGAAATAGGTTTTTTAAAGATGAGTGGCATGTGTAGAGAAAACATACGAGTATTGAGAAGATATTGGTTTCCACATAAAGCATGAGCACAGCAGAGTTGATAAAGTATGTGAGGAATACCAGAGCAGTTTCTGAGTTTTAGGACAAAAATGTACGTGCTTAAGATGAGTTCTGGAACAGCACTTGTGCAGACTGTTACATTGCAAAATCCCTGTCAAACAGGCTGTCTTTATGGTCTACTGAACAAAAAAGAGGAGAGTACACTTGTGGAGATCAGGATTTTATTCCATACTCCCCCAGGTGATTTCTCAGAGAACAAGCTATTTCAGCAAGGCAATATCTAACATTTCTCTTTAAGTTTCTCTAATGTTCCCCTGTACTTTCACTCTCCTTCCCCTCCAAGCTGTCAGCCAGTCCTTGCCACATCTGACCATCTCCTGATCACTACAGGGGCTGCTCCTGGCAGGGGACTGTCAGGGAGAGTGGGAGAAGGCAGGCTTACTGCTGAGGGATACTCTCTTCCCTTTCTAACAGTGGTGAACCATATGAGAACTTGTGGTGTTTGACAGCAGCAGCCCTACTACGGTTGGTGCTGTAGGAAAAACCCCCACTTACTGTCCCCAGCAGGTCTCTCTTTCATCCTCTCCCTTACAGCTGCTGTAACTGGAACAGCAATCAGCCTAATAAAGCTTGATAATCATCATCCCACCAAGGAAGGGAAAAAGGTACGGCCGTGCTGGAGATACTCTCTGCCATTTGAGAAAGGCTTCCTGTCAGTTGCTGCTCTCTGCAGAAGAGTATGTTTAAACACTCTACCTAGAAGCCTGCTATTTTTAGTACAGTGGTGCACTTCAAAACATTTCCTGCTCAGAAAGTCACACCAAAAGTAAAAGGAGAAAATGCAAGGGCTCTGTTGCCTCCCAACACACTGATCTCCCTTGTAGAGGCCATCCCACTGCTGCTCTGTTGCAGTTTCCAGAGAAACTGCACACTCCAGTGACTAATTACTTAAAAATACAACATTCCTCAGGGAGGAGAGGTTTTAAATAAACCTGCAAAATAGGTAACACAAGCACACGGCTAATTTTTACATATGGGAGGAAGAAGGAGGGGTAAGGATGCAGGAGGATGGAAGAATTTAGCTCAAGAATCTCTGTTCTAGTCTTGTACTAAATAGTTCCAGCTTTGATCTAAATTTAGGCAATGAGCACTTCCTGTGGGAGACCATCTTCCAAAGCTGAAGAGTTTTGATGCTAAATATTTTTAGTGATTTTATAATTGGGGTAAAGTGGTTATTTGTTTAAAGGCCTGGCCTTCAGATAGTTAAACACTTACATTATTCTATATTCCCCATCATTTCCTCTCCTACTCCATGCTGGACTTCTGGATTCACTGCATTTTAAGTGGGTTTTAAAGCTCTATATACAACCAACAGGAGTAACAAAAGCCCTTCTGTCGTTATCCAGCAGTCTTCCATCACAGTGACAGGACTGGCTTCTCCACACCTTGGTGCTGAGGCAGCCCTTATCACTTTATCACAACTCCTGCACCGTTTTGTGGTTTTCTGAACAAACCCAGCTCCTGGACCTTTCTGTACCTCCGTTTCCCTCTCTCCTGGGAGACAAACTCAGTCTTCAAATTTTAAGAAAAGGCAATACATCCGTAGCCCACACTTCACCCTCCTCATATCCCTCCCCAACCTCAGAAACATAAAACCTAAAAATAAAAACTGAATAAACTATTCACTTTACGAAGTTCGTAATTCAGGAGACCTGATTTTCAACTGCTTGAGGTTGGCAATGCTTGTAGACACTAAAGTCTCTTTCTTGAAATTTGGTTTTATAGTCAGTCTCATGTTTACATTCAGGGTGAGACACAACTTGCCTATCTTTAGTCATGAGAGAGTAAAGCAGCTAGTTTAAACTGTTCACCTGTGCTACCACTTGTCAATGGGAATATCAGCAAAGAGCGGCTTACATCATCTGTTTTAGACACACATTAGGATAAGATAAAAAAAAAATTCCTGGAGTATTTTTCTGTGTTTCCATTAATGATAAAAGGAGTTTGTAGGACTACCTTGGACTAGAAAACAAACTTCTAGAGGGGACAAAACCTGCTCTCTGAGAACTGGTTCGTAAACTAAGCTGTTTCTTGTGTACTCCACAGAGACCATGAAAGAGGAAATTTTAATTCTTTTAGAAATTTAATGCTTGGGGAATAAACCATCTGAAGGCCATGATTTTGATCTATGGGTGAAGGGCATATATTTTTTGGTGATTACCAAATTTTACATTCTTGTCGAGTACCTAATACTGGAGGATTTAGGATCTCTGCTTTCAATCTAGTACTGACTTCAATGTGTAGGATCTGAACTAGGAATTGAAATCTATCAGACTTTTAAAAAATAGTCCATTCTTGCCAGTTTATCTGTGAATTTATTGATATCTGTATTTTTCTAGCCTAACGAACCATAAGTTCTCACAGAGAATCTAAACCCTACCTTTACAGACACTACAAAATAGAGGCTTCTATTGAAAACTAAACCAACATCCAGGCTTGAGGATAAATCAGTGGAAATTAGTACAATTTGGCTTGGTTTCCCCTAAAGCATGGGAAGGATTGGAAAACCACAATTGCTCCTACACAATGGCAATAGTCAAATTCTGTTGAAACAAAAACAGCAAAGTAACCTTAGGAGTTGCCTGGATAACTGAGATTTTAACAATGCTGCATCTACACTGGAGTGGTATGTTTGCCCTCTATGTTTTGTGGGTATAACCACTGTTGAAAGAACTGTCTACTAGTTAGACTGCCAAAAAGGCAAATAAAAAAAATAATAATCCAATGTTGTAACTTAGGGCTAAGAAAATGTTGTCTATCCCTCCTCAGCCTCACAATACAATATAGAAAATATAAACAAGAATGTCTTTACACATACACAATAAAAAAATATAATAGATTAAAAAAATAAACAAGCTCAAACCTAGTCTGCACATTAAAAAATAAACAAAATTTTTAAAATTAAGGATAGGGCTGTGAATGAGAGACATGAACGTTTGCATTGTATATAATCTGATCATGATTTACGAACTAAGGCTTCACACACAGGGCTGCCTAGAGATTAATGACCAGCTGGGAGGTTTGATACTGTAGGACAAATCTAAGGATCATTAACTCCAGCTAGTTATAACCTTCCCAGAAAATGCTTTATACTAAAATTGATACTGCAATTACCCATTTTATAAATAATATAAACAGTAATATTGAAGGAGCAGATTGTTTTTGCTGTGTCCCTTTTTCTTGCAAAGCTCTGAAAACTGGAGCACTCTGGGTGATGTGAACCTGGTGCTTTTGGAAAGTGAATTCTGCATGAAAGCCAGTGACATAACTCTTTTTAGCACAGGTCTCAACAATACACAATTTATTAGCGTGTTGGGCAGCAGAGCAACAAGTAATCTTGCACAGAAAGCAAAGAAATCCTGCAGGCAAAATTCAATGCAGATAACCTTGCAGAAGGAGGCATGATCCCTGCACTGAACCATTAATCATCCGCAGACACTTGAGTCTGAATATAAAAAATTTTTAAGATGACAAAAAAACCCCAATAAATCCTCCAAACTGGCACAGAAGTCTATTTGCTTTGATTTTAATTTGCAGGTCAAGCATAGCACAAAGACCAGTAATGCAAAGGTGTTATCAGTCCTTTCAAACAACTCCTGTTCTTGAGCATGAACCTGTTTTCCAGGGGAGGCGTGTAGCTGCTGTGCTGGGCTAGGTCAAGGACCCATTTAGCAAGCACATCAGCAGTTCAACATCAGCCTGTGGGAAAAGCTGTCAATTAGTTAGCACTAACCAAGACTCACGAGTATTTTCTCTTTGCCTGACTACCATCTGGGAAACGTACCCTGCATTATCCATCTCCTCCCAGGCAGAGTCTGTGCTTTTACACAGTGTGATTATCACAACCTAGTAACACCGACTGGAAAACTGAGTGAAGGCTGGATTTCAACAGACAGGTAACAGTCTTCTGAAGTGCCAAGATACTACTCTTAGAGGAAGTCAGATGGCAGGAATGCAGGCCTGGAACAACTCATTCACACATAATGCAAAAATCAGCTTACCTGTTCATTAGGCTCAAAGCTTATCTCTTCTTTCTCCGTCCTCATAGCTATTAACTTTGTGCTACCGGAAGGGTCTGTCTTACTGTCCAACCGCTCCAGTTTTGGGGGTATGTCTGGTAAACCAATATCTTTAGTATCATCTTTATCTAGCAAGTAGCGAAGTAGTGCATTGTTATTCTTCTTAGGACTCGCTGGCTCCTGTTTAACAGTCACCTCTGAACCAGGAGCTGTGCTACTGGACTCCTGGTTCAGTTCTTTGCCTGTGGCCTCTGCTGTGAGCTTGGCCAAATCTACAGGAGAACTACTGTCCTGCAATAGTCTGTGCAAAATTTTATGCTTCTCCTTGAGCGAGGTTCCGTGTGCTGAACCAGACCCAGGCAACCCTCCCGTGGAGTCCTTGCTAATGTCTCCCATGGTACTGGACAAAGGTGAAGGCTCCATCTGATCTGATTTGGTGGTCAGCAATTGTAAGAGCTTTGTCTGGCTTTTTCCATCGTGCAGTTTATTCTGTCCATCAGGTCTCTCGCCACTGACAACCGGTGGCATGTTGCTATCGCTGTTGTCTTTCTGTTCTCCTGAATGGCAGCTGCTCTCTGCTTGTCCAGTTGTACCTTCTGATTGCTCCCCATATATTCCAAAGCAGTCTTTAGAGTCCAAGCTTCCCATCTTGCTTAGCTGGGGAGGATTCATATTCACAGGGGAATTTTGTAAATTTCCCATTTTTAGGTCAGGTGAAGCCAACGACGATCCTAGAGAAACGCCGTGGCCCTCGCTGAGGGCCTGAAGTGCGTTCAGGGAACTGTTGGTGTAGTTATGGCTATTTCCTGTGCTGCTGCAGACTCCCACAGGTGAATGTAAGCTTCCTGCAGGGGAGAACTGACTGGGTGGGATGCGAGGACTTCCTGCCACTCCAGGGCTCACGCGATGCCTTGGGGAAAGCATAGAGTTTGGCTGCCCTGGGTTCATGCCGGGGCTGCTTTGTGAGGGGCTATTCATTTTTAGTGCATAGTTACTACCCTGAGGAGTGGATGCTTGTATGCTTGACACATGGTTCATTCCCCCTGAACCACCAAACCTGCCTGCTGGCATGCCCACTTGTTCCTTTGGGCCATTTATGGCAAAATTTATATTGCTACTGATGGTCATATCCTGACCGGGGTTCCCACTGCACATGGCCTGATGGGCAGGGCTGCTGGAACTAATTGGGTTCAATATCTTCCCCATTCCTTGTCCAGTCAAATCCTGATTCATTCCACAGACATTCTGCTCTCTGTGGCAGGGGGAAGAAAAACAGCCTGTTAGCTAAATGACAGTGGCCAACTTGCAATTACATTATGGAAAAGAAGCAAAACCCCAAACCTCACTTTAAAATAACACAATCAAAAACAAATCAACAATTTGACAAAAGTGATATGCAACTCTCAACATGGCTGAACATTAACAGTATGGTTTTTCAGTACCTCATTAGAAAACAGTGGAAGAGAGGAAAAACAAAATTAAACCTCACTTAAATAACAGTCATTAGAAATGCTGATAGGTTACAATTTCAGACTCCCTTTAACGTATCTCTCCTCTACAATCTGGCAAGAGCTAACTTCTAGAACTGACAGAAATCTCATCTGAAACATATGACCCAACAAATACATGTTTTACAAGACAGCTGTGGACAGCTGTGGACAGCTGTTTGCTGGAGTTTTGAATTTCTGTGTTAGCCCCACCACAAGGCCGGAGTGGGCTATCTGCCCACCAAGTTCATAGTGAAAACAAAGTTGAAAAAGTCACATTTTTACACTGCCAGAGTATTTCAATACTGCTCCAAAACAGCGTGTGAGCCAAGGGAACTACTGGATACTGCTTCAGAATGAGAACAGTCTGTTAGCAATCCAGTCCTGCACAGGCATTCAGGAAAAGGGGAGAAGAAAAACAATAAACCACACACATAGGAGCTGAAAGTCATATTTTAGAGATGCAGGCTGCAAGAAACAGAAGAGAGAGACACACACAGAAAAAGCTCTTGTGAGAGCCCCTGAAGGTCACTCTTCCTCAGTAGATTTTAAAAATTAGTTTATGGGAGGATGTAATACACTTTTTACTCAGTGCTAAAACTTAAACTAGGAAAATCAGACATATTCCCAAATGCTAAAAGCTACAAAAGAGACAGAGACAAGTAGGTTAGAAAGGAAAAAAAATGAGATTCCGACAAAAATCAAATCAATTCTGGACTTCCAAAACCAAATACAAATGGAACATTCCTAACATGCATTTGCCATGAGACAAAAAAAACACCCCTATTTGCATAGTATAAGTAAGTGCACTTAAATCTTCACATGTTGCTAAAGCATGAGAAGTGAAATAATTGAAGAATACAGAGTAGTGAATCTTGTTATTCTGTATTTTTTACCTTAGGCATAAAGGCAAAGGTGAAAAACATTAACTATAGAAAAGGGGTATTTTTAAAACCTTATTATAAATATAGTAGTACCACCACTCTGCTAAAAAAAGTGCAACAAAATTTACAAGTACCATTTTAAAATTAATACTGCTTGCTTTTTAAAATTTGGCACTTAATGAAATATTAGGTATCTTCAGCAATCCAAAGAAAACAAATTTCAGACAGCTTTTGGTCAGATCAATTTGCAAATCTACAATTTCTATAAAATGGTTTCAATTATAATTATGTTTAGCACTGTTTTCTTCCTCTCAAGAAAAATGATATAGAGGATTCAAGGAAAACAGTATTGTAATCACAGTCAGCCCATAAAACCTGAAACAAAATCTGATACAAATACACCAGGACATGCAATGACTTAATAAAAATTGTATGTTGAAGTTCTGATGTCAGTGATTACTTGAACTTGACTTTAGCATATTATTGGCTGTGCTTTTTTAAAAAAAACCCAAACTAATAGTAGTGGCACTTCTCAGGATTGGACATGTGAAAGGCACTAAGCCAAGCACCAAAAAGACAAGGCACAAAGGGAATCAAAGAATTAAATAACAGTTTGTCTAAAGCGCAGTCCTAGTAATCTTAACATGTTCTTTTAAGAAGAACCAGGATCAATAACAGAATGTGAACTACAAGAATTTAATCCTGCTAAGTTTTCTAGATTTAATTACAGTTGGAAAGTTCCTTGTATCTACTATGCAAAATACAGGCAATTAAAATACTGAAATTAAGAACGTGACATTGAAAATCCAGCATGCCATTTTTAAATCATGAAATAATCTTACAGTCTTTTCCTGCTGCAAGCATTGATTTCAAAATCTTACTTTGTTTCCATAATATCAGTTCTGGGTCAACTGAAATCTATCAGCCTTAAACAATTTATTTGCCTTGTACTTTCCACGTCTCTTAGCAGAGTGTGGATGTAAGAAAGTAGCCAGGATTACCTGTGAAGCATATGCAAGGAGATTACAAGCTGAGGTTCACTGGTCGTCTGAGAACGGATGAGCTTGCTCTTTGTTTGGGCAGAAACGATGGTGCCATCCGACAGGGAAAAGCGATAAACAGGACTGAAGGCCAGTCCCTGCCTCAGCACTGCAGGCAAGCAGAACAACAAAGTTAAACTAAGGAGAAACTGCAGTACCGGTAGCTCAGCTGCTCAGCATCTGATGTTCTAAGTCCACCAGCATCGGTATCACAGATACGATGCTAATTAAACAAAACAAACAAAAAGAACATTTTGAAAATAAATAGACGTGATACATATAAAACAAAGGATCCCGCATACTGTAGGGTGATCAAATGAAAATCTGTAAGGAGTGACAGCAACAACAGGAAGACACTATGAAATAGAATGTATTTCAGGAGCAGACAGGAAGTTCTTGATGTCCATTTCACTTTTCATCAAATATGTGTCCAATTCCTTTTGTTCCTCAAATATTTTTTCATTGTACCACCTACATAATGATGTTTTAATATAAATGTCCTTAGTTCTTAGATCATCTTTCCATTAGACTATATCTTTTCCTCCTTATTGCCTTCTTAAATTGTCTTGCAACAGTTACTCTCACTAATTCTTTACGTTAAAAAATGCATAAAACTTTTACATAAGAACAATTAGAAATAAGAACTGGAAAGAGAAATTATTATTTTTAAAAGAACAAATATAAAATACATGTAGCTCAAAAAAATTACAAATACAATTACAGAAACCAAAACTGGGACTGTGCTACCTTTTCCCAGTGTTCACTGCATTTCAGGTTTGGGGTTTACTTCACTGTACATATTCTGCAGCCCTTTAAGTTTTTAATGTAAATCTGAACTTCAACAAATTCAGTTCTCTAACCTCCATAGACCGCTGTGACACTTCTTTAATGAAAAATTAAAACATGTTATGGAAAAGCAAATTGCCCAAACATTTATTCTGCTGTTCACTCTCTGCCATCAATGAAACGAGTGTGGTCACTTAAAATTTCTAGTCCAAAAGCAACCACATCAGGATTGCAGATACGAGAGAAGCAAAAGACTTCAAAAATTTTCATATAATCATTTAGGGAAAAAGTAGTAATGAAGCACTACAAATACATTTAATTTCCTATTTTTTCATACATACATATCTTCTGTGGGGGTTCTCTCTCTCTCTTTTTTTTTTTTTTAATTAATAGTATCATGTGATCTTCATTTCATTGCTTATCTTTTAATATTTCCTGCTGTAATGAAGTGACTTGTATTTCCAAGTGTGGCCTTTATTTGTCTGGTCTACAGAGCTAACACATTTTCAGCCTTGCAAGACTGGTTACGATTGCTTTCCTTCCCTGTCCCCCACTTATACATTGTTCTGCAAGGTTTCAAAGTATTATCTGGGCAGTGAGAAAACAGGAAGCACAATTTAAACAACCAGAAGGGGTTTTTCAGAGTAAAAATGTAACAAGAAACAAAAACCTACAAGAGTGAAATACAAAACAAAATTTCACTGTTAGGTATGTCATTGTTTCAGTTTAACCTTTGGGCACCAGAAGGTCCAAAGCTCTTAACTTTAGCATATACCACATCAGGAAATTCCAGTACTCAATGCCAACAGGATACAAGTGAAATCTCTACTTAAATCATTTTCCAAACTAATTCTTTAAGCAAACAAGAATGTTTCCGTATTCCTCTTGAGGAAATGCTATTTTTCTGACTGTGGCCAATAAAAACTTACCATATATTCTGCATTTTATACTGAGAGATAATTTTAAAGCATGTTTTTTATTGTTTATCAAGCTAATGCTGCATTTTTTCACACTGTAATGCTGGATTACATGTAGGAGATCATTACATTCTTTGCTTCTATTCTCAAACCACAATGACTTGAAAACTGCAAAGGGTTCCTCAGTCAAGCACAAAGATGCTATGGCCCAAGACATGACTTGTTTTTCTTCTCCATACTGCAGGGCAGGGGAAGGAAATATTTCAGCTATTATTCCTGTTCAGTGCTGCATCATTTGCAGGAAAGCAATTCCAGAGGTTCTTCCTTTCTTATCACTCACTCTTTTCACTTCAACAAGAAGAGAAGAGCCCTCTCATTTAGACTAATTGTACAGTTTACACGACGATCCTAAGCCACAACTGCAAAACGATACAGTGCAAACTCCAAAGCACATATATTTTCACTACTTCATAGATAGCTTAAGAGAGGACTCATTCAAACCTTGGCACTCAGTGCAGTAGCTGCTAATTTGGTCAGGAATAACTTGGAAGAAGACTGAAATAACAGGTGCTGGGATGCCATAAGAGATACCCCTAAATCACCTCTGGCACAGATGAGTCCTTACCTGCAACTGCTCTCTAAACCCCTGGTGTAACTTTAATTGCACAATGCCTTCTTCAGTTCTGTCTGAAATCATAGCACAAGGCTGTGAACTTTTAGCACTTCTACTGTATATACCCCAAAAACTGTTATCTAAAGTAACACAGCATTTCTGTGACCCCACATTTCTAAAACACCACCTGAAGATTCCATGAAAGCAGAACATATTAAAGAATATTTAACTAACGCCTCATGACTAAAGCTCTTTTTTTGTGCATTTGGTGGAATAATTTGATATTCCAGTTACAATTTAGTATCCAAGATGACATGCCTGTTGCTTAATGACCATGGTAACTATTTGTTACAAGCCAGCTGTAAACCCTGTTCTTTAAACATGAACCCAAAGAATGATGCTTCTGTACTGGAAATGTTCCAGCTATTCCCAATTGGTTTTGAAATTCTTTCCCATGGACTAGATAGGGTTATTTGCTTTTATTAATTTGGGTGCGTGTTACTAGAATTAGAAGTATAAGGGTTTTATGAAAAATCCCCACACAGTCACTACCACAGAAACCTCATGGGGATCATTCCAAAGTGCAGTACTTTCCTACTTCTTACCCACTGTAATCTTGACTGAGTAGATGTGCTTGTGGTATATCCTGTAACACTTACGAGCTAGATACAGTGCAACAATGTAGGTTTCCAAACAGTATGAGCGGTGCGGCTTTGGGAATTTACACTCAGTGTTTCTCACAGGAAATGAGACAGTAAAAGTCCATTTTTGCAGAGAAAGGGAATACAGGCAATGAACTGCAATGTGTGAGTTGAGGTTCTGAAGAATAATGGTCAGTGAACATTTTGGTGGACAACATGCAAGGGTCTTTCTTTCCAAAATAATTTTGACATTTTGAAGATTTAAAACACACTCTAGGATGGCACAGTTGTAACATGAAGGCTAAAACAAACAGTGAGAAAGCTGAAGTCCTCCCTAGAGAGCCATCAGTGTGTTAGATAAAACAGCTTGAGAAAGGGATTGTCAGTAGCAGTTGATTGTTCTGTGAAAGCATAACAAAGAGTACACAACCAAGAGATACAAATGGCAAACAGGTTAAATATAGAAAGTGCTAAACGTATGAAACCTAACCTTCCTGGTGATGCCTCTTGGCAAAAGATATTTCTCCCTCATGCTGCGAATGGAACCTCTGAATGCATCTTCTCACCAAATCTTCCCAGCCAGGTTTCATAGCTGCTCGCATGGTACTTGTGTCCAGTGAAGTTATTTTGCCTGATATTAGATACATTAGAAAACATTTGTTATAGCAATTTCCCCATTGAGGAAAAGGAAATAAAATTAAAAACTTCTACCCCTATTTCACAATACCTTGAAGATCCTGGCGGGTAGTAAAGCTCTCTGATGAAGGAAGAAGTGGTCTTTCCTTCATTGGAGCTCTTCTTGCAACACAAATCAAGCAAGACTGCAAATCTGAAGAGAAAAATGTTGCTTCATTTAACTTTTATCGGAGGGGAAGACTTTTGTTTCCACAAAGACTTCAGAAATATTTTAAGTTCTTTAAATCTATTTGGACCAAAAAACAGATTTTGTACCAATAAACACATAGACAAAATTCAGTGGGTTTGTATCTTCATTACTTCCTAAAACATTAAATAAAACAGGAAAGGTGGGTTTGTTTCCTTTCAGAAGAAAAATTAACAAGGAGTCCACCACAACCCATAAGTATTGGCACATTTATGAATATAACTGTAGTAGCTCAACCACTCAGGAGGTAAGTAATAAAAAAGAATATACTGTGTGCAGGAAGAGCACATTTCTTCAACACTCACCATTTCATACCTTCCAAGCCAAATTTCTTAAACTTGCCCCAAATGCTTGCTGTTCCTGAGAACGCACCTTCACAATAACCATTTTTACTTACCTGGATACTTA
The DNA here is from genome assembly GCA_013397775.1 of Eulacestoma nigropectus. Classification (NCBI taxonomy): domain Eukaryota; kingdom Metazoa; phylum Chordata; class Aves; order Passeriformes; genus Eulacestoma; species Eulacestoma nigropectus. Next base: position 166,237 of record VZTE01007284.1, on the reverse strand, counting down.
CAAAACAATCTGAGGAAATTTACCTGCTGAAGTAGTAAATGGTAAAGGAAATGGTGAACCACAATTGTCTTCAAATTCTAAGAATTCAAAAAATTGCCCTTTGAAACTTTCTTCCCAGTCAGCTACATTTTTCTTACAATTGCAGCAATATAAAACTAGGGTATCTCTCTTTGAGGTAAACAGAATTTCTCTCAGTTCTCTCAGTTGGTTTAACAAATAGGTGCATGCAAGTGTATACACTCACAGCCAAGACAAAAGTATATTTCTACAGTTAAATCAAAAAAGGGAAAAAAACTAAGAATTTTTTCTACTTTCAGGAATTAGAGGTCACTTTATCAACTGCACTGGAAGTGCATTAACGCAAACTGGAAATGATAATTACCTTCACCGTCCTCCTTGAAGGAATTTGGTTGAGAAACAGCAAAGCACTGCATAGTTTCGTATTTCTGATGCGCTTCCTGGTTATCATGGCCTTCTTCAGAATCAGCAAGAGGTTTTACCAGCATCCGACAATTAAAGGTATGGCTATTACGCCTAGGAGTGTCACCAGACCAAGATCCCCCATTCACTGAGCAAAAGCAAAATCAGATAGTGAGATAAATCTGGTACCAGGCATTTCTGCTGCTTATCCACAGGAAATTAATCAAGATGCTTTACAAACTGGTTGAGAAACAAGCTCATTTAACAACAACAATAACAATCTAATTTTAATATTAAAGCCCAAACCAGTACGTAACAAGGTCATTTATAAACTTAACAGATTTTAAGAGCACTGCTAATTTGTTCAGCTATCATGTTTTTTTCAAGTGACTTAAAATAACATAGTAGAAAAGCAGAATAAAAGGCTAAATATTGGTGCATGTAAAAGTTATATAGTACAGCAAAAGCCTACTGGGTAGATCAAGTTGATTTATAAGACTGAAAAAATAAGGCAGTATGTAGGATCTTTCCAGTAAAAGGTACTACTAAAAGACATGGCTGCATTGTATAAAAATCTCTGTCCAGATTAGAAAGGGAAAGAAATGAAACTAATATGCACTTATAAAAACAGGAAGCAATACAATAGGGAATATATTGAAACACACAGTCTCAGCTACAGTGGGAAAGACTGAAGGGTTGAAATGACCTGGGTGGAGTGATGGATAAAACTAAAGCCTAACACAGTGCTTAAGACAAGTAAAAAAAGAAACAAAATCCTGACATGCACAAATATAGGTACTGGACATCAGTCAGAGCAAATTAATGTTACAGCACATTAGGAAATGGCAGGGTCATATTTAAAATACTCTTCGCATGCCCTCTTCAGCCATAAAATGCAATAAATGCAGTAATATATTGACTTTAGCCATTTACATTTTTGCTTCTTCAGAGTATATAAGTACAGTAATAAAATGCTAAAGTGAATTGAGTAATACTTTTTAAACTGTGAGTAAATGAGGCACCCAATATTGACTTTCCCTTTCTTTTCATCTCCTCCAAAACTCAGTGACATTAAAACTAACATTAATATGAATCCAAAAATGGCTGCAACTAACAAAAACAGTTTCTGAAAGTCAAGAGTAAATATTGCTGAGCACAGAAACATTGAAATAAAAATTCTAGTGTAAAGAGGTTTCTGATTTTTCTTTTATGTTTCTCCTTTCCTGGGCCATTCTTGGAACAAGCAGACTAGACAGAGAACTAACAGAGAGTTCACATTGCTAATGCTGTCTTTTAGTGATTCACTCCAGAGATCTATTAAAAAATATCAGCTAACATGAGTTACTAAGAGCAATTTTAACAAAGAAGAATTTGAAAACAGTGGAGGATGCTTTTGAGAATAATATTAATCATTCATAGTCTATATATACATTAAAAATAAATAATGTATATGATGAAACTGTAAGTAGTGTCAGGACATTAACTCAAGTTATTGAAATGCTTATAAAACCAAAGTTAAATAAGTAATGGTATGATATGAGGAAAAGTTATATACCTAAGGATTTTGGCAGCAGGATTTTGACAAATTCATTGTGGTCCCCTACATGCAGGATGCTATATATGCTTGTGTTCATCAGCTCTTCTTGGTTGTACCTCAGGTACTGTGTCACATTCTCAGAAACAAACACAACATTACCTTCGGGGTTCACTACAAAGAAGAACCCATCTAGGGCCTAAAGGGGGAAAAACAGAAAACCAGAGAGAGAGAAAGAGAGAGAGACACAATACCAAACAATCAGATTAACAAAATACACAGAAAATAAATATTCCATTCAGAAGACATTCTGAATCTTTCTGCATCCATCCCAGTCCTTATAGCATTGTCTCTAATAGCAAAGGACACATTTCAGATTGAGCATCTAATCTTCCCTATATGAAATTCCTGTAAAAGCAAAGAAAGTTGCACACCTTGCAAAACAATGAAACCCACACATGGAAACAAACCAAACCCCCTACCTCAAACAAATAAACATAAATAATGGAAGAGGTTGTTATTTATCTATCTGCCTGTGTATGAAGTAAGAAACTTGGACCAGAAGATGGTTCTGCTAAACCCACAGCCTGTTCACTCCTCTATGCAGTACGGGAAAACTGATCCCAGGAAAACACCACAGGACATGCTGGCACAAGGCAAGAAAAACACTGGCAGAAAGAATTACACTCTCCCCATCCCCAGCAGTGCATCTTCATAGAGGCGAAGCCCCATGCAGCTGGGAACATGAGGCATTAAAAGCAGAGAAGGGCAAAGGGAGCTGAGAGCAGGCAGCAAGCAGCGAAAATGGGGGAGCTTTAGCCTCTGCTCTTAGGACTGCTTTCATTTTTTTAAAGTTTGACACCAGTTTAATTCAGTCCACACATCATCCAGGGAACAAGAATCAGATTTTCACTTCTTCAACTCAGCTTCATGGTTTTCCAAAGGACTTAAAGTTTCTGTGAGGAAGTGTCTACATTAGTATTTTCTGCTGATTGGTTTCTCTTCTTATCTCTTGTGACAGTGACAACCTAGCTGCCACATTCTTTCCAAGATACCTGCCTTGCGTTATCTGAAGCCTAAGACAAATACTACATCACTTCTACCCAATGAGGATAAGGTAGAAATTTGAGTATTGGTAAGAAATTCTCATGCAAACTTTATTTTTCTTAAGATGCAAGAATGACTGCAGATGGTAGAAATGTATCAGAACACATCCCTCTAACTATATATCATATGAGCAGATAAAGGGGGGGGATACAGTTAAACTTAAAAGAATCAAAGCTTTTGGTCTAAGCATTCAATTAACAACCTACACAGACTTCTGCAGCTTTGCCTGATTTATTCACCTCTCTAAGGATTGGCAGGAAATCACTAGAAGAGTTGTTAGTTATTGTATCTCCAGGGACAGAAATAAATCAGAAAACCAGGCCACCCACAATTTATTGTGGGTCAGAACCAAGTGGATCCATACTAAATCTGAACATAGCTCACTGCAATACAGTCTAACAAGGAGGAGCTGCCACAGCAAGCACAAGGCATTTTTTATATGACCTAACTTGTACACTGCACATCTCGTGTGTTGGTCCTAGCAGGCAGTTCTCAAGTCCACTGGTTACAGAGAGATGTTTAAAATACTGCACACTACTGAGCAGTTAGCAAATCCAGACAATAAAAGAGAAGGCTAAGGATGGATTTTACTTCTGCCTTCAGCTACCTAGCAGAAGGCTAAAGAGAAGACATAGCCAGGCTCTAGGTTAGAGGTTTACAAGGGAAGGATGAGATGCAACAGACACAGGTTGCAAGTCAGGAAACTTCATGGAGACACGAGAAAAAAAAAAATTCCACCATGAAGGTGGTCAGATATGGGAAGAGGCTGCAAAACCCCCTTCCCCAGAGATACTCAAACCTTGGCTGGACTTGGATCTGGGCTACCTACTCTACTCGGACCAGCTTGCCGTGGGAGGTAGGAACACATAAGCTCCAGAAGTTCTTCCCAAACTAAGTTAGATAATGATTCTGCTCCAGGGGAGGGTCAGCAAAAGCACAATGAAAGCAGAGCAGCTGAGCCAATGGCTGACAAACACTTTCTTTGTTCTATTTTTAAATTACAACATAATAAAACCCACAAATAAATGTATAAGTGTATACTTTTCCTGACTGCCTCTAAATTAAGATAAACTAGGTCTTTTTTTCTCCTGTTGTCACAAATTCTAATCTCTGACATTGTTTTTAATCATTGCCTTCTTTTTGTTTCTGATAATTTTTGGTTCCTCCTCTTGATTTATTTTCTTTCTGAGCTCCCTCTTTTTTATGTACTTACTTGACATTCATTACATTTTCCTGCTGAGTAGTATTTAACTAACAAAGATTTACAAATTAATTAATAAATTGAGGCTCTAGTATAATTTTTTATCAGCATCTCTGCTATGGATTAGTGTCTTAGGCTGAATTTTACCACTGCTTGAAGCCAGTGTAAGCATGGCCTGTTTGATTTAGTACTTCCTACATCACAACAGCAACCTGTACTGTGTGAGGCTATGAAGAGCTGGCTGAAAACTAATTAAAGAAAGAAAAAAGATGCTAGCCACATCAGTCCCCAGCTGGCCAACCACAGAAGCCATGGTATTTCGAGCTGGCAGAAAGGTATGGGTTTGGGTGAACCATCCTGCTTGGCAGCTGTCCACACATCAATTCATAGGGGTTGCAAAACCAAAGCCATCACAGATGTTTATTGGAGGCCTAAGGAGAAAATTTTCAAAGGTGGAGATGGCAAGCAAGAGATTATGAGAGTTACTGGTATCCCACAAAATTCTTCAGTTTTCTCTACTGTTTCTTAGAGTGGCAACTTCTTTGGCAAAGAAGTGCTCTCTGTGCTGTGCCCTCACAGCTGTTTCTTGAGTTGGTCACAGACATGCCCATGTGGGCTCAGAGTAACAAAGGGTCTTGTATATCAGTCTCCCATTTCTTTCTAACCTATTAAGAAAATAATCTTGCAGGTAAGCAGCAGCAGGCTTTTGAGGAAGTTAGTGCACCAAGACACTTGAATATTTTAGAAGCTTCCACTTTTGCAATAATTTCTTAATTCTGTCCCCAGATGTAAGCCACCACAATCAAAAATTTTTCTTCAGAGCTATTTGGAAAATGGGTGAACAAATAATGGACAATATACTGGAAGAGAAATCAAGAAAACAGATATTTTAGATTATATATTGAACAGAAAATGCATTTGTGTTCTTTGAGATGTTGTCATCTCTCTCTTGACTATTTTTCCACACTTTCTGCCTATCTACTTTATGCTTTAAGCAAGAAATATGTTAAAATATTCCTCAGAGGCAGCTGCCTGATGAGTTTTACTCACTTTCTTCAGCTGGAAACACTCATTATTTTGAGGATTCTTCAGTTTTATTTCTTAATAAAAACATACAATTACATTTCTAAACCAAATCAACTAATAAACTGTTCATCAGCACTGTCATTTTTATTCTTATTTGTCAATGAAAAAGGTAGGTTTTTTTAAGAGGTTGTATAAAGGGGTTCTGTAAAGATGAAATAACTTAATTGCATTTCCTTAAGGCGATAAAGACACAAAGAAAGTACCTGTTGTCTCTTCACAGCAAATACATAACAACTTTCAGTCCTTTTTAAGTTTCCTGGTGCAAAAGGACCACCATTAATTAAGTTCCACAATGTTTCATTATTAATATGCAAAGGAAAACTAAACTAAATTAAATGGAACAACAGAATAGATGGGTGATTTTACATGTCATGTTTGCTGCAGTAGCCAATCAAACAAGATAAGCCAGGAAAAATATAATCTTATTCTTATTTTCCCTGTGATTAAAACAGGTCCTTACAATTAAATTCATAGGAAATTAAAGATAAATTTTAACATAGCAGTGTAAGAGAAGAATACGTAACTTTGTTTGATAGCAAAACCAACAACATTCAATTCAGTGAGTATGTATAATAAATAGTAAATTAAATCAATTAAATTGTTACCGCCACTTTTCAAAGAACAATGCCTCCAACCTAATCTTATGTTTTGCAGCGTGGATTTGGAGCCTTTATTTCGTTCCAGTACAGAAAACTATGTCCTCATTTGACCAATTATGAAAAATAATGCAAATACTTAACACTGTTAAGCATGCATTCAGAAACGACAGAATAATTATACTTCTGCCAAAACCGGTTGCTTTAGCTTGATTTAGAGTTTGTGTTTTATGTTATCCAAAGTAACAGTTATTCTTCCTTATGGATAAAGTCCACAGCCAGAACAGGAATAAACAGTTCGCAAGCGAGCTTAAGCAGATAAAGCAGTAGTGCCAAAGGACAGCAGCACATGGCATGAGGATCCCTGATAACACACCTACCCAACACTACTGCTAACACACTTGGAAGCTAGGCTTGAATCATACAGCCTTTTGGGGTATCAAAATAACAGCTAAAATCAGATAGAAATCTTAACCGAACAAACTGAAATACACATCTCGAAAATCTCTCCTAGATTACTTGCATGTTCTAGAGGGGCGAGTCCTGCTTCAAGCGCTGAAATGATAAAATATTAAAGCAATACAGCAATGACATGCAATTTTAGAGGAATATTATTCACTTGTATACTACAGTGTATATATAAGTCAATGTTGAGGTGCAACAGGTCTTCCTCAGCTGTTGTGGTTCAGAACAAATAACAACAGACATAACAACAAATAACAAGCAGACATCTAAGACTTGCTACCAGCTGAAGCCCCTCAAGTTGTCTGTGTTACAAAGAAGCAGAACTCTCTCCGCCTCTCCCTATGTCAAGGTAAAGAGAGTTTCATCATTGAATGCAAGAGAAATAAATATGCTGCCTGCTCTTTAATGACATAATTCCAGGTAGCCAGGAGGGCTTGTCTCTCTTGACCATTCCCTTATGGCAACCTCTGCCTATACTTATTCATTTCATTCGTCCTAGGAGGAGCAGAATTGCCCTAAATAAAGGGATTTTGTGCTCTTTACCTCAAGCATCATTGGTCCAAGTGCATCCTTGTCGATGACACTCTGACCTGTAGACGATACATCTGCTTTTTGCACTTCATCTTCATTAGCTGCTGCTGCTTTTTCTGCAAGAGAGAAAAAGATGTGTTAAGCAACAGCGGACTGATCTCTCACTGATACACCACGAGCTCACAGAGTATTGAGAAGAGCTGTGAAACGCTTACAGTGCAACAGTTCTGAAAATGAGATTAGACAGTCTCCCATAATGATTCAACGGAAGCATAACTAGCCTATTTGCTTCTCAGTTTTCAGGTCTTATGACAGAAATAAAATATTTTCTGATGTTTATCTGCTAGTCATTTTACCAAACTATAGAGCCTAACACTGGGCAAAGACAAGGGCTCTTTAGGAAGGTGCAGTGAGCAAAAACCAGGATCAAGGTGTAGTAGAAGACTGATCTAAAAGAGCATGCAAAGCTTACAGCTGCAGAGCTTTTCCACGACCGCTATATTTAGAAGGAAAAACATAAGTCCACAATCTACAGTTTCAGTATCGAGAACAGCGGTCTCAGTTCTGTTCCCATGCCTCCACCCACATTCTTACTATCACGTAATTTTCACACCGCCTTATTTACCAATATGTTATTAGAACTACATAAAATTTCAAGTGCTGTATTTGAAAATTACAGGCAAGAAAAGAATGATTTCAGGTTTCTGGGACATAATGCCATACATTACAATATGTTGTACACAGCATCACAGATTATACCCAGCTCCAAATGTAAGGGATGTTCACAGAACTTTCAAACCTAGGGGGTTTATAATTCCTATCAAGTAATGAACTGCATTAATTTTTCTATTCCAAGAATGGTTTTTTTTTTTTAAGGATGAATTAATAAAAGTAATAAAAATACTATGTAAAATACACATTCTAATGCATATTGTAAATAGTAAATTAATAAAACAAGTTACTTTTTGTTGTTAGTGCTATACTCAAAATAGTCTTTAATTATTTTTCAAGCAGCAGTTATGTAAAAGCTAGGGCCATCCTGCAATCTAGAATATTAAAAACAATTAGAAATTTCTTATTTTTAGTATGATGCAATGGATTGTTTTAATAAACATGAATGCACACTGAAATCATGATAACAAGAATTTATGCCTTCTACAACAATAAACCAGAAGAACATCCATTGTAGGAATTACTGAAAGTACCATGTGCAGATGGAGCAAAGGGCCTTTAGAAAATCACCTTTAGTGAAAATTAAAGCATCAGTCATACAAATTGAAATGTATCCAAATGTACAGTATTTTCCACTATCTGTATATCTGCAATAATGCAGGTAAAGTTCTTCTGAACTTTCCTTGGCATAGATTTTAAGGTCAGTGTGAATATGTGCTGCTCAGACACAGAGTAAAGGAATGGCTTTTGTGAAGCCCTGGGTGTTCTCCTGTCAGCGATCACCTGCTGGCAACAAGGCTTTGGTCACTCGGCCTGTCTCATCCTAGATTTATATGTTTTCATGCTTTCATGAAAAGAGTCACAAAAATTTTAGCTGTCTTCTTAGGTGTTATATACTATATAACACCATTGTGAATAATGATTTAACAAAATCACTCAGAAGATGGATCATTGCAACTAACAGACTAATTTTAAATCACTCTGATTAGCATAATCTCATAGAAATAAATTCACTAGAAATAACTATTAATATTTCCTCTGCCACTTAAACTCACCAGGATATAAAATTAGTATTTCTGGTTTAGACTAGGGGTGGGATTTTATTTTTTTCCTTATCTTTCTTGTGTTGGCAAAAAAGCAGAAATCAGGTGTAACAGAAAAACAATTGAACAATCCTTCTCATGCTACAACACCGCAGAGTTGGCACCATATGATGATACAAAATTGAAAACACGTTCTAAAAATTCTAAAAGAATTCTAAAAATAGAGTTGAGCTTTTAATAAAACCAGTGATGATATCTGTTTCCCATCTGTTCCTGGTAGCATGAAGTGATCTCCGTTTTCACACTGCAAAATACTATAATGGACAGGGATACCAGCTTCCTGCTCTCATTCCACCACTGCTTCTGCCATTGATGTCATCTTGATTGTGGGAGAACATGGGATTATTCTCTATGAGTCAGAAATGGAGGGGCTGCAGATACGATCCAACAACAGTGTGCAAGCACATTAATCACAGTTCCCTCACATCATGTTTACAGACTACTTTTTCTGATTATTTTTCACATAATACGAAGTATTTGCTGATGATTTTTTTCACTCTTACAACCATGGAGTTTATACAAACCACCCATAACATCTATAAAAACAACTGTTTTCTTTTATGCACACTGATAAGGTTTTATACAAAAGAAAAAGAGGACATTTTTAATTACTATCATAGTAATCAATACAGAAGCTGCAATACCAGGTTAGACTAAGGATCTCTCGAACCTCACATCCAGTTCCTGAGAGCAGCTGGTTTCCTGTTTCCCTCTTTCTCCATTTTGACTGTTTAATCCCTGACTGCTTCTGCTTCATCACCAGCTATCCCTCACAACCATTTGGCTTCTTCATTTTCTTTTCCATTTGACACTCTCTTCCTCAGAGGGCCCAACATCTTTGTGAGATCAATAAACTCAGGGCTTTCTCACGGAAAAAGTGTAATGAATGGAGAAAATATGAAAATGCTATTTATACTCAAATAAATACCCACTTTTCCCAAAGATGGTGACAAACATACACTACACTACTCTCGACATTTGGCTAGGCACTCTGAAAAGCATTATAAATCACAAGTGCTCCAAAATTATGGACTTCATAATTGGATCTGTAACTTAATTGTGTAAGAATGCAAGTAGCTGGAGAGCTTAGAAGAGGTTACACAGCCAGGCCACATGCCACACTTAAATTCAAGTGGCACTGTATTGTATGAACCAAGGCCTCAGACAGCCTCTGAGTAGGACCAGCTGTAATTTACGTCATTGTTAGAAACTGCAGCTACTAATAATATTCAACTATGCAATAAATTATCCATTTTTGACTGAACTACGAAGCCCCTTGTGTAGACTCTATGAGCACATACATGAACAGTAAGTGCAAATCCTGTCAGCAGTGTCGTCCTGACAGTCAGTCATGGGCAACGTCTTGAAATGCAAATCTTTCCCTCAGCGATACAGCACGTGGGGCTAATTGACAACAAAAAATTGTTGCAGGAAGGCTGGAAAAAAACAATGATTGATATATGAACTTCTAATTCTGACAACACTTATGCATTATCACAAGTCACTATTCTTGGTTTTTCATAACAGTTCCAGCTTCTGGTGTTAAGCAGTGGTGCAAAACTGTCATGGCTAATTTCCCTTTTTTATGTTTACTCCAACCTTTCTCAAGTTCACTGGGAGCCCTACAAAGAAATTAAAAGCACAGAGAGTTTATAATTTCTACACTAGATTAATGATTTTTGAATGTCAGGGCTTAGGAAAATAGCTGTAAAGCGCCAGCCTTGCAAAGCCTCTCAGAACCCTGCTTTTCCAGCTCCATGAGAATTGTTGGTGTTACCCTGTGACTAACCACAGCCACTAGATTTTTCCACTGCAGCCACATGGGGAGTGGGAGCTGGTTCCCTGACCTCGCACCTCCCAGTGATGCCTCCTCCTAGAAGAGCGATGCCCCTGTTAAATGTCAGCAAAGTGTTACCAGGTGTCCTACAGGCACAGTGGCCAAAGGGCAGCAGAGAAAGAGTGTGGAAAGAGAAATACAGTCTTTTGCTGCCAGAGGACGCGAGCAGGATGGAAAGGGGCTTCCCATGGTTTCATCTCCATACAGGGAATTCTGCACTGGAGAGGGAGCGTTAAATTAGAAACTGGTCCCATCCTTATGGATATGGCTACCAGGGATAAAGCATATTTTATCTGAATTACAGTGGTATAAACTTCATGCACATGAAATAATTATTAGCTCTGCTCGATTAAGAGTTTAGCCTAGAGAGAGAAAAAAATTTAAATAAAATACAAGTGCCCCTGAGAGAGATACTACAAAGAATATATACATCCAATTACATAGTATTTTAGTGATGTGTGTAATTTAGACTTTAAACTGGGGGTATGTTTACAATTGCATAAGTAGTATTATACTAAAATACATATTAATATTTTCAATTTGGCATCTTCCTAGTGATCATAAACTGTATTTACTTTTCTACATTTAACATACAGAATAAAGAAGGAAAAAAAAAGCCCTCAAAATATTTTCTGACAAATTTATGAGCGGGAAGCCTCAAGCTTTATTCAAAGCTTATTCCAGATTCTGAAAGCAAACCATCGTGAAATCACATTAGTTTAACAGAAATTCATAAGTCAGAGAAAGAGAAGCCAAAAGCAATAGTTGGAAGTCTCCTGCTACATTTTAACTTAGCAAGCCTTCTTGGTTTTCCATCCTCCCAACTCAAGCTATGTCAGTTCTCTCTGCATTTCTGACAGCAGACTCTGAAGTGTTACTGATGGGCATCACCTTCTCTTGGTAGTGTTTCAAACCCTACTTTCCTACAGGTGGGCAGGCAGGATCAGCCGAACCACTCAAAAAGCTCTCTTTGTCTGTATTCTGCTCCAACTTCCTTAAGGAAATATTTTCCCCTTCATGCTCTCTGCAAAACCAAATTGCATTTTTGAATTAAAAGAGCAAAACTTAGCCTCTGCAGGAATTTCAAAAAGATGAAGCATAATTCAAAAGAGAAAATTTGCATCAATGCAGATTTAGCTTATTTTTCATTGGAGCAACATTTAAGGTTCTTCACAGAACAAGAAAAGCAAAAAATATATGCTGGTGTAACCCTGGACAGGGAAGAACCCAAGCCCTAAAAACCACCAAAGAAAAAGATCAAGCAAAAAACCCCCCCTGTAACAGGTAAATTCAAGTTAATTATCCAATACTGTCTAAAACAGTTTCCCAGATACATAATTCCTGCTCTTTGTAATTTTCTGGAATTGTTACTGAAATGCCACACATCATAAATCACATATCCTTATTTGTACAATAGGCAAAAAAATATAAACAAAGAGATTTGTAATAAGTGACATTAGAAAGCTCAACCCTGCACAGTGAAAAAACCCCATACAAATCAAGATCCTTATAACAGTAACAGCAACAACACTTGAAAGTGAATGTAAATGCTATACAAAGTTTAAATATGCTATTTAATTTTACACTGGAACTGTCTTGAAAACAACTTATCTTCTCCATTTTTTGTATGTATTAGCCAACTACTTTTGTCTTGCCTCATTCATATTTCTGTTTGCCCTGCACGATCCTTCTGAATTGCTGTGCAAAAATAACATCCAAACAATCAAGAAAGCAGCAGAAGTATCTAACTGTCCAAAGATAAGGGTAGATACACTATTAAAAACTAATGCTAACATACAATAGAAAGAATACTCAGCAAAGGCTATATTTTAGCTAACCTTACAGTTTTGAGTATTAGATTAAATAACATTTCAAATATTAGATGTAATAACATCTGTGTGTAACTATTGCTAAGTAATTATATTGACTGTGGTAATGGACAGGTTTTTAACGTGAATAGGGCCCTACAGAAAGTGCCTTCAAATGTATCAACTTGAATAAAACACAGAAGAAAAAAAAAACAAAAAAAACCTGTATTTGGTAATGTGAGTAGTTTTGGATCACTACACATGATGAAGTAAAGCAGTGAAGAACGTGCAAGTTATTTTGATGCTTGGTTAACCACAGGGAAAGCAGCTCTGCCTTGTAGCTGTGTAATTCAAAGCACTACGATCCATGGCTCACACGAAACTTGATATCCTCATGCACGTTCTTGCCCAGTTCCCATTGCCTCAATACAAGTTGTTTTTATTCTCTGAAAGCAAGCAATTTTTCAAAACACCAGTGCCTAAGAAACAGCAACTATTTCAGCAATCAATTTTAAGACCAGCTTATCCCATCCTTGTGAATAAAGTTAGCTACTATTTTAGGGAAGTGATTATATAGTGAGGTTGCTCTTTCATCACACAGCACACATCTGTCCAGAGCAAAGCAGCTCTTAGACTCTTGAATCCATATTTTCCCCCAGAAACTATAGATCAAGTCTTATAGGAAAAACTATGCAACATCTCAGGAAGGTTTTAGGAGGTAAAACAAGGGAGAATTATGCATCTGCACCGAACTAAAATTAGAAAAGCTGCCATATGGCTCTGTGAAGCCAGCAGCACGTTCTTATTCATTAGGAAGCATTCTGCTAACATAAAAACACAAGGCCTTCCTGTGCTCTCCAAATGTGTTTATCTTTTCAACATTAATGCATGATATATCATCAGGCTGCTGAAATCTCCTGCAGTGCATATTAAAAAAGCACAGCTGCACTTTTTCTCAGCACATTTATTCACTGCAAGCACAGCTTTGCCCACCTCCCTGACACAGCCCTCTTGTCAGCCCTGTTCCCCTTTGCTTGGAAAGGGCTGCACTCCCACTGCACGCTCGCCTGCCCAACACATCTCCCCATGTTCTGCTCCGCTCATCACACCCACATGGTTTAGCTTCATATTTACTACTGCTGGTGAAAGCACATTTAAATGGTAAATGACCCTAGGGCTTAAGCTAAAACCCCTTGGAAAGCTGTAAGCAAAATTACTCGCTCAGGAGTAGCAGCACTTAAAATGCTGCGATTTCTTTTTTCCAGTGCAAGCTGCCCTAACTGCTGCAGTTGCTCTCCTATCCCACACATACCTGCCCCACCTTCCCATGGTAAAGAAGCATCAATAAGGCACTAACTCTATGGAAAGCTTCACATTCTCACAAAATCATCAAATATAGGTAAACATTCGTGGAGCTTTTCAAGCATTGAGTAAAGTCCCGCTCTTAGAAAATTCAGTAACAGCAGCCAGCATATAAAATCTTCATGGACACTGAAAGGAAAACAAGCACTGAAAAACCCATGCTGAATTTAGGAATAGCAACAAATGGAAGTAATAATACCTAAAATTAATACTAGTTTTGTCTTTTAATAATTTTGACATTTCACCATCATTCTTTTCTTGTACAAGTCAGCATTTTTGTCACTCAATACACCTTCTGTAAGAAATACTGCCTGAGAAATAATTGCCCCCAGCTCAGTTAGACTGGAACAAGGACAAAAATAATGAAATTCAACTTATCAAGAATAATATTTAACTGCTGGAGAGAAAGGAGCCTATTATCTCTGTATGTATTTTTTGCTAAATACTTTAATAAGCATTTTACTACCTTTCCCTTGGTTTCTTTCCCCCTCTCATTTTGCCATCTTTGCTGTCATCAATATCTGTGACCTCTTTTCCTTCTCATTATTACAAAACTCAGTGGTCTGCTTCTTGAAAGTGAGGAAGAAGACAGGGGCAGCAGTGGTAGTGCCCACTCCTTCCTGCCCTGGCCCCAAGATCCAGTTGTCTCCAAGCCCCATGAGCTGGGGTATCGCAGTGCTGCGTTCCTGGCACATGGCACCACTCAGAGCTCTGAGGCAGAATCCCATCCATTAATACACTTAAATAACATCTCTGAAGATTGCTAACTCTTGGATATAAAAGTGATGGCTAAGTGATGTTATTTACAGAAACAGCATTATTTACAGAACTTTGTACCTACCATCTGCAGATTTATCTACTTAATGCAGTGGGCAAGAGATTATTCTTACCTGATATCACCTCAGAAGGTCATCAGTCTCTGATAAGTTAAGGACTGGGGACTGAGGTAAAACCCAGAATTACAACCCTCTTGCTGCTACTGCTCAAGTGAAGACTCAAGTGTGCTATCCGGGACCCCAAGTCCTCAATGGCTTGATCCAACCCCAGCACACAATAAAAATCTGACACAACGCAGCAATTAAAATAATTTCTTTGGTGATATTATTTCTAGTATTTTTATTTATCAGTAAAGACACAGAAGGACAACTGCTATACTACCCTTTAAGTGAAATCTAAATAAGACTAAAAGGAACCTTGAATCCAGAAACTTTCTCACCCCATGCCTCATTTACGGCTTGTGGTGATGTGTCAAACTACCACACTGTGAGTGGAAAGTTGTTTTTCATCTCTGGAACATGGAATTATGCTTCCATAATGACCATCACCTATTGAATCCCTGGACATGCTGCAACATTAACCTTTTCCACTAAGTTTTCAAAAAGGTGGAAAGGAATATAACTGGGTACAATTTCACTCCTGTGAAATTTTTACACAGGTCTTAGATTATTGAAATATTTGAGTATGTTCAACATATGCTTTTATATGAAATGAAAGGTTGTGCTTAACTTGCAAACAGAAAAATTAAATGTACATTTATATATTCATGTGTTTTAAAGTTATTCTGTCTCTTTTCCCCAAAAAGACCACCAATACTATCTTTCCAGTGTATACTGACTGATTAGAGAAATACCTAAATAAATAAATCATCAAAGGTGCCCTGTCCAGGGAATTTCCTTATCAAAAGGCCAGGATCCAGGATGATGCTGAGAATTTCTAGTTTTCACTGGTTTTAAAATGCGTTTTTAAATACAGGGGTTTGGAGTTCTGTTTTTGCATTTACATTTCCTGAGAATGTCTAGTAACCAGTATAATCACAAATATCTGATTGATTATAGTGTAATTTACAGTGTTTAATACATGCCTAAAATACAGTACTCAAACAATAAAGGAGTACACGTGTTAGATTAAGTACATTGGCTATCAGTGCCTTACCCCAAAAAAACCCCTCAATTTAATCAGTCACTTATTATTCTGTGCTAGAATCAGATAAGCAAATTCTAATATATGTATCTGTAGCTGCATACACAAACACATCCAGGAAACGGTTTTGCATCTCTTGCTATTTAGATGATTTCAAAACACTCACGTAAACTACTCAACTGTGCATGATAACAAACACCACATATCCATCAGCACTGACTTAAAATCTGTTACATTAATATGGCTGCATTGCAAAAGAAAGAGCCAAGCTAACTGACCTCTGCACTGAAGTATTAGATACAAATATTTGACATCACTCAGTTTAACAAAGTAATTATTTTCTTTGGTATGTGCTGAATTAGGACAGAAAATTTTACTGTATTTTTTGGCATTTGCAATTTTATAAGTGTTAGATATTTACTTAATGAGTAACCTCATCATATTTTGATAATTCATCTCTCAAAACAGTATTAATATGAATGTCTAAATGGTGGGAGCCCAATGTTCTTTAACATTTTGGCTGAGCTAATATTTTCAAAGACAAGAAACATGGCAGAATCTGAAAATTACATTCAAAACAGGGCTCCGCCATGGTCTCAGAAACAATATATTGCTTTTACAAATGTTAATAGCCCTCCAATTGGTTCTTTGACATGTAAAAACACAGGCAAGATTTTGAAAATAAAGACATAAGGGTTAACACTCTTTAGACTAGAATCTGTAGATGCAGTTGCCAAGCTAATTAAACTTACAGGTTTCCAAAACTTAGGCCAAAATAACATACTAGAAGAAAATATTAATCTAGCCAGACTCTTGAAGCCTTACTCTTCTGTACGCAACCAGCTGTTAAAAAGAAACAGATGACTCCCTTTCTTTGAATGCCACATCGCCACGATTACAAAATATCTGTCTTATTTTAGGATGCTGATAATAAATCTTTGTGACACACCAGATCATCCACAACAACAGGCAAAGATCTTTTTGCTGTTATAAAGTGCCATTGACAACTGCATAAGTTTTCAAGAGACTAATGTGGTCCACAACAAAGAAATATGATGGATCATGGGCTCCCTGTGAGCCTATGAAAAGAAGTTTCCATAATAAAATGTAGGCCAAATTGGAGCACAGATAATTGAAGACAGCTAAGGAAGAACAGAAACAGGTTTAATTTAATGTGTCCATGTTAACATGGATTACAGGGCTCCTACTGCTTCTAATAGTCAAGATTATGGTAGATAAATCTTCTGCAAAAAAGCTTTAAATCATTAAGGACAAGTAAAGTTCTCTTCTGTAACAGCCCAGTGTTCAGAAACAGAAGCTTGGGCCCCTCTTCTTACTTGTCTAACCCACCATCACAGGCCTCAGCCAAATTTTCAAGGCAATTTAGAAGAAGAAACTTTCCTATTACTGCAAAGAAAGCAGATGGAAAAACAAAACCTTCTTAAAAGAAACTGTTTATTTCTGCATGTTAGTTATTTAAGGGGATTTTTTTAATCCAAGTCCTTTATGAAACTGTGTTTAAGATTAATTTCATATATTTCAAGAGTAGCTACATTACGTCAGGTACATTATGAATACAGTGTGGCTGTGGGAAGAAAGGTAATGATTATTGACATGCATTGTTTAAAATATTCTCTAAAATTAAGAGCTTTTTTTATTACCCTAGAAAATTTTGGCTTATCTCGTTGCTAAGATTTACATCCAGACAAAGTCACTTCTAACCTCAATTGTTCTCTAACCTCAATTTGTTCTGTCACATATTAATTAGCAGACATTTTAAAATGTCTGCTAATAGCACTGATAGGTACAAATGGGCTCCCTTCAATAGACTGAACCATACTTAAAACTTAATTAATTAGGTGCTACCGTTTCTCTTTCTTTAATTCAGATTCATGAAGCAGGGATCAGCACCCAGT
The DNA here is from genome assembly GCA_013397775.1 of Eulacestoma nigropectus. NCBI lineage: Eukaryota > Metazoa > Chordata > Aves > Passeriformes > Eulacestoma > Eulacestoma nigropectus. The sequence continues at coordinate 148,679 of VZTE01007284.1, read as the reverse complement.
CTGGAATATGTCAGTATAATCCATAAACAGAAACATGATTAAACACTAATGGTATTATTTTCTCTATTTTCTCAGTGAGATTTATCAGTTCTCTTCTGAGAAGAAACTTTGAGCTGTTTTAACAGTTCCCCTAACCATGGGCAACTAAGAGCTCAGTGGAAAGGATGCTCCATGTGCTAGTGGGTGCTGCCCAGCCAGCTCTGTAGTCTTGCTGCTCTTCCCAGCCCCAGACTCCTGACATGGCACAGGCTGGGAGTGAGTGGCCCCTGTTGGGCAATCGTCACCCTGAATATGCTGAACAAATGTGGCTTTAACCAGGAAATGTTGAAGATTATGGTCTGCCTCCAGCCGTGTCCCTCCTTGGCACGAAGGCCGGTAATGCAGGTCTGCAGCCAAGCCTGTGCATTACATCAGAACTGATAATCCAGAACATTTTCCTCCAGTCTGCAATTTACTTATTTGCTTGCAAAAACGAACATGGGTGCTGCTCCTCATTTTACCCATTAGAGCACCAACAGGTGAGACCTTTTACATAACAGCTGTTATTTCCACAGTATTACATGTTCACATCAGCCTAAACACTTAAGGATGCTGCGGTTTGAGCTAGGTTTCGAAATTCTAAACCATTTGTAAACCTGGGCCAAAGTCCTTATTAAATAAACCAACCAACTAACCCAACAAAAAATCTCCACAAAAAACAACAGAAGAAACAATATCCCTTCCTCTGGAAAGCATTTAAGCTGTTGAGATAAAGGATATATGCTCCTTGTCTGAGCTTCAAAGAAAGAATGAATGGCAATGCCCATGACCATCACACAGCTCAGGGAAAGGAAGAGTATTCTTGCACCATAATTCACAATGACCCTGAGAAAGCCAATATCCTCCCTCAGTTATATTTAGTAAAGGTTTTACAGACTGGCTTCTCTGCCTGTATCACTGATATAAAAAAGTAAGGGGAAAAAAGCTTACTGAGCATATTTACATTTTAGACTGCCAACTGCAAACACATAATTATATTTTGAACATTAACTACAATTGCCTGACAATCTGTACTACAATGTTCACTTAAAATCAGCACCTCTTGCAGATAGACAGATGGTGGCTCAACTTTCAAGCTCAATAGTAATCACAATAATCCTTGATTTTCATCAGTGTAACACTCAACGATTCATTAGTAACTTTTGTCACATTCCCTAAACTATTTGATGATTTCTTACTGCAGCAACTAAGAGTAAAAACTGTATCAGAGGGATGATAGTGAATGGAATAAAACTCTCACAGGTATGGTGTTGTTGGTCCTAAAATTATGGCTAAAGCCACACCAAAGGCAAGAGACAGCATGACTGGGGAAGACATGAAAAACAAAACACAGGACAATTACTGAAAAAGAGAAAACAATACAGGCTTAAAAATAAAGCCCTTCAAAAAATGGGGGGAAATTAGAAAATGCAAAGAAAATCCATTCTACATAAAACTCCACTTTTGACAATTACTGACAGGGAGCACTGCATTCAGAAAAGTCATTGAGGATATGAAGAAACAACTAAAGATAGAGAAAAACACCCCAAACTTTCAAATATTTCCTTCAATCCAAGATGGTAAAAGGTTTTATACAAAAAAAGCAAGTCAGGAAGAATTTTATGTTATTGGCACAAAATACCTTGTTATTTTTCCACCAATCATCAAAACAAACAAACCAAGAAAAATCTAAATAAGGGTCCCTCTGAGTTTTCCAACCTATATTTAGAAATCACAACCTTGATTCTCTTCCTCTTTTTTTTTTTTTTAATTTTTTTTTTAATTTGCAAGCAGATTAAATGTTATATTTAAACACACTTCCTCGTCAGTGTTGAATATAGGCCCACATCTAATTTGTCTGTGGAAGACATCTCCTTCAGAAGGATCATGGGAATTGCAGGTTGTTCCAAGTCTTTCTAAGAAATTGTGTCTCAGTAGAAAAAGTACCAGTATAAGGCTAGTGCTCTTCATGATCAAATATTTTAAGATGACAAGGCACAATTCTAATTGTCTAGCCAGCTCTCTGTAACACAGCCCAAAATGTTTCACCAACTCCTGCATCATGACAAGAACTTCCACTGAATATTTTGAAGTACATTCAGAATTTTTTCGGAGGGCTGACAGAACCTACCAATTTCTTCATTAAGTTGTGCTAGATTTCAGTTAACTTTCCATTAGCAATCTGCACCTTCTGTATGAGTCGGTCACAAATTCCAGCTGTTAGGCTGTATCCTGCCTTTGTGTGCTGGAGTCCTCTGTGGCAGGCACACTGTGGAGCTCCATTTTGCTTTGTGCCAGTGAGCAAAGCAAGGTGCAGGGAGACATGCATTTCTGCTCTGAGATGACTTGGGCCTCAGGGAAGGGAGGTATGACACGGCTGCTTCATCCAAAGGGGCATGTGGATACTTATTCAGGTAACATGGGGATATCTGAAGCATCTCCAATTATGGAGTATCTACTTTATGGTTTTATGGTTTATGGAGTTATCCACTTTTGCGGAACTTAAATTTATGTACTTTTCTGTCTCCTCTTCCTGACATTTGCTCTGACCTTTTGCAAGTTAAAGAAGGGAAGGAGAGTATGTGTGTGCTTAAGTGTGTAGTGAGTGTATTAAGAGTACCCCTTGTCTTGTAAAATACACAGAGATGTGCCAACACCCCGTAATGATGAAAGGAAACAGAAGGCATGTATGTATTGACTCGCTGGTTGTTTGTCTGAGGGCATTCACTATCAGCTCAACAGTGTTCATGACAAAGCAAGCAACTGATCACTTGCCATGTCATCCTTCAATCCTCAGTCTGCGATTTTCCCCCAGTTGCCCACTGTGGGTTTTCATAAAAGAAACTGAAAGCTGAAATAGTAATAGCTGACTTATTAATTGTTCCTCCTATCCTTGGTGATTTCACATTCAAGAACCCCTATTTCTAACTAACTGTCTATACACAGAATCTTTTACAGCAATAACAAAATGCATGCCTTAGAACAGATGCAATTATCGTGGTTCTAGTTTGAACACAGAGTAGTCTTTGATCAATCCTTCTTCAATGTGCTGTGAATCCATAGGTTTTCAAGATTTAAATGTGGTATGAACGCTATTGCACCCTACTGTGAGTAAATATTATATTATTGCTTTTCAAGCTGTAGTCTTTAAAAAGAAAAGATAAAAGCTGTGTAACAAAAGCTAGATTCCTTAAAATAGATGATTTTTTTTGACTGAAGTATCATCACTATTCATAGTGAATTACTTTGCTATTCCATAAATTAAGCTGCCGATAGAGAGCCAAGGTAACATGAAGTCTCCTTCATTTACTTGCTTTATGTGCCGCTGAGATTAAGACATTGCATTCACTAATCTAAAGCACACCGCAAGATCTGGTGTTCTACTGTCAGCACCTTTTACACTGCAACCATCCAGCAACAAGGGACTACAAACAGTATCATTAAGACTCAAATCAGAAGGCCCCAATTGTTCTTTAACACCTAAGCTCAGCATTTATTTCTTAGCACCTAAACTCAGCCTTTGTTTCTGACCAGACACCTCTAAAAACAGAACAGCCGGTGAGAAACACTAGACTCAAAAGCTTAGTTCATACTGTGGAGGGATGGAGGTAAGTCTATATTTCTGTATTTTATTTTTCCCCTCAAATAAAAATGTTAAGTGAATTTTTGATATTTACAGTTCATAAGCAATTACATGATAAACTGCAAAAAAACCCCCTGAACAAACCTGTAAAGTTTTGAAGTTTAAAGTGCCCAGTGACAATTTAAATGCAGTCTCAGAACAATACACTTACCAAGGAGGCAGCCTCCAAACCCCAAAATTTCAGGAAGAGATGTCTCCATCTCTCTTATGCAAGACATTTTTACTACAATCCCAGTAGTACGTAGACCATTATACATTAAAGTAACTAAACCAAAACTTTAATGAAGATATTCCTGTAAAGAACAAAGAGGGAACACTTGACACATATCCCCCAAAGAAGGTCAAATACACAAGAAGCAGCTCAGTCCTTTATAGCATTCCCCAGCATTGGTGTTATAGATCACAACCTCTTACACTGCAATCATCTTTGCAGCTATACAGTATAAACCGTCACACTCTACAAGTTTGAATTACTTTTTTTCTCTTGATCATTTAGAAGTTATGAAAGAAAATCAACATCAAAAAAAGCAAATATAACTAGGATGAAAAACAAACAAGAAAGCTTTCCTGTAGCACCTGCCAATAATGACTATTTCTACTTGAAAAAGACCAGTACCTCAACAGCTAAGAGTAACATTTCGTTTCTCTTTAATTTTGACCCCTAACTTGCAGTCAAAGCTTAGATTTTCTGTCTAAAACTTCAAGCAACTTTTCTCTGGCATGGAAGTATCCATCACCGATTAAGCTGAATCCCATGGTCAAGAGGAAGGTCTCCCCAGAGCCTTCTCCACTCCATGCTGAACAATCCCACACTCTTAATAGTTCGATCCCAGTGTGGACACAGTTATGTGTCATAAAGTGTCTTCAGCTACTTAATTAGTAAGTAATAATAATTACTCACCTCCACCGGGAAAATATTAGTGTAGTTAAAATGCCTAAACTTACATGTAGATAAGGTCTAAGCCAAGTATTCTGCATGATACACAACTCCAGTAAAATAAGCAAACCTTAGGAAGTTTCCCACTTGATGGGTCTGCTAGCCAATAACTACTTTTCATCGGACCCAGAAAAGAAACCGCTGCTCTGCATTACCTAAAACCAGTTTAAATTCTTCAGTTAAAACCAGTTTAAATTCTTCAGTGCATCAGTAGTTCTCTGGAGTCATGCAAGTAGTAAAGTCAACATAAACTGGGTATTCAGCCAGAAAGCTTTACAATGTACAGAGGAAGATCAAAGACACTTTCAGTGCATCACTCTCAGCTGTAGGTAGGGGAGACAGCAAAGCAAATTCAGTTATAGATTTTTATTTTTTTGGTAAATGCTCTGCATAAATTCCTTGACTTCAAGCAAAAATTCCTGTGACACTTAATTCAGTCTTAAAATCCTATCAGACTGGAAATACAGTATATACAAACAGTGATACCCAAGTAGAATTCCTTAAAAAAAAAAAAAAAAAGGCAAAAATTGGCATAAAATTTGAATGTCCCATCTTAAATATGATTAATATTAAAATATAATTACAGTAGAATTGACCCAGTAAAATATTTGCAAAACAAAAACCAACAAACAAAAAACAAGTCTGCATATGCTCTCTTGCCTTAATATCCTGATTTTGCAAGATATTTATGCACATAACTTTAAACCTTTAAGTAGTTCCACTGACTTAACAGGGATTACTCATCTGCTTAAAGTTAGGCAGTTACCTAAATACCTTGTGAAATATGAATCTAAATTCAGATCTGATAAATTCAAAGTAGCAGCAGCCAAAGCAACACCTCATTACAGCATTAAGACCATGCTGTTTTCTTTTAGTAAGTGATTTTACTTGCATACTGGTGCTGGAGGCAACAATAGACTATCTGCTGGAGTGCCCCTGTGATTACATAGTACTGCTACAGGGAAGCAAAAACTGGTTTTGCTATCAAATGTGAAACTAGAAAAAGAAGATAAATATGATTAACAACAAGCCTTCTTTTAAAGTTCATACAGGTTTCCATGCATGTCTCTCTTCATTAAGCACTTCGCCCTCTCCCAACACTATTTTGCTTTCACATGGTGATTCATTCTGTCCAAGGTCTGTCTTTTAAGGCTATTCCAAAAACAAGATCTGTGAACTCAGAAGCGTACATTACCAGCTAGACTGATAATTGCCACCCCAACATCCCTTCCCTGAACCACTGAAAAGCTGATCTACAGAACACAAAACCTCTTCAGAAACTGGTGACACATGAAAACTGGACTCCACAGGAAAATGGAAGTGACATAAAATCATATTTTTTACTTGGAGGATACTTTGCCACAGTAGATTATATCCAACTGGATGTGAATCTAAATAAGACAGGTGGATGGCATCTTAAAAAAAGGCTACAGAAAACAGAAAGGCTTGGAGAATAGAAGGGGAGAAATACGAGATGGAGACCTGGAGTTTAATAAAAGGAACTCAGGGGACTTGAAAAAAAAAAAAACAAACCCATGTCTTGTACTTATGTCAGGACACATTCCTCAGCACTCCAAACAAAGAGGTCAGAGGAGACTTAGCTGGAGAAACTGCTGAAGAAGCTTAAGGTGATCTTCAGTATCCTCTGTACCTACTGCATTGCTGATATTTAGGCAGAACGCTAAAAGCACAACTAGATAATGAAGAAAAGGAAGTTTCAAAGTCTGAAGCCAGAGCTGTTCAAACAGTGAAATGTGACAAATAGTCTCTGCTTTAAAAGACGGGTTATTTACCTGCTGAGACTGGGGCCAGCATGACAGATAAAAGGAGCTGCAAACTAAGGGCAAGGGTTTAATTTTTATAACCTGTTTTACACCCAAAAGAAAAAGAAGAAAAAAACCAACCAACCAAACAAAAAAACCCCACCTCACAAAACCCTGAAATAAAACCCAGCAAGAGACAAAGCAATCAAAAAAATAATGAGAAAAAATCCACTACCATAAGGAGGGGAGTCAGACTGGTGACAAGAGTGAAGGAAAAGGACTACTGTTGGAATAAAATCAAATGAGATTGATGTGAAACAGTTCAACTGATTGTCAACTAAGGAATAAAAAAATTCAGATTACTTTTATTTGCTGTCAGAATTTTGTTGTCTTCAGATATGAGAAAACATTTTCAGCAGTACTTACATGGCAGAAATTAATGTCTTAAGTGCTGAAGTTGCTTCTTAAAATAAGATAGGATCCTAAAATCAATCCTACACTATTTAACTGAGCATATTTCTTAAGTGCAATGAAATGGCTTTATAGCTCCTTGGCTGTCTGGCATAGAAAGGAACGTTTATTCCCAATGGTCTTTACACTTGCCTAACACAAGCTTTTTAAATTAAGCACACGCAAATCAGAACTTACTTGCTTGTACACATCTGTGTACATTACAAACACATCTGCAACATATATGACCATTACTCTTTCCAAGAAATTTAACATGGACTGCAAATAACAGGAGAGCTTCCACTTCAATGACCATGTAACACAACTGTTCCAAATCACTTTTATGTTATAAATAAAGAACTGAATGAATATTTTCTAAGTGAAACACAAGTCTCAAATCCCCAGTAGAAATATCCACTTAAGATTTACATGAATAAAGATTCTTTTCATCTTCATGCTAAAATCACAATTTTTCATCTCCTCTGGACATTCACAAAATCTCTATCCAATCATTGTAAGATAATATGATAAAAGTCTTCAGTAGAAAATTAAGCTTTTGTAAAGTAACTTGTCATCACTTTCCCAAGTACTTAAACCATTTCAAAACCCAGATTAAAACTGCATGCAATGGTTACATCTTCCAAATATCTTTAATTCTTTTAATGAATTCAGCTTTATACATACATTTATAACTTGCCTTCAAATTGTAATAAACTGAATTTCTAACATACCACAACTTAGGAATCTTTGAAGTATATACTGTGAGAAACGATATAAAGATAACAGATAAAGTATTCCAAGTATATATTTGCATATAAAATAGATCAGGATAACATTATACTAAATTATATAGTATTATTAAAGCAAAAGATCTATTACATTTTTCAGCTACCAGCCCAGCTAGCTTTACACGGGAAACAGATATAAATCTGCATTTCAGCCTTCCTTGTTCTCATTCCCTAGAACCTAGAAAAAAGTTTCCTTGACAAATCTCAGTAGCAGCTATAACACTTGTTGCTTTCAGTGGCTTTACAAGGTATTTATAATTGACTGTGCTTTTGTAAGTAATTAGACTTTCATGTGCAATTCAAATTTTTAGTATTTATTTCAAAGAAACAACGTCTTTATTAAAACTTCTAAATAATAAAACTGCAAATTAAGTTCTCAGTGATTCAATCTAATCTGCTTTGGAAGAAATGCAGAGCAGAGCCATTCTGTGACCACTGAGTCATCTTAATTTGTCCATGTCAGTGTAGAACCACTGAAGAGTTTCAGGATGTTCATTTAGTTTTCTCCTACAAGTATTCCGCGTAACACTAAGAATCAACAAAACAACTGCAATAAAATACTATTTTTAACCTGAGTCTTATGGCACTTCATGTAAGTATAGCATTATTTTAATGACTTTTGTTTTAGAAATAGATAAGGCAAGTTTTTGACTGTTGTCAAGGTGTTCTAACAGGTCTTGACAGTGAAAAAGCAATCAGAAAGATCTGGAACAACCTAAAAGTTAATGCATTTAAATAATGAGCATATGTAAGTGCAGGATTCCCCATGTGAGGTGACAAACTACCTATAAAACATGAGAGAGTAATAGCCTCACTAGGTCTTCAACCTTTTTGCATTGTTTATGTCAGGTTTTTTGTGGAACTCAACAAAAGTACAGGTGTACTGTACTGTTTGTGCAATTTGGACATTTACTATATGGGAGACATTTTTGTTAACGAAATGCCTGTTCCAAAACAATACTGCATTTCAGAGTATGCTGCCATTTGAATTTTTCTTAAAAGGAAAAGCCTTTTAAATTTGCTATGACAACAAACAGAAGTAGCTTCTATGTAGGAATAGGTATCAAACCTTTAATCAGTTCAAAGAAATCATTTCAAATATTCTGATCTTTATGTCTAGACCCTGAGATGCTATTAATGACCACCTTCAAGGTCTCAGTGTTTTGCAGTGCCCCTTAGAGAGGCTTAAAGTCAGTCTGTACCAGCTGTGAGTTTTATGCGAACACCCAGTTACCAGAACATCTAATTGTCCTCAACTGAAGAACCTTGTGTAACAAATCAGCATCAAAACCAGCAATTTAGTGTCTTTATTGCTCAAGGGTTGCAAACTACTTCTACTTGTTGAAATAAACAGTGCTCACAGCAGTTTAGTCTGCCTTCAGAATTGTGTGTTCAGTTGTTTTTGCAATAAGACTTTATGACCTTTAAAAACTAACTGCACATTCAGTTTTGGCACAACTCTGGCCCACGATGACTTCAATCGTTTACACATAACCTGGTCTGGTGAGTGTGAATATTTTATAACAATATGAAAAATATTTTTGTGATAATGGTCCTAAACAATAAAACCCTGGATTTGAAAAAGTTACCATGAGTTAGAGCCAGACTTTCAGACTAGAGTTTCTAGAACTGCTGACAGAATTACCAAAGTGGACTAGCAGATTTTCCTTTGTGCACCCACCTCCCAGGAAAATGCAATTTTTTTCTCCTTTTCCTTTTCTCAGGTAAAGATAAGGAGTATGTGTTGCTTGGTGACAGAAAAAAAAAAAATTAAAAAAGGATGAAAAAAATAAGGGAAAAAGAGTGTCTCAAAAGCCAGCAAGGTGCAAAACAATGATGGACACTGTGTCAGGTTAACAAGTATACTTCTAATATGGGGCATGGCAACATCACTAGAATATCCACTTTAAAAATCATAGCAACCTAACAAGAAGAGAACAAGCTGAGAAATAGGAACACTCCCTAAGATTAATCAGTTAGAACCACTTTGGAGGCAGCTGACACAATTTGACTCTTTCCACTTTCCATTGAGCTTTGAACAGACTGATGTCTAAAACTGTAGATCTACTTATATACTTGTTTTAGAAACAAATACGTATCTGAATTATGAAACGTGCAATCTCCACTTTTATAATTTTACACATACAGTATGGAAAAGGAAGAATTATTTTCCCACAAATATCACAGAATAGTGAAAAAATGAAAGATGTTTAAAGTGTTTGAAAATCAAAGGAATCACTCTAAACACAGTTTACAAAGAGATATAAATCTTCTACATTAAAAGAAAAATGATATGCACCTACTTCAAGAATTTGAAACTGCCCCAAACACCTGCAGTGTGCCTGCCTAGACAGACCTGTGCCACAAAACCCACTTCCAAAAATTTAAAGTTTCTAAAAGTTTTCTCTTTGAATAGGAAATATATCAAAAGAAAAGAAATGCAAAACTAATCTTCTAGACAAAGAACAGGAAGAAAACTGTCACGTTCTGTGGTTTACATTTATAACAGGACCCTATCTAGAGATTAGAATAGTTTCAAATCTATTGTAGTCGAGGATATGACGTCATCATTTAAAGGACGCAGATAATTTAGTCCACAATATCTATTCATACCAACAAAAGAAAGCAAAACGGGTATGCAGAACACTTACATACCCCACTCTCCCGGATTGTTTCTCTTTTGCATGGGTTCATCATCCATGTAAGAGTATGTGGCTTTTTTCCCAAAGCCATCTGCTAGTTTAACTTTTGTGAAAGTGCAAGTAATTTCAATTCCATTAGATACACACATCAGACTGATCTATTTCCTCTCTCTCTAAGCAATTTTCAGTGAACTTTATTTTTAAAATACTGAATGCACTTAACACACTCTATTCACATGACTTTACAGCATTTTTCATCGCTGATTAATGAAAAACATGGGAATTTGCTAAGGAAAAGTTGAAGAGACTATCAGGTTAGCCAAAAATAAAATAACAATCAACACAAAATATTCTAAGTCAATTAATTAGTCTTCTTACCTTGTTCTTTTATCTGACGAATTTGCTTCACAGTTTCTTTCAAGATTGCACATTTGTCAGGTTTAAAGTTAAAGTTGTCAATATCATTAAAATTTGCAAAAATCAGCTCTGCAAGTTCTTCTATGTATTTATTCTCTTGCTCACGATTGCGTTTCTCAGTGCTTCTTTTAGGGCTGAAAGAGGAGTTAATAAAAATGCTGTCTTTAATGTCAGTTTACTTGCCTTCTGGCCAGCTCAAAGATGATTTCAAAACGTTTGACAGTAGTTTAACAAAAACAGAGAGAGAATTGCCCTCTCTCACTACCAAAATATAACTTACAAGTTTCCCAAGCAGAAAGGTTTCCTCTGGAACAAGGAAAGGAGCATTAGAAAAGACGTTACTTTTTTCCCCCCCAGCAGTCATGGTTTTGTTTCAAAAGAGGCTTGGGATTAGAAACTGAAAACACAAGATTATTTCGGAGGGTGGGGTGGGATTTGAATATTTACAACTATCCTTCCCACATGGCATTGAGAATCCAAAGAGTATTATACAGTGATTGTGTATGAGAAAATAAAACAGCCTAAATAGTTAAACTGAGTAATCCATACTCCCTGCCTCCTTGGGAATTTATGACAGTCTTAAGAAAAGATGATGAATGAGTGGTTGTGCCTTAAAATGTATTTGTGCTGGTAACATAACTGCTGTAAAGCTGGAAATTATTTTTCAAGACCTAGATTATAATGTACAACAGAGGTGGTAAAAAAAATGTCAGATTGCCAAAATGAGTGCCTGAAGACTTTTTACAGTGAATAGCCAAAAAAGATTTTTACATCTCTCCCAAATTGTCACCAAAATTCTGCATTTTGGCACAATACTGCATTCAAAACAAACAAACAAATAATAATAGAGAATAGTTCTCATCCCCATCCCAAACCCTCAACAACACAGAATTACTGCAATAAAATAGTTTGGCACTGACTTCTCTTTGCAAGAATGTTGTTTGTCATCTTCTAACTGAAAAACAGATGCACGTGTAACATTTTTTGAACTCATTCTCTCTCAGTATTTCCAGAAGTAAATGGTCTAACCTGGGTCCAACCTGATCAGGATCCTTGCGCTTTCTTGACTCTGCTCTGGATGGGTCAGAGGTATTTTCTCCCATCCCACTCATCTTGAACACATATCAGCAACTAAAAGGAAGAAAGTGTAAGAAAGGGTTATGGTGGAAAAGTTTGAGTTCTCTGTTCATATTTCCAAATTTCTCATTCCATGCTCAACTCAGATTTTACTCAACAAATCTATCATTCAAAATAGAGTTTGTTTGAAAGGCACCAATAAAAACACTGTGTTTATGACCCCACAAAATGCTACACAAAACTCCTTCAGAAGAAAATTTGTGGTGGACAAGTAAAGCGTTATCGTCTCTTTGATTGTTACCAGTTACGTAAGAACAGATAAGTATATTTTGTGTCTGGATTGCTGAATTTTCATTGCATGTTTGCAAGATTGAATAAAGAAAGACAAAGGAAAAGCCATAGTGCCACACAACAAGAAAAATACAACAGAACTGAAATACGTGAAACAAAACGTGTCCCAGCTACGTGAAAAGGTAGCACATGCAGCTTTAGTTAAAAATCAGAAGATAATGCCTGCAAAAGTACATGTACAAAATTGTAGAAACAACATCTGTCAGCACTAGAGAACACTGAGGAACTGATAAATGTTTTGTACATATAATATACCTCATAAGGAGAATAACTTGTCAAGCTAACGTAGTAAAACAACACAAGCTTATAATTTGTGCAATAAACAGCCTGTGGAAATCCTGCCCTGCTCCTGGCTGTTGGTTTCCCTATGGCCTGTAGAAGCCTGAACATGAAACTTGCCTGCCCCAGATTACATATTCCTCAACAAGTACCAATATTCTGGAGGCAGAAATCACCAAAGGACATAGGTAGATAATGTAAATGATCTAAAATTCATGCAAGATGGGGCAGTCCCAGCTCACCATCTGCCTAGTTGCTTCCAGTTTTGTGAGGATGATGGCAGAGAGGTGTTGCTAGACATTTCAGAGAGCTCCTGTATTGTTTGGGATTAGTAGAAAAATAAACTTGAGGGCCATGAAGGAGGTGAGTGTATCCAGGAGGTGATTAATACCATACTAAAATAAGAGCTGGAGCCTGTAATTATATGACCACTTCACTTTGGCATAAAGTGGAAATCAAGTATCAAAACAAGAGAGTTCACCACCTTCTTCAAGCCCTTCATTTCCGTCCCACCAGTTCCCTTCCCTCTGCTGGCCTGGTCAGCCATGCACTGAACCTAGTAAGGGAACTGCTAGTGATTAAAGTCCCCTTCCTTTTTATCTTTTAGACAGTTTTTAAGATCTAGCAGCCAGCCTATGGGTTGGTAACCAGATGTTCACACTGGAAATCAAAGTTTTCCCAATGAGCCAACTGACTGAAGCTATTGCAGATATTGGCAGAAACAGCCCAAAGAGAAGGTCCAAGCAGTTAATGCTGAGAAAGGCTACTCAGTGAAACCTGAGCAAGCAAATGAGGAGTTGGAGACATCTGAGATTCATAACTGACCACCACCTAACATTTCCCTAAATTAAAAGTAAAAATAAAAAATAATTTCATTTTACTGAAAATATTTTTTTCACAGAACATTCTGAGTTGGAAGGGACCCACACAGATCACTGAGTCCAACTCTTAAGTGAATGGCCCATACCAGGATCGAACCCACAATCTTGGTGTGACTAACTCCATGCTCTGACCAACTGAGCTGATCTCAGTATTTTTTTAACCAGTTTGCACAGAGATTAGAGTAATTTTCCTTTTTCTAGATACGGGTGAAGTTCCATGAGAAAGCCTGTACATATAGCTTCCATCTGGTCTTTGACATGAATGGTATCAGATTGTATTTGAAAAATATCTGGATCATCTTTTTCTCTACTGAGTCTACACGTGCATATGCATACATGCTGCTACATACATGCTGCTATTATTTTGAGAAGAACGCGCTGTTAACAGAGCAAGAAGGCCATGGTTCTGCGGCGGAGCAGACAACTCTCAAAGGGAAGATGAACCATCACAACCTCCATCATCTTGTACTTCCTGCAGAGCTCCCAGTGACCTGATCAGGGCAATTGCAGAGCCACACCAATGCCAACCACACTGCAGAGCATGAGACACCTACTGCAGGCTCCAGTGTGGTCTGTGACACTGGCTGCTCCTTAACAACTGTCTGTCTTCACTGATTCCTAGTCCCAGCAGACATACGCATCCTAATTCATCCAAGTATAGGAGTAGAAATATACCCTCATAGATTAGGAGCTAAGCACTTCCTTGAAAACATACAATTTCACAAGTATCACAAATAAGAGCTCCAAGGAAGGTGCAAGATACTGTTAAGGAAACGGACAATATTTAAAGAGAAGCTGTCTTTGTCAGCGGAGAGCTGGAACTGTCCTTGCAGCTCTGTCTCAATGACTAAATTTTTCACTGACCAAGGTGAGAAAAAATCAACAGCGTGATGAAAGCTGTACATTCCCAAGATCTGATCTTTGATCCAGACTCAGATGGTGACCTAAAGTTCAGAAGAACAATTAGGCTGGGGAATTCCTTCATTTCTTATGCTTACCAAGTAATACCTGAGAAATATAAGTCAGCTAAATATTTTTCTTGAGAAAAGCAAGCATAACAATTCATGAATACCTGCCAAACCTTCAACTGCCATCTTCTCACTCCCCTAGCCTCCCAAGTAGTAAGAAGATAAGCATTTAGGGTGGACACCACCCCCCAAAACCCCTTCCTCCTCAAGAAAGCATACAGCAACTGTTACTGACAGCTTTCCCACCTATTCTGTCACACCTACTTCAAAGGGAGGTTTTATTTTTGTGGGAGCCAAAGTTTCACCAGTAGCTCCACCAATGCATAAATCAATTCTTCTTGCATTCACACTGATGCTATTCTGTGGGAGTCCCACTAGGTCCACAGTATCAGCCTTTGGAGGACACATTAAAACTGATCTCCCACAATAAATGCCAAACTTTATCCTTCTGTATTAAGGGGAACAAAAGCGGCATCATAATTACAAAACTAGCACCCTCTTCTCTCCTTATTAAACACAGCAAACAGTTCTAAACAAATAATGTATGTGTTCGTTTTATTTTGTGTGCATTTACGGGCTATTACATCTTTTTCTCAGCAGCATTATCAGTTTATTCTTAGAATGAGTTACCCATTTCTTTTTCACTCATCATAATTTATTTCTGGAAATCTACCACCTACTACCATGTTTGCTTTCTGTTCTCCCTTCTGTCTTAATTAAAAATCATGTTCTATACCTCAAAGATTTTTATAGGCCATTTTCTTGTGTTGTAGGTGACTGTGCTCTAGAGCAGGATGTAAAAGCCAGAGTTAGGAGTCTCGGAAAGTGGAGAGCTAGACAGATGATATTGAAGTAATCTAAAAAATCTCAAAGGCTAAAATGAAAGTCATACATCTGTATCTAGCACACAGTACTAAAATCAAAAGGATGTGCCCCCAAACCCTGTCTTCCTAGGGATTTAGGGGCTGACTGGATTAGTTCAAAGTTCTGGTGTTCTTTTGGAATTCAGAAACTAAAATCCATTCCCTAGTTAGGAGAAATGAGGAGGAATCAACTCTTAGAAGGTGTGGATAGACCCTTCCATAATCTATCAACTAAAACAGCCAGAAACTGGGCGATGGAGACAGTTTTCTCTTCAGAGAGGGCTCCCAGGCCTGTATTTCCCACAATGCAGGGCAGCCTCCTGGGTGCTGGGCCATCTGCCTGCCAAAACTGAATGTTTATGAAACAAAGAGGGCAAGCCTGATTAACTCTTGTGGTACAGAAGGAGTCTTTAGGTGTGTGGTCTATACCACTAAACTCATGAGTAAGCAGTTCTAACACTGTCTGAAGACACAGGGATTGAGGTTTAACTCCCTTAGGCTGAGGAGGGTAGCAAAGCTCCATCTCCCATTTCTCAGCAATGACTCTAACGAGTCAAAAAGCTGAGCATCCTCCCAGCTTCCTCATGTCTTTTAAAAAGAAAGCAGCTGTTTCACATTTTTCCATGACCTAATTCATAAACAAGACCAATACATACCACTAGATGAAGAACTCCAGAGGGTTTAGGCACCTCTACAAATTTAATGTGGCTCAAGCAAGAAGCTAAAACCAGGCACATATAGTACCAAGGAGCAGGTCCCTAGGAAATTTCCAAGCAAGAAACAGAAAATGCCATGAGTTTTGATTGAATTGATAGATACATTTTAGACACAGAAATAAACATCTGTCGGTTGAAGCAGCTAAATTGCATACAATGCTTTTTGGTTTCTGCCTTAACTTCCTCCATATGTATTAATTTATCTGTATCAAAATGTCTTGGTTATTAATTATTAGCAACAGTCTTTATACTACACAAATATTCATAACATTATATCATTCAATATTTTGACAAGATAACTTAGGAACTTTTAAAGCACTTCTAGATATTCCTAGGTTCCTGAACCACTCATATAACTTCTCAGATCAGAAAACAGAAGTGCCACATTTGAAGTCTGAATTTTTCCAGGAAACATGACAATTCAAAACTAAAGACACTATGAGTAGAACGACAAGTCAGAGACTCAAAGTTTTACTCCAGTAAACTTCCCCTTGAGGGAACTACCTTAGATTAGAAAGCAGCATTCATCCTGCTCCTGATCTTTTTATACATGTCTTCAGGAATTTTCAGAAAGAAGAAAGATGAAATTAAAGCATTCAATCCATTCAATGCTTTAGAAGTAGTGGAAATGTAGTATCAGCTCTACCATACAAAAATCAAGCAAATATTGTTACGTGTTATTTAGCAAGGTATAGAAAAAAGATTAACCAAATTGGGAATTAGTAAAAACAAAATCAGCTGTAATCACTGCTTTGAGGAGAGAAAGATAAAAAAATGCTTGATAATGGAAAAACCAGCATCATGATATGTCAGATACTGAAATAAATCAATTTTATTTTAAAAGAAATTGTCTTACAAAGTTAAACTTGAATGCATGTCTTGCAGAATGACTTGTTATGCAAGACCAGGCACTCCCTTTTTCACTGTGTAAGTTGTTTGAGAACTGTGGAATTGGTATTTTGCCTTCAGTGGTGGTACCAGATTTTTCTACTCAATATATATTATGTTTTTTTCATGTGTCTTACCCCAACAAAACATCAAAACTACAACAATAACTAAGAGCTGAGCTTCTAATGATGACTAAGATGCTACTCAAGCTTCAATTCCACTGGGCATAAATGAGCAATAGAGCAATGGAAAGATAAATACACTCACTGTAGCATTTTCCTACAAGGAAGGAGATAATTAGAGAATCGGAATTATTATTACTAAAAATATCTAAAGAACTAATTTTACTCTCCTACTGATGACCCATACCAACAGGACATCTCAGGTAACTTAATACATTTTTCCTATTTATATTTAAGACCAGAAGTACATTTTCCTTCCATTTCATTACCACAGGCCAAAGCATCCAAAATACTTGTAAAAAAACCACTGGCTAATTATTCCAATTGTTAAATGTAAACGACAAACACTGAAAAATTAAATTAAAAAACTTTAGGACAGTACATACTAGTAATTACACTTATTGACCCTAACCAGTTTCTACCAGATGTTGGGTGACTGAAACAACAGAGCCTGAAATACGTTTAAATTCTCTTTTCTTTTTTTTTCCCTTTTTTTTTGTTTGTTTGTTTTTGTTGTTATCAGTAATAAAACAATAGTCTCTGCTCTTGTCGTGACGGCACATCCTCCTTTACATCCTCCACCAGAAACTGCTAAAGTTGGAGTACACAGAAAGACTTCACCTAATTATGAAGCAATAGTAAACATCCATCTTTCAAATGTGGAAAAAAAACAGAGGCACCGTGAAGTGGGAGACAGGAAAGTATCTAGCACAAATCACTTGTGTGAACTTTTGTATCTCTTCAACTCCTCAAATGTCACGAAGGAACATGGCATGCAGAGTAAGCCTTCCAACACTGATTCTCAGCATCAGTGAATTCAGTTAATCATCCAGAGTCAATGTAGAAGAAGATAATGTGCATTTTATCTCTTATCAGAGCAGGCCATCTTCCAAACAAGGCCTGTTAAACTGTCAGATTTATTATAAGCCTAACAAATGCAGTTAAAGAATAAATGAGGATTACATCTTCAAAGCTGCTATTTCAACCTGAAAAGTAGCAAACAAAAGGTAAAGTACCATATAGCGGACAATCAGGTAGCAATTCTATACTACCACCCTTCCAGCCCACCAACACATAAAATTAGTGTACACACAACTGATACATATCGAAGAGATTTATTAAAGTCAGTGTTTTATTGAGCAACAAACAGAAAAAATACTGTTTACTGACCAAAATTACTACAAGTCAGTGAAAAGTTTGGCAAAAATTTTTCTCTAACAGCTAATTTTAAAAAAACAGCTTATAATTCTGTGGTTAATTGTTTACTCAAACATACAGCCATTATAGTTCATCCTTTTTTCCTGTGAAGTTGCCATGACTAGAAAGCTTTCTATCTCAGTTTCAAAATTACAAATGTACTCTGTGTAACATTAATTCTGGTAGAAGCCAGAGGAAAGTTGGAAGTCACATGCAAATTCTGATTCTTCACATGTTTTCCTGCTTATGAACTCTTTTTGCACTGGCTTCATTTCAGAATTGGAAAATATTTAATATTGATACATACTGCAATCTTCAACCCTTTCGAAGAAGGCGATGCTTGTTAGCCACTTTCCCAGGCCTCCAAAGGAAATCGCTGTCAGAGGCAGGATAAGATACTAGATCAGAGAGGAGGGCCACTGGAGCCTAAGGCCAACCTTTCACTGGTCAGCCACAGCAGTTCAGGAGGAAGGGTTGCTTTGACTCTCAGCATATCCATCGTAGCACCTTTCAGAGTCCCAGGCAGTGAGCTGCGCCTGCCCACCCCACGCGCTGCACTGCACTTGGAGAGGCTCAGCCTTTTCGCATGCAAACTTGCTTGCCACAGGTATTTCAACAGATCCAGAGAGACATGAATAAGGGTTTGAAAATGAATAAAAAACCAAGAGGTAAAAATCAAGGGAAATAAAAGGAACAAGTGAAAAAAGACTGCATTGTCTGGTAAAATCAGATTTAAGCAAAAGATCCACTACTAAGAAGTGTGACAGAAAAGAAAGTTAGAGATATATTAAACACTCCTCCTGAATCCCTGGTATAAGTAAGCCACATGTTCTACAACCAACTTACGTATACCTGTCCTTCACCACTAAACACCTGGAACCCCAAACAAAACAATGCCATCTGCCAAAATTAACAAGATGTCAAATACCTTGGTTGGTGATGGTAACCTCACATTAAAAACATAAACTAATTTATGTAAGGGTATGCTTCTTTCTCAAAACAGCACTACCACTTTTACTGTAGATGAAACTGTCTAAAACCTTTGCCACCCTACAACAGCCACACAGTATAAAGCAAAATGAGAAAACAGAGTTTCTACAAGGAAGGTGATAGCAGCAATCTGAAAGACTTAAAGGTGACTCTAGTCATCTTTAAAGGATTTGTACTAAAATCGGACATGCATCTGTAGGCTTTTCTATGTTTTCTATTTTTACTGTTTTTGTCCATTACTCTCTTAAGATTTATGGCAGTATTTACTAAACTCTACTTTATTCTTCAACTCCACAAACTAGAACTAGGTAAAGAAATATAATTTACTTGGAAATGCCATTGAGCCCATGTATACAAAAACTGAAAACTGGCTCCAACATCTATTACTCGCATTTTAAAGCTGGAGGCTCCTTCCTCAATCTTTTCCCTTACTCCTGTGTAATGGCTTTAGAGTGGTGTATCAGATAGTAAGAAGACAACATATTCCATTTGCAGCCTGACAGCCAATAATGCTCATGAATTTTTTACCTGACAGACACTTCAAGATGCCACTGGGAAGACTGTCTAATAAACACATTAGGCTGCAAATGGGTGGCAGCAGCTCTTTAACACATGCTCTAACAATCAAATAAATGGCTAACATTAATGTTCAGTGTTACAGACTGGGATTTAATATGACTTTCTGTAAAATCCACCTACATCTTGAAGGAGAAAGAGGTTTTCCTCAGCTACTCAAACCCACAGGTTTAAGAAACCCCCAGTTCTGCTTAAGACTTTGCCAAAACCCCTCCAGACTGACCCCAGCACTGTAGGATGGCTCCTACCTTCTGTATTCCCATAGGCTAAGGCTCTTAACAGAGCCACTCACTCAGCTGCTTATGGATTAGGCTACGTCAGCACCTCTAATATGCCCAGGAATAGCAAAATCAGGATCTAATAAAACAACAGCAAAAAAAATCAGAAGGAAGTACCTTTTTTTTTCTTATACACAACAGGTTTGCTTAATTTCTACTTTAAAAAAGATCTGTTTTCATCAAAACATCATCAAAGAGGAGACAGGTGGTACTACTGAAAAAAACCTTCAACACTCTGTATTGTAATTTCAGGTCCAGGATTCTATTTTTCTGGTTATTAAGAATTGTTTGTGATTCTTAATACTCAAGGATGAAAAAAATGCAGGTTAGCATCACTAAAACTTCCCTTTAGACAAATTAAAAAACAAAATACAATGCCAGAATATACATATATATATGCCAGTCACTCTTACATCCTTTTGTTTGTATTAGGTAGGTAGCTAAGTTAAAAAAACAAAACAAAACAAAAGTTATTCTAAATCCATTTAGCCTTCTATGATGAATTTAGTAAGTATTACACTATGGCTGCAAAAAATATTAAGCCTGCAAGCATTTTCACTGGAAAAGGAGTCCAAATTCCCACATAAGTTGTTTATTTAATCTAGATTTTTCTCTTAAAGTTCACAATTATTAACAACTTATGTGACTGATTTTGAAGCCTAGTATTCCATATCTACTGTGATTGAAAATAGAACTCTGTGAATAGCATAGCTGATAAATGAAGCAAATCTAACAACACAGAAAAGGATAATATTACAGGAAACTGTATTTTAACAGCTTTCATTTCCAGTTAATGATACTTCTGGAACAGTGAGTTAAGCATATTTTAACTCCTACTGAATCTTCTCTGCCAGTCTCAGTTTCAAAACTGTTATTTGTCCACTTAAATTTTGTCCACTTAAATTCCCACACCAACTTTCCTCCTCAGAAACCAAAGAGGAAGGAGACATTCAGACTAGAGAGAAGGGGAGAATGGAATAACTCTCACAAGCGTAAGGCACCGTGGAAAAACTCAAATCCAGGAACATTTTCTAATCTCAAATATAACTGACACAAATGTATACATTTCTTACAATACCAGAAAGCTTATACAGTTTGGTGTGATTTTCAAGATGCCTATCTTAGCAATGAGAAAAATATGACCAATCACATAAACAAAGGCATTTACACATCTCTGTAATGTGGACTTGCCTATACTAGGATTTCACTCAACTGTCTGTCCAACACCAGTCTGTTTACATCAGATAAAACATATTCCATTGATAAAAAGCTCAGGAAACATGGTTCTGTATAGGTAAAAAGTAGAGGGCAAGCCAAACAGAAACACAGCATGTTGCCACATGAAGTGTATACAGTAAGTAACAAGTAGAGTTATAGGACCTACACACAGAGATGTTAAACCTATCCTATCTGAATTTGAGTTCCATCATTTATCAATCTGAGTTTCAATGACTTCACACAGCTAGAGAGGTGTTGGTCCTCCTGGTCACTAGGACCAGCTTAGCATGTCTGCACATTCCGGTGCAAGTGATGTGCAACCCAGGCTTGACCGGAGCTTCAGCAAGAGATGCCTATATTGCATGCCACCTTTCATATCTCTAACCTGGCCATCAAAATAATGTTCCTTCAGTCCCAGAGTAGATACTGTTACTGAAAGCACATAATCT
Source organism: Eulacestoma nigropectus (assembly GCA_013397775.1). Lineage (NCBI taxonomy): Eukaryota > Metazoa > Chordata > Aves > Passeriformes > Eulacestoma > Eulacestoma nigropectus. The sequence continues at coordinate 127,108 of VZTE01007284.1, read as the reverse complement.
TACTGAACCTTCTGTTGCACTTCAGTAAGTCCAACTCTATGTGTCTTCTCTGGAGCCTCATCAAAAATTAAACTCATGTTTTCAATTTTCACATACCTGCAGCACCAAGAGGGGTTTTTTTTCTCTTCTACCCAATCACCCATTACTAGGAAGCATGTTGAAACTTCAGGCCATTCTTTCAAATGCCAAGCACTGAATTAAAAATCTTGAGTTGCAGAAAGTGTACCTAAACATTATCTATAATATTTCTACACATTTTGATACTGTTATCAGAGTGGAAGAATAGCCCACTGCACACATATGTAAAAGATGCATGCTCCACACTTCCTTCTATAATACTGAGATGCTCTCATAAACATGCATTTCATTTAACAGTGTATAAAAATAAACTTTCAAATTAAGAATCAAGAATTCAAGCTGCTTTGTTCCTGAAGGTTGTAAGTCAAGAATAGTCTGAAGTCAAACATACCTATATTCAAGTTAAACAAATGGTAGTACTCAGCTCCACAAATGGCCACGGTCATAGCAACTTTGACAGCTGACTATGAGGCGAGTTGGACTTCACTTTGATGTCCTCTGTGCCCCCAAGAAGTTCAAAGTGCTGTACCACTTGTTTAAATTCTATACCCAAATTATCCTGTTCAGTACAGTGCCCAGTACGGCTTACCCATCCTCTTTGCCTCTGAAATGCATTTAGAGTGTCTGTCCTGGAAAACTCGGTGTCCTCCTCAGCCTGTGATGGCCTGCTGGACCCTGGTCCCAGAGGGTGCCTGCCTAGTGGCAAGGATGTGGTTCCGGATGTTATGGGAGAGACCAGATGGAGTTTGGCCTTTATTCCCATCCCGTATTTGTATGAACAGGTAGATTCCCTCAGCAGGTGCTTCCTGCTGATACTGGTACACATGCCAGTATCATCCATTTATACTGGAGCAGCAGCGTAAGAGCTGGGAAGTAGAAAAAGCTTTTTTCTTAATAAAGTTGGAAGAGCAAACAATTTAATACATGCTTTTTGAGAGAATACAGCTACATACATGAAAGATTATACTTGTATCACCTTCCAACATGCAGAATTACAGTTTTGTACTTAAAACAGTTATCTGTTAGATGGACGCTAAACTCTTGGCAAAGCCACTGCAAGCGCTAACTATGCACATTGTTGCTAAGAACAAAAATTAAAGCTACCAAATTATGTGAGAGCCACGCGAGTGGCTTACAAAGTATGATTAACTTGATGTTCTTAATACATCCATGAGTTCAAAAACTGATCTGTAAACATGATTAACAGTTACTAATAACCTCAAATTTTATGTTGGTCTTCATTTTATCTGCTTTAGTAAAATACTTCAACCAGCAATAACAGAAGAAGATGAAAGTTTAATTGTCATTTTAAAGCACTTAAAAGCATTAAACTCACAAAAATGTTGTTGCTTTACTTAGTTAACTGCCAAGAAATAAAATCTGATGAACACCAGCTTCGTAGTCATGTGTGTCTATGTGTATGTACACACACACATATATATGAATACAGGCTGTGACCAAATAAAACATTCATAGAAATGGCTGTATCAGTCAAATAAAAGAAACATTTAGTTAATGACTAATCTGTCATGGAAGCTAATAGCAGGTATTTTGGAAGAAGGTACAGGGCAGCTGAAGAATGATCCTTCCCCCTCTATCTGCTCTCTGTCTCTGACAATCAGTGGTACAAGCTTAGCTGCTGTGTTGCTGTGCCTCCTCCTCCCTCTGAACCTATCTTCAGCGGTGCCTAATTCCGTCTTAAATCCATATATACCTTTGGCCTCCACAATGCTTACAGGCAACACCCTATAAGCTTTACAACAGCTCTCTATAAGCTCCCCAAAGCAGAAATGACACTGTAAAAAAATTGAACAGTTCTATGGGGACGCTATGACTCAACTGAAATAAATCAGAATTTTATCACTGACTTTACTGAAGCTTCGATTTTCCTCCTAGTCTACTAGAAGAAGATGTCAAACTGTTATTTCTGTCTTTTGTAGGTCATAAATCACTCCATGGGCCTGAAAAACTATGCCTGTATCCAGAAGCCCAAAGAAAACAAGGTTACTCTACTATTAAAGCTCAATGCTAATTATGAGACATTTTATTCTCTTTGTAAAAATAAACTGGAATTAATTTTTGTTAATAATTAAATAGTTTATGATAAAGAAGAATCACAAGTGCTAAGAAAGAATGTCTATTCCAAGTATTTTTAATTTTGGATTGTAATGGAATATAATTACTATAAGAGAGGAACATCCACTACATTCATAGAAGGAGCTGACCAGACGTTGCAATACGCAATACACTGCCTCAAAGCAAAAAATAACACACATTTATAACTACTTGGACTGAACACCTGGAAAAACTTCAGGAAAAGGATCAAAAATAATTTTATTCCATGCAGTTCTAACAGAAGTTTCTTCATGAGAATCTTGCGCTGCTCAATCACAACAGCCTATGCTATCAGGAATGGAAAATCACAGCAGTACAACATCCTGATGAAGTTTGTTTAGGGACAGTGTGCATAGGAGAAAATTAAATGGAAACAGCAAAGAGGAGATTCAGGTACAATACACACTGCAAATTAAATGCATTTATCATAAACCTTTGGTTTGAGCCTCCATTTACAATTTTCATCCAATTCCTGCACTGTTCCTTATGCTCTGTATCCTCACAACCCAGAGAGCCCTTCCCAAGACCTCACTGTACACCAGCTATCAGGGCAACTACGCAGGGATCAGCCTCAGACTCCTGGGTACTGAGAGCAGCCCACTTCTGAAAGACACAGGCTTTCACATCTTACGCCTCACCTCCAGAGACCAAAGCTTTACCTGCCAATAATAATTTTTAGTCCAATTCAGGCATCCTTCTAGGCCTGCCACGGATGAATGTAAGCAGTAAGAGAAGCTAAGGAGGAATGCAGGCAGTAAGATGACTCCATTGGGATTTCCTCACAAGTACAGTGATTATCAACTTACAAACACCCTTCTCATTTACTCAGCTCTAACAGCTTGGCTTGTAGATCCAGTCCTCAGTCCTTAACTCAGCTTTCTTATTACAATTATGAGGCTATTACATAGTAATGTGCTAACAAACTTATTCTACTTATTTAATTAGATTCTGAGAATCAATGTTTTCACCCCTTTCCTCATTCTTTTATATGACTAGTCAAAATAAATAAATAAATAAAATGTCACTATAAAATCTAACCAGACAGTTGACTTCCTAATGACATTTATTAAAAAACATTCTAAGAACTCTGGAGTGAAAAGAAACATTTCAAAGTACACCTCTAGTTTACACTTTCCAAGAAGGAGTTTTTTCTTACAATATGGTATATTTTGCAATTCAGTCATACCGTCCCTCCTTCCTGGCACAAGAAATTTCCTTTACAGAGATGACAACAAAACAGGGGAGGAATAAAAAAAGACAGCAACACTTTTTTGAACATTACCAGTGTAACCCTTTTGACTACAGAAACAAACACCTTTTTGTAAAGTGGGCAAACAAAATTACTCCAGTCAAAGATAGTTCTATATGTGCTAGATACAATAATTCTGTAAGAAATTGCTCATGAAAGAAAACACCCCAACTAGAGTTTTGTGAGAACACAGAGCCACCTGAAGAACATAGTCTACACAAAACGTTGATTTTGTTCAAATTTGCCCCCCTTAATACGTCCTAAAAGGCATCAGGGAAATCAAAACGACTGTACAAGGAGCAAAAATTTATTATTCTACAAAACATAGGTGCCAACATATCAGTAAGCACTACTCAGCTCCCACTATCTTGTTAGATCTTCTGTAATGAAATAAAGGAAGAAAACACAAGTAGCAGAGAGGAAGTTTCATTGTTCTTGTGGCTTCGACATTTGGTGCCGCGAACGTGACAGGCTCTCAGCCCTCTACTCAATGGCACCGCCCGCCCCAGGCCTCTGTACCAAAATGTTACTATGCTGCAATTAAAATAATCAAACCGAGACAAAAGAGAACAAGTAAATAAATAGCAGAAACTTGTTTACGTTTCTAGCTCTGCCCTCACAGTATGAAATAAAGTCTCTTCAAACACAAACTATATTAATTTAAAAAACAATAATATTTTCTTTTCTCCCTCCTATCTCAAAGTAGCATGAGTTTTTCAAAGTCCTAACTAAAATAAACTAAGGCATTTCCTGTATGTATTTAGTTAATTATTAAACCGATTCTAAGCATGATACCACCACTATTTCAATGTGAATCTGGGAAAACACACTTTTAGCAAACTGCTAGTGCACTGCAGTAATGACTGATTACATGCATCCTCCCAAGCCTGCCCTTAACTTTGGAGGCAAATTTCTAAAGAAATGACAACCAGCACTCCTATATAAATCCAAACACCTAATTTTACCTTCTTTTTTTGTGGTCCAGGATTACTGCTGTGATTTAAGGAGAAACACTGGGCTTAATGCTTTGTACGAGAGGAAAATAAAGTCAACAAGCCTGCAATAACTTCCCAAGCAGGGCAGACTGTCTCCACTTTGCTACAAGTAACTCCCAATAACCTTTTTGAGGGAGATATTATTCGTTAATTAATCTGCAATATTAAATGTTGTCCTCTCAAGGTTAAAAGAAAGGTAAATACTGCCAAGATATTTAATGACATCATCATGAATAACCATGAGATAAATACGAGGTCTGAAGATTAACTGAATGTCATTCTGTTTACGTGATCATGTACTTGTAAAGAAAACTATTAAGATTAGAGAATAGAGAAAGTTATATAACAATTACCAATGTTTCAGTGTGTTTTGTCTTCTCAAGCTCTTGGTCAGAAAGAGAAAGCTTTATTGCAAAAATGTCTCACTGACATACTTTGTACTTTTTCATGTGCATATAAACTACTGAATATTGAATAGTAATTACTGCAATGAAAAAGACACTCTCAGGCTCCACCTCCTCTTGACAGTGGGAAAATATAGATGGGTTTGTGCATTATTCTGGATGCCAGAAAACTTGCTTACAAAAATATTTCCTGTGCACTAAGATATATTTAGCCTCATAAACCCATAAAACTGTCACAGGCAACCACAAGTACACCTGTAGCCATTAAAACGGGGGGTGGGGGGGGGAACAACAGAAACTGCAGACTCAAATTTACATTATTTCTTTGCAATTGTTATTTAGAAACATTATCTTTAAACTCTCTTACTCAAACAGAAATTAGCTGTTCCTTCCACTCCCCCAAACCAACACCCCCTTGCCCCCCTGCACCCCCAACATCCAGACACCTATGATGCACACAGGAGCACACATACGGGCAAAGAGAAAGCACTAACAATGAAGTCACCGCACTTCAGAAACACACCTTGTCGTCTTCCAGCCTTTGCAGATGAAGGCAGATCTTTTTAGTTTTTCTGCGTCTTCAGATCAAGATGTAGATAAATCCCTTATCCATCACACTGGCTTTTTATTAAAAATGAGAGGAGAAAAACAAAAAAACAAACAAACAAAAAAAAAGGAGACGATTACCAGTAAATTTACAGCCTTAAAAATATCAGCTCTCCATTATCCCAAACCAGTGTTATGCCTTGATGTAAACCAAAGCACATGCTGAGTGAGGACGTGCGCACACAGCAGCTTATCATCTCTGTCATCTGCTTCTAATGACAGCTGACAAACTGGCCACGCTAATCCTTCCCTAACTGCTGATCAGAGAGATCCCCCTTTGACAATCCAGCATGGTGGAGTACTCGAAAATTCCTCCTGCTTCTGTTCTGTTGCTGCTCTAAAAAGCAGTTTCCTTTTCATTGAGATAATAGCCTTTTCTGCAGTCACGTGGCACCCGGGCTACATTAGCAGAGCCTGATGATAACAGAGTAACTCCCCTCCCTCCCTTCTGCTGATTTTAGGTGTACGACTCCTGGAGAAACCAAAACCTGGCACACTTGAATTTTGCATCTTTCTCTATCGAAAAAGAAAATGTGCTGTTGATGGGGAAGAGGAATATATGGGCTCTCTCTACTTCTTGCACCAAAACTAATTAGCGAATACATTTTTAGGCAGTGCCTTTGTTGGGGCACACACACTGGTCATAAACATGTCATATGAGACTAAACTGAATACTAAGCATGCTTAATACTGAGTATCTGGCATGCTAGAATTATTCTTTTCCCCCTAGAGTACTTTAATTTTTTGCCTGTAATTTTAATTCTGCTGCAATAAATACTCTTCTCTCAGCAACAACCTATGGTTCAACTCCTCCCAGCACCCAGCTCTCCTGCAAATGCAAAAAGCACAAATAACAAATGACCCACACTAAAAACTCCAGTGTCAGTGCTTCTACATTTTTTTTAAGTGACATCGTTTATCTTGCTTTAACTCAGTACCATGACAAATATCTTAAGCATTTTTTAAATACACTGTCCAGTGGAGAAACCTAACTATGCTTTAGCTTCAGAGTTCCCTCCTGAATGCCAAGCCCAAGGCAGGTTTGCACCTCACCATTCAGAAGTTTTCCTGCTTGTAGAAGGCAAAGTACACATAAAACCATAGTGCTCTGTCCTGCCTTCACTGAAATAGTTCACAGACTGAAAGAACAAGCCTTTCCACTTCTGCATTAGCACACCATTTCCCTACTACCTTGGCACACAAAATAAAGACACCCAATTTATTCCCCCAAGCTCTGTCCACCTCTGACAGCACTGGGCAGTGCAGCTGGGCACAGACCAGCATAGCCTTACCCAGATATTTAATTGTTAGGATTTGCAAACTATTTAAGAAAGCTGTGGATGAAGCACTGTAAAATAACTGTCAAGCCCGCAGAACAACTTCTGCAGTTTTGTAGCTGCTCTTTTCCTATATGATCAAGAAACAGAATTATCTCCTTTTGCTTTAGGGTAGGTTTAGAAAAAAGGTTCTTCACCTTGAGGGTGGTGGGCCCAGGCTCCCCAAGGTAGTGGTCACAGCACCAAGCCTGACAGAGTTCAAGAAGTGTTTGGACAATGCTCTCGAGCACATGGTGTGACTCTTAGGGATGGTGCTGTGCAGGGCCAGGAGTTGGACTTGATGATCCTTGTGGGTCCTTCCAACTCAGCATATTCTGTGATTCCTTCTATTTCTGTCTTTTCCCATTACACCACTTCATCCTCCTTAAAGACAACATTGATTATAAACTTATGGTTTCTCCAGAAACTGGAAAACTGTTAAGAGACTGCGGTTGTACTTCCAGGAAAATAAAATGGAAATTGTGAAGAAATAGGGGCTATCCTGTACCTACCATCTTTGCCAACGCTGCCCCACCACCCTTTCTGTTTATCCCTCTCCCTAAGGACAGCTCTACTCAGGAAAGCAGCCCTGCTCCAATGCTATGATCAACGCTATGAGCTGAGGCCTAATCTTTCTGCAGCAGAAGAGCTGAAAATGAAATGGGAATGAGGCCCCTTCTGCAGCAACATGAATCCTATTTTCTACTATTCCCTCTTCCATGCTATAGAGGGAATCTGTGAGAAAGATCCGCAGTCCAGGAAGAAATAATCTAGTTCCATAAGGAGACTATATTCAGCAGAAAAACATATTCATAGTAAATTGAGGTGGCTGGTTTTTCCCAGTCCTTTCTCAGTATATCCTTCCACCTCAAAGCACTACAATGCATAGGGTAAGCAAAATGAACATTATTTGGAGCCACATACAACTTTTAGCCCAACAGAACAGGAATTGCTTTGTGATCTTAACTTTCTCCTATTTCACTTGCATTTTCCATACAAATTCCTTAAAGAAGATGCATCAAGCACATTGGTAAGAACATATATTAACAGACAATCACCAGAAGGAAAATGAGCTTTCACAAGAATGCACACACACAAAACACTTGTGAAGTTCAAATCTAAGGAAAACATTAAAAATGGGAGCATCCTAGTCAGATACCATAGCTAGAACTATATTGGTAATATTTACAGGAATCATAAAATGAGAAATATAAAGTCAAAACAATATGGTAAGCACAAACACAATAATCACAGTGCTAAGGAAAGAGTTATGTGTAAATAAAATGAGGTAACAGAAAAGAGTCATTGTAGCAATAAAATAGGAGTTGGAGGCTGAAAAAGGAGTGAAAGTACACAGATGTTGTTAAAAAAACTGCTTAGTGAAGAACAGTATACAAATAAAGCTAACGGAGAAGTGTGAACATCCCAATGCAATGTACAGACTGATTCTAGACAAAAAGGGGAAGAAGAAATGAGTGAAAAAATATTCCTGACAGAAAACACTGCTCTAAATGGGAACAAGGGGACATGCAACAGCAAAGAAGGAAAGGCACTTTGGCTTTATCAGGCAGTGAATACATGCTTCCAATGAAATGACAGAGTTGTTGCTACCTTTTAAATAGTTTCACAGGAATCATACATGTAATTTAGGGATGAGCAGGTGACCTTCAAAACTAATTCCAGCATTAGAGATTTTTTCATGTTAGGATAAGACAGAGAAGAAGAGGTTCACAGCAGAAGAGGTTCACCAACATTTTCTCTAAGAAATATATTTCATTAATACTTCATTTTCTTTGCATGGCCTCAGGTGACTTTCCAGTAGAAACAGGGAAGCTGCACCTTCATTAAAACATTTACAATTTATGTTCTAGCAAAATCAAATAATTAAAACTGATAAACAGAACACTGCTTTCCTTGCATGCATTTCAGTTTTCTTATGTTTTCTTTTTCTTCCTTTATTTTTTCTTAAGAAAGAGTAAATCAGGCAGAGACAAAACATGCTGCAACAATCTGGTGTTCCTTGCCCTTCTAACACACCCACACCTGGGGCAAGGACTGGTAAAGCCATCTCAAAACATCTTTTCAGTCTTTTTAATTCCAAAACATAACTTTTTAGTCCTTTCTCTCACTATGTACACCATACCCAGGAGGATCCAATTCCACCCTCATAATCCCTTCAATCCTCTCAGTTTGGAGTAGCCGAAGGGGTACCCAAATTGACAGCTATAGTAACAGCCCTCATTTGCAAAATAACAAGACATTTCAAACTGTGTTTGTAAGATTGCAAAGCTGACTCACTAGGCTTTATTCAAGGCTAAAGGCCACTGACTTTTAGGAAAGCTGACTGGGCAGCATTAAGTCTCACTCCTTGAGCGAATGACTGGAAGGGCACCACACCAGCATAGAGAACAACCAGAAACTATTAGGACTAACTGCTAGGATGCAGAATAAGGATATTACTGCTGAGATCAAGAACAAAGACAGTGCACTGAATTACATGTGTTCCATTTCAATAAATGTAGAAGCAAACATACAGTTTTCAAATATTAGGGGTTTTTTTTAAACTTCTCTATCTGAACACTAACAAAAAACATTGGGTTTTCAAGTCAAAACTGACAACCTGTTGACTTACATGTCAATGACATTGACATTTTATCAGTTTAGGAACTCCTAATTCACCACTACTTGAAAACTAAGGTTCTTCCTTTTACCAGCTGAGGAAAAATAAATATGATACTGTAGATAAATCTAGTTTTTCTGACCTTTGCATCTCCTCTTGAAAGGCACAGGAATTGTATCAAATGTACTTCCACCGGAATTTGTAGCATCTGGCATTGCTCAGAGTCAGTCTCTGTATTAGCAGTACACGCACCTACAGTGCTAAGAACCTTTTGATTTCTGTCCATACGAGGGCAATGAAAAGACACTCCTCCTCTCTCAACTTCTTAGATATTACTGTTGACTTCTCTTTGTAGTATGAAATGTGCATGCTTCTTGGAAACAGCTGATCAAGGCTCTCATAACTTCATAAACATGCACCCAGCCATCCACTCAGAGCATTCCATGTGCAAGTTTCTGCAATATCTAACTGGAGAATTCAATACTGAGGTGTGTGCCATAAATGGCAATTAAGTTCTGTAGGGGCATGTCCACTGACAATTGTGTTCTTTTTTTTTTAAGACAAGTTTGATGACTATGGTTAATTGAAATTTTTGAGTAATGGTCGATGAGGATTTCTTTTTTTTTTTAAATCGCTACTGCTTCACTCCTTTGCCTTTAATTAAGAAGGAATACAAGAGAAGAAAAAGGGGTTCTTTCAGTGCAATCTGGAAATGGTCAGCTCCTGGCTCAGTGCTTTCTCCCACTGCAAACTAAAAAAAGGTGCTCTCCCCTGCTCAGAGCCTCTGAAGCAGGGTGCTTGCCAGTGCTCTCTCTGGGTTATACACAGAGAGGTGCTCTCTGGTGGAAATGGGCCTCAACCCACAGAGAGAAAAGTTCAAGACTGTGAGTTGCTTCCACCCATGCTGACGCTACATGAGAGGAACTCTGCACAGGAAGTTGAGCAAGCAGAGAAAAGCAGAACCAGAATGGAAATACTACAGCATAGAAAAAAATGTTGTATTAACACAATATGCTACATAAATGTAATAACATCTACCATGCGTTTTTAACAGAATGTAGCTAAGTTATGAAGAGTCTGGGATTTTTAAAAAAGAAATTATGCTCTATAGAATGTGCCTTCCAGTGAATATATTTTTAAAATCAGCTCAAACTCTTTATTTTACCTCATCTCAAAACAGAAGTACTTCTAAGGACTTTTGATAGTAAAAGGTTCCCAAAATCTGCAGACTGACTGCTGGCAAGAATCAATGGCTGAGTGTGTATTAGACAAAAGTTTAAACTAGATAAAAGTCAGACAAAAAGTGTTTATTAATAGAAAAACAAAACCATGCTAATTAATCCAAGGATAAGGTAGATTTCCTTTCATGTAGTCTTATCTATAAATAAAATAGTTCTAAATGACATCGTATGACTCAATCAAGGTAGAGGATTAAAGATGAAATAATTTGGTGAAATTTCAAGGTTTCTGATAACCAAGCAGGGCAGAACAGTGTAACACTCCAGCTGACCATAACAGCAACACTGTGTGAACTCAGCAAGATTTGATACATTGCCTGTGTTTCCCTTGAAAGAGAAAGTTGCTGCTTTGTTTAATGCAAGTGGGACCTCTATCTTTTAGTTCAGGATACGGCAAATTATTCTGCCATACCTGGTGATGAATACTCAGGTCTCGGCAACTAGATCTCTTTTTTAAGAAAAAACTAACATTTCCCAGGAAGTCACAGAAATCTCATGTCTCATCAATGTTCAGCAATCTTCTAACTGCTAGTGGCTTGCAGACATTGCCTTGCATTTGAAAAGCTAGTTCCCATACGAAGCAAGGAGGAAACACACAGAGACCATATCTTGCAGATCCTGAAATTCTGGGCTTTCACATCCTTCCAAGAGACCTTAATGAAGAAAGGAGATGCTAGTTTCAACTAGTGTCACATGGGAGAAACTGGAACACAGGGACAGCTGCTCTTTACAAATTTGAGAATAAATAATAAGCTAATTTAACATTGCATCATCCACTCTCATCAAATCTTACAAGCACCTGAAGCAGAACCTAGCAATGCTGGTGGTGAACAGTGACGATGAACAGCAAACATTGAGGACTGACCTCTTGCCTTAACCACTCAGGATGTTGTACACAGTAAAGCAGGGTCATGCTCCAAATTTTGGTATTATTAAACATCCAAAATATCAATGGATGAGATGAGGTACAGAAGAGAAACTGAAGAAAGTTAGGTTTTCTATTAATAGTTTTCAAGCAGTAATTTCTATTAGTATTAGACAGAACCATGAAATTTAACTGAGCCCAAGCACAAATACTCCTGAGAACTACAAGAGCTGACACTGTTTGGTGAGAAAACCAAAAGCCAGAGACTGCAGCCTATGAAATAAAACAAAAAGTGAAAGGAAAAGCAGGAGCAGTTGAAAGTAATTTGACCTCAAATAAAATGATTAAATGCTCTTCTATGAAATAAATATCAACATCAGGACAACTGGTCTGTGCTCTTTTTTATAATGAGGTAGATGTGACAAAATTGGCATTTAACTTTACTATTGTGTAAATTCAGAAACTTCAAATCCCATTTGTGAGAATAAAAGAGAAAAAAAAAAGTAACAGCAATGACTGAATGTAGAGTATTAAGGAATATTTAACATAATGGCAGTTATGTGTTCAACAGAAACGAGACTTGCTCACTTATCAGACAAAAGTGCAGGTTTGCAGTAAGTGGCAATAATAAAAAATGACACCTCTGAAGTATGTAAGACAATACCCAATTCATTTAAGTAAAGAAACAATAAAATTTAGGTATGCAGGCAAATATTTGCAGTAAAAACAAAACAATCCTTACAGAGACTTAATTCTGAGCAGAAATGCTACACAATCTCAACTAACCCCCAGTGTGGTTAGCACAGAATACTTAAGTCTATGATAAGAGGAAACATGTCAGAACTTGGATCTACTGCTATCTCTTAAAAAGTTCAACACACTGAATTCCAAAACAGAAATCTGTTTACAACTTTACTTTGTACTAGGTTTTCCTTAAAATCAACTGCAAAGTAGGTTCATATGTAAGACAGAAGGGAAAAGCTCAGAAGCAGGATACTGCTCAATCATTTTAATCTGAAATATTCGGAACACATAGCAAATACTGTCCCATCCTGAGGACTCCTACACACATTTATTTATGTCATATTGTACATCAACATGAAAAAGGTCAAACACAATCTTTGAAAATAGATGGCAGACACATTACAACTGCTATCAACTGCAAATAGCAGGCCTGACAGGTCTTCCCTCAATGTAAAACTAGTGACCCATACCATGTTTACACACTTAAAATTTTTCACAAAAGCAATTCCAAAAGTATTACTTTAGTGAAAATATCAACAATATGGGCAGTGCATTTCATTTTCTTAAAGACTGCACTTGAGTATGTTGTACTAAAGCACGAGAAGATACAAGGTCAGTTAAATGAGGAGAAAAGTCAAATTTGGAAGAATACATGGATATTTCATTGCTTTCCTTTTGGCAAAGAGATTCCCATCTTTATCTTTCAAACACATGGCTGTCATGACTCATCTTGAAAAAGCAGTACTTGACAGTTCACAGGACTATTTCTAAAAACCATTACCAAATAACCTTTAATATGAGACTTATGAGTAATTTAGATTTTTAAAAATTGCCATCCCAAGTTCTTAAGAACCTACATTTTCTAAGCTTCAAGTTAATAATGTAATAATATATAATATTGTTTAAGCCATTTGTCTTGAGTGAAGCAAATATCCTTTTGAGAAGAAAACAGCCAAGTTGAAATTAACTGTCCTTTCTGCTGTGCAATTTCTTCCTTAAAACTAAAGAGAAAATATGCAGGGCAGGTAACATATCAAGACAAAAAGGGCTCAACGAAAACATTTTGCTGGCAGTTTTAACAGCAGTATGGCAAAGAGAGAGATGATTTGAAATAATCTGGACATAAAGTCATATTTTGCCTCCAAAAGTCAGAAATTCAACCATAATCCTACAGTCAAAGCAACTATGAAAGAACTGATGTGCCCTGTGTTTCCAGCCTACACCTCCACCTGAGAAGCAGGATGCCCCAACAGGGCCACCTTAAACTCCAAGTGTATGGCCACCACTGCTGTCCAAAGGCAATCCAGCCTTACTTGCTGAGCAGTATTTCAAGACCATCTTGTGACTTTGTTCTGTGATGTGCATTTGTATCAACTTATTTGCAGATGACACTGCAGTGCAAATTTTGAATGATAAAGCCATGTAGGGTCCTGGCCACGGGAAGGCTGATTTTCTCTTTATTGCATATGTGACCAGCAGGTCAAGGGAGGTGATTCTCCCCTTCTACTCTGCTCTCGTGACACCCCACCTGGAGTGCCGCATCCAGCTCTGTGGCCTCCAACATAGGAAAGACATGGACCTTATGGATGAGTCCAGACGGGGGCCACAAAGATGATTAGAGGGCTGGAGCACCTCTCCTGTAAAGATAAACTAAGAGAGTTGGGGTTGTTCAGTCTGGAGAAGAGAAATCTCCAGGAAGCCTTACAGACCCTCCAGTGCCTAAAGGGGACTTACTGGAAACCTGAGGAGGGACACTTTACAAGGGCATGTAACAACAGAACAAGAAGGAATGGCTTTAACCTCAAAGAGGGTAAGTTCAGATTAGATATTGGGAAGAAATTCTTTACTATGAGAGTGGCAAGATGCTGGAACAGGCTGCTCAGAGGAGTTGTGGATGCCCCATCCCTGGAAGTGTCCAAAGACAGGTTGGATGGGGCTCTGAGCAACCTGGTCTTGTGTAAAGTATTCCTGTCGATGCAGGGGAGTTGGAACAGGATGATCTGTAAGGTCACTTCCAACCAAAACTGTTCCATGATTCCATGATGCTATGGGAGTTGTGGGGTTTGGATACTATTATTTTGGAATAACTACACAGACACTCTGATAACCACCCATATATTTTTGAAAATGCTTCTAACTTAACTCAGCAGAACCAAGGTTCAGGGACAATCACTTTACTCCCAGAAAAGAGCCTGACATGAGTGGATACAATGTAATTTAAGTGAACTGAGGCCATGAATGAACACTAAAGGGAGCTTTGTTCTCAAACTGGTGTGATTCTCTTGACAAGCGTGTTTGACACTGCATTTGCTTGCTGACATTACTGTTCAAAGAAAGTTACGGTATTAGGGGCCTGCTGAAGGATTTTTTTTTCCTTGAAAGGTTTTTGGGAAAAAATTCCCAAATTTTCCACTTTTTAAATTTTACGTGGGAGGGGGTGCAACATACAGTGATGACCATCCAGAAATGTAAGCCCTTCCAGATCAAGAGGAAAAGCTATCTACAGTAAAATAAATTTTACTAACAATGTCGAGAAACCAATAAAGAAAGGCAAATCTACGTCCCTATCAGCCAAGAGAGATGCAATTTCTTAAATTACCTGCTGCTGGGAGACTTTGGATTTAATGCAATTCTGAATACGCTGGCTGTACAATACTACATAAATGCGTATACAGTTGGCACTGAGGGGCACGTGTGAGAACATTCTTTGAGAGGAGCAACAGTGGAGAGCCCCCAGTGGAAGCAACGAATGATGTGCTGGGAATTAAGTAAAAGGGCCAGTTAAAATACTTCAACTTTAGAAAAACAGGTAATACAAGACTACAGCTCCTGTCTGCAGTGCTGTTCTTCTCTGCTAAAGTGTGGTTTAAAAAAAAAATCCTGTGGTCTCAATATTAATTTTTGACTTTAAATATTTCGTAATACAAGGGGAAAAAACAGCAAAGGAAATATTGAGCTGGGTATCCCCTACATAACATTGACACTAACATTTGTGTTTGTAATGCAGATCACAAAGAAGGATAAGGAGAAAGAAGTGACAAAGTACTCATTTAGGGTTTAGGTTCTTAAGGAAGCTTCCATGACACAGTATGCCTGCAACCTCTAATACATCACACTCACTTAATATCTGTGCTTTATGTAAATTTATATAGATGAATTACTTTTATAAATATATAGCCTGCAGTACCTCAGCATTCTTAAGAGTCACAGTGGTGGGTAGATAAGAAAAATCAGACTAGCCAAGACCTCAGATTCTACAGCTGTGAGGAGGGCTAGATGAAAGTATCAGATAAACACAAAGAACATGCAAAACAATGCCTAAAGTGTAATGGAAGAGAACCAATATGGAAGGCAACATAAAGGGAAATACTTCCAAGCAGATGGCTCCTTTTAACCAGACACTTTACTATGGTCTAAAAGTACAGTCTTCTAAATGAAATGTATTGATATGTAGAAGCAATTTTTCTTTGAACAATTTTCTGAAAAAGCTCCTACTTGGGAACAGCACTGCTTCCCTTCACCATCACAATCTGATTTCTAGTAACATTTCCCCAGTCCTTCCAACTGGACATGACTTCAGCTGTAAAACTGCCCTTTATCCAGCAGTGCAGCACAGAACCAAACATATGCAGGAGTCTGTTATCCTCAAGAAGAGTTTTAAAACATGTGCAAGAACCATCTTGCCTCTATTGTCAGCATTAGAAAGTCTGTGCCTATCCCAAATAGTTAAAAGCTCTTTTGGATTTAGCTGGATACAAATTTGACCTAATATCTGGACTTGAATTAAAGGCCAAGCACTTGAGATTCATGCTAATGTCACAGACCTCATTTCTAGGTAATTTAAGTGTGCTCCACTGAAGACCATTCCTTACACTCTTTCAGAGGCCAAAACTGTTACAGAGAAACCAAATTATTAAAGTAGCATATGTCAGCAAGACCATGCATAGCAGTTCTACAAAACCTGTGCTAGCTGCCTACTGATTTCCAAGTACAGTTGAGAATGATCACACTGAAGTGTAAAGGCCTGTTCTTGCAACAAGCCTGTTCTTGCTTTCTGTATGCTTTATATCTCTACCTATACATACATTCAAGATAAGCTATGTATACACACATATAACACATACCTAAACTAAAAAAATAAATAATGTAAACAGGAAGCAGACAACTCTTTTGATGACAAGCAGGACCTAAAACAAATCCTAGGAAACATACTAAAAGAAAAATCTGTTTCTTTTAAAGCACACTGCTGGCATGTTAATTAGAAAACAAATGGCTACAAGTACTAGCAATAACTTGGAATTCAAGTAATCTCTTACCCAGTAGTAACTTTACCACAATTTTGGTGCCATGAAACTCTAATTTGCTTACTTCAAAGCACAGTCTTTGCCTCGCCCTTGACTATTCTTTCTAGTCTTCTCATATTCACTCTTTATTTTAAAAATGTTTATTATTTTGAAAACTACATTTGCACCCCTCAGAGGAAGCTGGGTATTAACACCGAAACCAATTCCTTGGAGAAACGAAAGTTCCAATATTATCACACACTCATACACATAAAATTATATTACATTTCATACAGTGAATACTTCTTTTTCAGGTAGAGCTCTGAAGTTATGACTTTTATTCTCAGGAGAAAAAGGAACAGACAAGATATCTATAACCTTACAGTCTGCATGCTGTGCATGTCATGTAGCAATAAATAATTCATATTTTGACCTGACAAGATACCTTTTACTCATTGATTTCAAAAAGCTTTTGCAAAGGTGGATATATGTTTTATTATCGGAAGTTTATAGATCTCAGGATGAATAGAGACAAAATAACCTATTCAAGGTCATTTAGTAAGCCAGGTGTATTTATGTGGGTAGTATGAGGCATTCTGCCTTTTTGGTTCAGGTTGCAACTTACAGTGACATTATGAGAACCGTCAGATACCGCCTTAAACTTCAATTAAACCTGCGAGAAAGCATGATGGATGCTATCTCTGTAAAAATACAGAAAATCTATACACATTCCTGGGTGAGAAAAGAGAAAAAATTACTAACTCTAGGTATGTGGTAGCAGGACAGCACAGGAATTCTCCAGAATAATCTTATGCAAGCATTCTGGAAAGGGCACTGGATTCACAGGCAGAGTTGTCAGGATCTGCTAAAGAGGGATGAAAACAAAGCTGTCATTTTCCACAATGAGATTTTCTTGGAGACCATATCAGATACGAGAATGAACCTGAAGAAAGTAGTAGCAGTTCTAGTATACTACTATAAAAACTGTATAGAGCGGTGAACGATAGAAAATAATACATTTTAGAAAGACTGATTCTAATTCCACCAACTTTCCCAGGAGATACACTACCAGGACTTAAGGTATGTAAACGAGAACTAACCACATTAACTACTCTAGGAAATACTCTTTTCTATTCTCATTTGCTAAAAAAATGGTGTTTCCCCTGATGTTAATAAATAACTTTAACTTCTGAAAAATATTTTAAATAAAAAATATGCAAAAAGCTTTGTACAGGAAACAACTCCAAACTGATACATAAATATGAGAACATTTGTGAGAATGTAGCACTGGGAAGACAGTTTGTTAGTTAACACCACAGCAATAATGCTTTGGATTAAATACTTAAGTCTTGCAATTCTCTGAACTGCCTTACCTAACATTAAGTACAGGGCTCCATTCATGGCCTTAACTGTAAAGATTATGTGCAAATGCTTTCTTGAAGTAAGCTCGGAATGTTTTTTACTTTTCACGATGGAGTCCTTATGTTGTCTCAGACTGCTGAGAACTTAGACACATATAACATGCATAAATTATCTGTTCCGCTGCCCTCTGAAGTGCAGCAGTAGTAGGACCCAAGGTCCTTATGTGTTAGCCAAGAAAGATAACAAAGAAATAAGCCTTGGGTTGTTTCTTTGTTTTGCTTGTGTTTGTTTCTTTTTCCCCAAAGAAAGAAGGCACTATAATCTGCCACAGAGGGAGCTTACTCTGTTCTAATAACATGATGTTTAAACAAACCAAAGATTTA
This sequence comes from Eulacestoma nigropectus, assembly GCA_013397775.1. Classification (NCBI taxonomy): domain Eukaryota; kingdom Metazoa; phylum Chordata; class Aves; order Passeriformes; genus Eulacestoma; species Eulacestoma nigropectus. The sequence goes on along the minus strand of VZTE01007284.1, from coordinate 108,850 downwards.
TACTTTACAGGGGGAAAAATTATCACCACTGTTATCACCACTGGCTTATAACAATTGGTAGCAAAACACTATTTCATAAAAGGTCAGCACTTCAAAGCTAGATTTAACACCACCACTGAAATGTTTCCTTTACAGAAAATTACGTTTTAAAAAGAAAAAAGAAATCACAAAAATCACACACTCCTTATTCCATGTGTACTAAAATGAGGTAAACCCAAAACCTAGTTACTGGCAAATCAAACTATCATCGTGGGGAGAACAAAACCCATCCTGACTTGTCTATGTGATCAGAATGAAATGGAGTTTAAAGACATACAACATGCACTAAGAAAAGAGAGATTTGCCAGAATTTTCCTGGGATTAATTAAAGGGGAATCATTTTAAATGCTTCTCTTCTTCCCAAGCCTCTCCAAGCTGAATTTACTCCATTTAGGTAACAAATACAAAGTAGGCAGGAAGGCATGTGCTATTTTCCAATTAGAAAAGTGATCTGGTTTAGAGAACAGAATTTTTTAAGCTGTCAAAATAAAAAACCATTCGCAAGATCAACCAAAATACATTCCTCAATTCCTCTGTGCACGTGGAGTCCTTCAGACAGACAACAAAATGTGCCCCTCATGAATAATCTCCTGCACAAGATTTACAAGAAACCCTCAAAAGTCTTGATGTTCATGCCCAACTGCAAAAATATTTGATGTAACGGAGAGATAAGTAATGATTCTCTGATTCCCTTACCCTACTGTAGACAGGAGTATCAGCATTGAGGACTGGGATAAACACAAGCCTCCATGCAAAAGGTGAGGGACAATTACCACATGCTGCACGTGTTTCATCACAGTTCGCCCCATACCTTCTTCGCATTTAAGCTCCTTACCTTTTTTTCACTGCTACTTTCACCACCTGTGCTTAAGCAGAAATTATTATAAGCTTATTAGCTGTAAGTGGTCACGTCTACAAACATGGGAAGGGTTGGTGCTTGGTGCCAATCAGCTTTCACTAATCTGCACCCTACCAGTGATCCCACTGCTCCTCAGGATTGACTGTCAGGAGGTCAAAGTCGTTCCCTGAACCAACAGGGGCGCAAATGTCATGTTCCTGTCTCCCTCTCTTCTGCTGAAGGCATGTATCGACCTAACTCCCATGTCTTATGGAAAATGAATGTGTCTAGTTACTTCTTTGATTTTGAAAGTATTTGTTATGTCACAGACATTGTGCAAAGCCAGTGATCTTCACAGCTTAGGTGAGGAGAAGAGAAAATCTCTCAGGAGATCCCACACCTCAGGAATGGAGATCTGCAGAGTTCCTCACTCATTTACAAATGAAGAGAATCAAATTCAACACTTTCTTGTAACAAATATTTCACCTTGATTTTGATACTTTTCGTGGGAAAACAAAATCTAAATGTGAACCTTGTTTACACTTCCACCAGCAACTTAAATGCATCAAGAAAAAATGTTCTTTTAGCTAGATCTGTATGGGCAAATTACTGCTTTTATCCTCCAATTACACAGCCAGCACTTAGCTTGGTGAGCAGCATGAAAATAGCTGTGTTATACTACATACTATAACTATATTCTATGTATTACTTTATTTGTAATGATTATACAATGGTTTGTTGTCAACTTAAAAACTTCTCAATATCCAAAATACTCTTGTGGCAAGAGTTCACTTGCAGAAACCTAAATATTACTGGTACAGCTGTGATGATGCCCTCCTGCCACACTAATTTCAAGCCTGGGTTAAACCAGGTAAGTATTGACACAGGTGAACAACACCTCAGTATAGGACAACAAGGAAAGATTCCACCAGGTTTGGAAAGTTGTCTTGTCAGGGCAGAAAAAGCCCACCACTTTACTTGAATCTGTATGTAAGGTGCGGTCGAGTAAAAGACAGTTTTTGTCAGTTACTCTTTCAGAGCACACACAAAGGAAAACTAAATTAGGTATTTAGATAACACTAAAAGGAAACTAAGCTTACCCTTATTGCACACAGGCGTTTCACCTACTTACCAAAGGTAAGATAAGAACTTTTTGTGCCACTCATAAAGGAAACCTTCGTACTCAGCTTTGAGCAATACTAGTAGAGTCATTTTAACTATTTTATTTCCAGCAATGATTAGGAAATATGAGCATCTGTCTTACACTGTGGCAAGAAATAATGATCAGAATTTAAAGAATATGCAGGCATTATAAAGCACAGGTCACTGTTACAGGTTTAATATACCTCCCAGTTTGGTTGATGTGTTAATATGTTTTACATTTTAAAGCAGCACACATGGTATTCATCAGGTAACTATAATTGCTGCGGATATTTCAGGTACTGGAATACAAAACTAGTTATTTACATAATAGCTGTGAAAATTGCACATCCTTCAATTAGATTTCTATTTTAATCATTGAAACTGTGGGAATAATCCCATAATATTTCAATAATGTTTCAATAATAACATTTCAGTAATAATGTTTCAATACCTTTTTATACTTCAAAAAGAGCAAGAATATAACTAGACAAAACTCAGAATATTCTGGTTCTGAAAATCACTTTCTTTCCCAAGTATGAAACCCATCTCTCTAATTCATTTCCCTTTCTACTTCATATATTAAGAATAATCTTTTTCTATAGAGTTGTTTCAGATTTTTGCATTTCGCAAGTACAACAAATTCAGGATACCTCTATGAAGTTGGCACTTATGAGGCAGAAAGCTGACAATAGCTGCCCCTATTTTCAGGTGGAATAGCTGTCATGCAAAGAAGGCCCAATTCATTAAAGTCATGAACACAACAGACAACCACCTCACACTGAGAAATTATGCTACTACCTTTAGAACAAGGTTACTCAATTACATTTTAATGAGGTCTGTGGGGTAACCCTGCCAACCCACTATCTCTGGCAGAGGCCACTGTAACGTCCCCAGCCCAACCTCTGCAGGGAGCACAGGGCAGCACTGTGGCCATGAGCCCCCTCTGAAGAGCTAGGACATAACAGGTCCAGGCAAATTTTGAGTGGAACTCGAACCTGGCGATCTGAAAGCTGCTCATGTGTAAAAGAGGGGAATGCACCAGTGGGGTTTTTAACTGACTTAAAGTTTGTTTTGGTGGTGATTTTTTTGTGTGTGAGGGGGGTTATAAAACTGTAGAAGGAATTAATCTACAACTGTGTGTGCTGTTTGACATTTGAGGGGAGTAGCTTTCATTTCACTGTATTTTAACAACCAGAAAAGTTTCGAAATCTTGTGTGACCAGATCAAACTCATGTAGTAGCAGTCACTGAGCCGTTTAAGTGCCTTAAAGCTTGCAGCAGCAGCTCTTTGCTGCAGGTACAGGCATGGCTAAAATGAACACAATTTGTCTCCAAAAAGAAATGGAATTACACCCAGCAGTCTATGTACAGTGCAAGCTTCAGCATGATTTAAAAGAAAAAAAAAAAGCAAACTCAACCAATCACACTTTATCAGTATTTGAAAATTCTTCCTTCCTCCAAAGAGCACTTTCCAGCATCTTATTTAGCTAACTACCATATGCTTGCAATTTCTACTCTCCATAGAAGTCATTCTAAAAAGCCAAAGGAAAATTTTTGTGAACCACAAATATAATAAAATAACCCCCTCCATGAAATGGTCTAAAAAGCTTGGATTGCTTCTGCTCCACCTCCCCACATCTGGCACTCGCATCAGATTACAGGCCAGAAGGCAACGCAGAAAGACAGAAAGGGAGATAGTGGCTGGATCACAACTAGAAGGAAGTGTGCCTTCTATAACCCAGTCTTTTCCCAAATGCCGATATGGCAAAGCGTGATAAAAAAAGAACAATTGTGGGAGAAGTCTGCAGACGTACATACACAAAACACACAAACATCTGAAAGGCAGTGAATTACACAAAATATGCTCGGATGACTTCAGAACTATCACTCTGTGCTAAAACTGCAACTGGGCTTCTGATTTTGTAACTGACAAAATTTACAGGAAATGGGCAATCATTGGTTTCTACTTCACAACACTTTCACTTCTAATTTGCCACGTATTTCACAGGCATAACAAAACCAAAAGCCACTGAATTATCTAAACGCCACAGTATTGACAAATAATATTGATTAGTCTTTTTGAAGTTTAAATTTTGCAAACTTAAAACTCAACCAGGAAGATGCAGGAATCTACACAAGTATCCAAGGAGCTGGTTGGAAGTGTTTCCCAGACCTCTCTCTGGAACCACATTCTCCTCATCCCTTCAAGCCCACATCAGCAGCACAACAGTGTAAAAACTTTCATAGAGTCTTTCAAGCTTAGCAATAAATCTACCGCAGTCTGAAATTATCAAAATTATTCAGACTGTTCAAACGATTTTTTTGTTCCAAATGGACTTGGCACGCTGGTCAGGAACTCATCGACTCAAACACGAGAACAAAAGTGGAATTCTTCTTGCTAAGCTAATTGATGGCCCTACAAAAACAAAACGCAACTGCATATTCAAAACTTTCAAAGACGCACTGTATTAGAGTAGCAGAGCGCCTTCCCCTCAGTGCCTGCTGTAATATGATCGTAATTGCTGTGAAAGGGCGAGAGACTGACTATACGTTAAATCCTGCCATCTGTAGGTGCTTTACACAGTTCCATTTGCTGCTGCCGGGTCAAAAGTTTACCCTATTTTCGCTTGTTCATAACCAATCACACAAGTCTCTGCTATGCGTAATCTTTGACCTACTCTCAAAGCAATTTTTGTATTATATAGTCATATGATTACACCGAAAAAACCCACACATTTTATTAAGAATACACTTCTTGTTGGTTAGCTTTATAATTATTATTATTTCCATATTCAGTAAGTGTACTGTACCGACCTTGTTCTTCCCAGTTAACTCCCTTGGAGCACAATCATGAATTCTCCAGCATTTCTGGCTAGTTGCAATCCAGAACCACATGCAAAACAGAGCTGGAAAGCATTCACAGTATCTGTTGTTTTAAAAGTAAGGGGAAAGAACTGCTCAATTTGCACTAATACAGAGAGAAGAAGCTCTGTAAACATTTAAATTAATGCTCACAGTGAAAATGAAAAACATTTCTGAAAATTAGGATTGTCATAAGAATATCCCTATATATTTACCTTAAAAATTAAATCTGCAAAAATATACTGCATGGAAACATTTATGCTACTGATATTAGTATTATTAAATATCAAGGGAACAAGTAGTTCTGTGAACAACAGAATTAATTAAGCCTCATCTCCCACAGATTTATACCTCCGGGTTGGTTGACTTTGGTGTCTAGAAAGGTGAAAGCTTTGAAGGAAGCTTTTCCCACAGCTGGGACATTTGTTTAAAGCCTCTCTTTTCCCATCACTAGGATTCCCAGAATACTAATAAGATTATTTCATGCTGCAACCTTTCCCTCTGTCAGGGCACCTTTAGGTGGTTCCACCTATACTCAGCTACTTATTTTCACAAAACTTGTGGGATCTGAATTTCGAGATTTCCACTGTGCCAAAAAACATGATCAAAATCAGCAATAGGTTCAAAAGATAACCAGAGGAGTTGAAGGGATGTGTGTGCATCTACACATGTGCACGGTGTGACCTCATAAGCCTTGTTTCTGTAGAAAAAGAGGCTAAAAATAAAGGAGAATATTTGATCTTCTTACTATTTCACAGAAAGCTAACTTAGAAAGACCCAACTAAACAGCTGGCTATACTAACAGATCACCTAAAAGTAATATCACAATATTTAAATCCATCTTGTACATTTTGCTAGGCAATTTTCAAAAAAAAAATAGACACACAGGCCCCATTTAACTTGTAATGGGAGATATAAAGAGATACTTTTCCACAGATCTGTATTTTACTGTAATCTATGAATTGTGATAGATTTGTGATATTTTAAATTATTTTTAATCTAGCACTTATGCAAGTGTGCTCAGTCTTCAAGAATATAAACACAAGTCAGCACTTGCATGAATAGTTACATTGCTCCATTTCACATTTGACTCTTAGTTGCTAAACCCTTTGTAAATGTAACAAGAGAACATAAACCAGCCCTTGCCACTGTGATCAGTGAAGTAATATAAACCAGAGAATACTCAATCAAATAACAGCATTAAGCCACTTCTAAGCAGGTAATAAAATATGTTCACATACAAAATTCTAATAGTTATGAAGTCAAATCATTTAGTAAGAGGCAGAATAAAAATTACTCCAAATAAATAAATCAAGATGTAGATTTTAAGGCAACACCAGTCTGCCATCTCACCTCTTTGGTACAGCAAAGACCATAGGACTTAGCAGCCCTCACAGCAAAGATCAAGACCTTAGATGTGCAAGCACATCTCTTTAGAATGCTATACATGAAGTCTTACATTACTTCCATAAACTGATCAGTTTAAGTCAATGAGATGTTTGGAAAACAGAAAAAGCTACTGATAACGTTTCATTTCTCATTTAGAAATAAATTAAAACCAAAGTAAAACAGAAGTCAATATTTTAAAGGAATGAAAGAGGTTTATCTAAATGGGAAACACACTGGCATATGCCAGACGTTAGCTATGAGATATTAGACAAAATTCTATACAAGATGTTTATTATACATTTTCTATACTTAAATATAGAAAATAAATAAACTGCGTGCACATGTACACACAGCATTCAGACTTCTGTTAACAGAACTGATATCACCTATGATCCAGGCCAGAAACAAGTGAATAGTCTTTTGCCCAGGGGAAAGCAAGATGGATGCTGTTACAGGAAACCTACTCCACTCAGCTTATCAGCAGCAAAACGAACAGTGGAAAAAGCCCAGTATAAAAGAAGAAACAAAGAAAAGGCAACAGAACTGACTCTTAAGAACACAAAGCAGAAGGCTGAAGGTACCCATAGGTATCCACAACATGTCTCAATACAGGGAAATTTTTCACCTTGGCAGAAAAGTCTGATCTAGAGCAGAGCTCAAACTGGAGCAACAACTCATCAGGAGATAAAAAGATTGAAGAAGTGAAGTTGAGAATTCGGGAAACTTGACTGAAACCCCAATGTGATCCAGTAGCATGGAAGTGCTATAAAGCCACTCAGTGTTTTATGTAAGTTTGTGCATCTCTTCTAATTTTCCTATAGTGCAAAAAATGATTTTAGAAAGTTTGCAAATGAGCATTAATTTATATTACTCTTTATATTACTGGGGCAATTTGGAGAGTTCAACACCGATCTTGGTAACGTGGTTAGTTCACTCATGTGGGCCCCATTCCTGATAAGGAGAAACAATCTGTCCCCAGCAAAGAGATCTTTCATGCCAGAGCCAGAAACTTTACAGGAACCTGATGAGGCTCAGGGGAATTTACAAATACCAGGATTTTGTGTAGGTCCACAGAGCAATGACATGAGGGATCTGTCATGCAGAATTTTTTCTTTTCAGTTTTATTTAAGAACAATTCTGCTATGCAATTAGAGACCAGGCCAATTGCAGTATCTCCTTACAACAATGCATATATTTCTGTTTGACTATATTGGAATTAAGCGATCCAGATTACTTGTATAAATACACATATACAAAAGTAACAAGTTTCTTCTACCATCAGCTGAGTGAATTAAATTGATACCACCCAATTTGTACATGTTTTTTCTACTTTTTCATTTTCACCTGAACTATTTTCATTAGTACAAGAGCCTAATGATTCCCTAGGTGTGAAAATTCTTAAAACAATAAATCTGAAAAAATACAAAAGTTTAAAAAATTATAAATCATATAAAAATCTAAATCTCAATTTAGTATTTAACCACAACCAAGTGTGGAGATGATGGTTAGAAGCACTTGCTTTGGATGATCTGCAGAGATTAAAAAGTTATTCAGTGCTCTCATGTAATGGATATGCGTATTACCTCAGAATAATAAAAATTTTATAGACTACCACTGCATGACAATGAAGAGTACATATACAATTTTATACATTTTATTAATATTATTATTGTTTTATATATATACAGAGCTTTCCATCTTCCCATACTCTTTTCAAGTTTAATAGTTACAGTCTCAAATTAATCTTGCAGTTCTCCTAAAAGGTAGTATAAAACTATAATATCAAAATCCACTCAAAAATTAGTATTTGACTTCTCAAATGGCAATTAGAAGTTTGAATCTGAATTACTTCATATGCAAATAAGGTGCTTTTTATACGGCATACGAGCTTGCAATTGATAAGGCCATTTTTAATGAAGTGTTTTAAAGGATGTGGTTTTCTATTAAAAGAGGTCACTTATTACAAGGAGTTGGCAATTCTGTTTCAGTGGTTGGATGCAGAACCTCCCACCAGCTAATTCTCACAGGCTTCACTTCCTAGTCCTTGGGGTAGTCACCAACCTGGCCAGCCTGCACATGCCACAAGTAACCATCCTAGAAATATGATCAAGATGTTATCACGGAAATAAAGCTGGACTACAGGAGAAGGGAGACTCCTCCAGTCCCTCAGAGCCAGCCCTCTAAACTGGACTGTGGCAAGTCTCCAATGCAGTCCAGTTGCTGGGCAGCATTTGCTGCAGCAAAGCTGCTCTCTATCTCCTTTGGTAAAAAGCAGAGCAGATGGAAATATCCTGTAGGCTGGTCTTGGCCCAGAGACCACTGTTTGGACGATACTCCTGCACAAATAAGAGCAATTCATTCATTGCGACAAACTGACTGGCCCTACTGTCCTCTTTCACAGCACAGCTCGGTCCAATCCCTTCAGTCAGTGATAGAACACAGTGCAGTGTGAGCACATTTCATCGCCTGTGCCTGGGTAGGAACTAAGCCATGAAGGAAAATACGGCCATGTCACGCTAAGCAAAGAAACACATGAGTAACTCTGGCAAGCACCTGAGATAAGGCTTTTCTGAATGACTGAAGGCAATATTATATTGATGCTATGATAAATTATTCCCTATGGACACAGAGTAAGCAGACACAGCAGCAGAAGCCGTGCAACCATCCTCTTCAGAGTGGCAGCTGTATGTTTTTCTCTTAACAACATTGGAAGATAAGAATACAAAAGAATCCTTTATACAATTAAAAATGTTATAAACCTGTTGTGTCCTGAAAGTTTGCAAATTTTACTTAGAATGAAAGAAACACTTCAATATATGTAACAACCATGGATTTTTTACAAAATTCAAAGGATTTCTCACTTTCTTTGGTCTTCCCTTGTCTGTCCTGCTACACATCATAGCTAAAACACTAGCGAGCTCAAAGCAAAACTCTGTCCTGATTTCTGTTCCCTTTGGAATCACTGGTGTACATATCTCGTTTGTTACACATAGGCTGTTAAGACTGCTTTTCAAAACTCCATTCAAACATGAGTCAAGGTTCTGGTCACTGATGTAGTTTTTCTGGTTGTTCCAGTGACAACAAAATGAGTTTGCCAGCTTTTCCTGAAGAAATGAAAACCTTGGAACAGGACGAAATAGTCCTTTTAAGGCAAAAAGACAAAAGTGGTCACTATGAATGTATGATATTCCACTATTCATCTGATAGTTGAAGAGGAAAGCTAGGAAAGGGAAGGGAAATGTTCTATATTATGTTTAGGACAGAGGAATCTTTGTTGAGCTCTGCCTGAAGGTTTCTCAAAGGGCTTTGCAAAACGCAGTGCCACCTATTACATGAAGAAAAGGTGCACTCTCAATCACCATAAGCAGCCAGTGTTGCAGCTTCATTTTCTGCAGTGCTTCCCTGCAGAAAACCTCCTGGGTGAGCAAACTTTCCCTGGAAAGGCTCCTCAATGGCTCTTACCAGCAAGCAGAGTACACAGGGAATATTCAGTAGGTATTTGCTGCTCAAGTGCATGATATCAGCACAGACAGAGTGTGACAAGCCTTGTCTGGATTAAAAGTTAGGGCTCTCCTCAAAGGCTCCCCAAGCAGCCTAAAGCATATTTGAACCAACCCGAGAGTGTACAGGAACAGAAGAGGAACTCTTTCTTATCCTTTTGTGCTCATGCTTTTCTGTCATACTAAGTGCATAAGTAGAATCAAAGGCAGGATGGGTGAATTAACTAAGAAAAAAGCTGTCCAAAAGAGCTGAGCAATCAGTCCTCAAAAAATTAATGATAAAAGACTTTGAATAAAGCCAATTTGTAATGGAATGTAAGAAGGGAAGTCCCTAAAGAGAAAAACTGTCTACCAGCTCTGCAGCAGGTTTTGCTGCCCCATGCAGTTTACCATGGCAAGACGCCAACTTGGCAAGACTCGCTCTTCTCCAAGGAGCCTGGCAGTGCGCCAGCCACACTCACAGGTCTCACTGCTGCTGCCAAGCTCAAGGGGCAACTGAAGACCCTCTTTTGTGAATCTGCAGATCTGGTTATGACTGGGGATATTTGTGTTTCAAAATGTTCTTAACCAAGTCAAGCTCCCTCTGTGTTTATAGAGTGAGTGAACGGGCGAAACAGAATACTTAACCTAGCTAGAGAAATGAGCCATAGTTTGTTAATTATATGGCTATTTGCACTTTGACTGGAAGAGGAAGTAAGCTGGTTATAACTACTTTGGGCTTTACTCCTGTAACTGCATTGAAACCATACTTATGACAGCTGAAACTATGCAATTTTATACAAATGTAGGTGCTTCCTGTTTTTGAAACAAGTTGTGGTCTGCTTGCCCTTACCTCACAGTAACGTCACTGGAACAAGAATGTATCAAATGTGCTCAGTTTTACTGACTTTATGATCTTATTTTGCTAATTATTTTTAAATGTGTAGATAAAATGCATATTTTGGACTACTGCTGCCAGGCATATCTATTCCTAGGACCTAGCTGTACTCCTTAGGCATTAGGAAACACATGTTTTCCATGTGTGAGACTGAAATGCCCAGCTATCACTGGGGCACGCTTAGTCCCTGGTGACGTGGTCATGGTCACTCTCAGATGAGGAGGCAGGTGCGTCACACTCCCCCAGCAGGCAGGCTGCACTCTGAACTACACATGCAGGCAAACCTAACTTTTTCCATTCAATATGCAGTATTTCAAGTAATTTGTAACAGCAGCAATAATAAAAACTTTATTATTTTGAACAGTGTAGTGTGCATTCTTCATTGTGGCAAGTGTATGTTTAATTTTATAGAGACTGAGTGTGGGGAGTAACCATGGCCTTACTGGCATAAATTGAAGAAAATCACAATTTGAGTAGAAGACAATTTTGAAAATATTATTTAACAACCCTAATAGGCAGGAGCATGTTTTCTGCCTTTTTCTCTCATTTTTCTTATTTATGTTAATTGGAACTCACAAACCAAACTTCTGCAATGAGTACAATTACATAAATCAGCACTCTTGCTCTTCCAGTACAGACATTTTCCTACAAGATTACAGAAGGAAGACTGATCCTACTGTTCAACCAGAAAGCAAATGGATGTCCAGTAATTCCTGATGATAAAATGTGATAATTCTTACCAAAAAACCCCCACACACCCCATTTAATTTACAGTGTATTCCTCCAGATTTAGTTTGGGACATACTGCTTGAGAGTCAGGTATCCCTATAAATCCAAGATATTTACAGTCAAGATAGCTGAAATCCTTAACAGAGAGAAAGGGCAGCATTTCTACCACCTTTGTTTTGCTCTCCAAGACTACAGTCTCTTATTTCAGACCATTAGATCCCACCCTTTAGCTTTAAGAACTCACTAGCTTCACAGTGCTAACAGAGTGAACAATTACAGATCTCTTAGTCTCATGATGTAAGAAGATTAAATAAATTCAGTTTAAAAGTCCTCGTGCAAAAACTTTCAACTAGAGGAAACACTAAAGCTAAAATTTCAAATTCAATTACATCTGATTGACTGATGTCTTTCTACTTAACTTTAAAAGTAAACACAGTATATAGCATTTCTTAAAAACACTCCCCTTGGTTGCCTTCTCAACCAAGGCATGGTCTTGAAAGCAATTTACAACTACAAGAGGCTGGTCCTGCCACCCCTCTCTTCCAGGCCATCTTCAGCAGAGACATTTGTCCAACTCTGCAGTTAGGAAGTTCAAAGAGGTCAAGAGCCAGCCAAGTGACTCAACCAAAAATGCAGCGAGCTGACCTCTGGTTTGGCTCCCTGAGCCAGCTCAGCCCAGAGCTGTGGCTGCAGCAGCACTGGCACAAGGGAGAGGGGGTGACACCTCAGCACAGAGGGTGCAAGCCACACTTCTGCAAGCTGTCAGACCAACACTAGCTGCCATGATGCCACAATTGTGGCATCTCCACAAAAACTGGCCCCATGTTCAGCCCCTAACTTCCAAACAAGAGAGAACACATAAAAATCCAATTCGTGATGTCCACCTAGAGCTGCCCAGATTAAAGAGACTCACTGAGCTACAGAGTTTCCACTCATCTTCTGACTTTTTTTTTTGACTGAAGCCTACTGTTTCTACATAGAAGCACTCAAGTCCAGATCTTTGCATACTTATTTCCCAAAGTAATGTGAGCATTTCTAATACGGCAAAGAAAAAAAGGACTTAATGAAGGCAACCCAGATTAGCTAAATGACACATCATAATGGAACAATTCTGCTGTTAAAGACCATGCAGATGTTACGAGAGAGGCAAAGAAAGCCTTTCTTTAGCTACAGCACAGCTGCTGCATACAACTTCAAAAAGACTTGGCACAGGATTTCAGCCACAAAACTTTCCCCTCACTTCATTTCATGAATATAATCTGCAGCTTCAGTGAGCTGCACCAAGGACAAAACCGACACAGGGGGAGTTTGCAACATCTTAGCAGCAGTGAGGCAGCTTTTTGCACTGCCAGTCCTCACATGTACATTCAGAAAACTTGACTATACATCTCCATTCCTCCTCAGCCCAGCAATCCCTCAAAAGCAATGATATCCCACACTGCTGTCCCTCCTATTTATACCACCATTATTTTCTACTTTAAAGAAGACAAACAAATTACTACATAATTAACAAATATTAAAGCTTAAAAACCAGCTGTAATAAACAGATAACTTCCTTTACTTTTAAAATAACATTAGAAAGTATTATCAACTTCCATTCACATTCTTCATACTCTAAGCTACTTTAAATAGACACCCTGACCACAAAGCTGAAACTGTCATAGCTTACAATCACATTGGATGCACATGCTTAATGCCAGTCTTTTATTTTCCATGTAATATATGTACCACAAAGAAAGTATATATTCATTGTCTAAATTCAAAGTTCAGCTTTCCCCTTTAAACATGTCAAAGTATTACAGCCAGTTATAGGTAGTACACAGGAAGAACTTGCATTGATTTTGTAATATTTAACAGTAAAGCACACAGAACTTAACGTGATCTGCATTACATTTGTGATTTCCTTTCAGTGACGATAATGTTAGGAAATGTATATGAGAATTTAAACTGCTTTAAGATGCATGTATGTGTATGAGATTAAATTAAAACATTTCTGACACATGGGAACAAAATCTTGGAAAAACTGTATTTAATTTCTTCATTTTTTCTTCTTTTATTATTCATATGACATCAGCTTGTTGAATCTATGACATTCTTAGGCATCTACCATGTAGAAGCCATAAACTGCTTTGTCACCTACAATATTTTTCCCACAACTGCAAAGCTACAAAGAATTAGTCCCAATGAGAAAACAGCAATAGGAGGAACTAAAACACTATTAATATTTAAACTTCGTAAGTAAAACAGACTAGAAAAAAAAGCAAAAATAAAGAAATATAAATAGAAAAGCACTGGAAGGGGATTTTTTTTAAAAACTGCTCAACTACTTCACTACCGAGAACTTGATACAAAGCTGGAAACCCACAACTTTAAAGACTATTAGTAATATTGATTAAAAACAGTGAAGAAAACTCATTAAACCAAAGGTAAAGCTTGAAATACTAGAAACATTAGCCACAGTATTACTGTATTCATAAAAACAAAACATTTCGACATGACCTACTTTAATAATAGTAAAAAAAGTAAAGAATATGGGCCCTAACCCCCTGACTCTACTGATCTTATAAAACACCAGCTATTTTTCAGAATTAGCAACAGACCCATGAAATTGAACCAATTTGTTCAACAGATGTTCCAGTTGACTCAGAGAAATTTTACTTTTCTATTGTAGAAATAGAGTGAGCTGAGTAAAATTCCACTCTTATTAGCAGCATTCGAAGTATATTAGCTCATAATTAGCTGCCATTTCCATTCCTTCTTTCTTTGACTAACAGAAAACATTTTCCACACCGGATTAGATGTGACACTGAAATAAAGTAGGCACTTTGATAAAAACAAGCCACTCTCCTCCTCTCCCCTCCTGCCCCCCGTTTTATGGGATACGAAGGAACAGCAGAGTTTTTATTTTCCTTGGCGTTCCTCTCTCACATTAGCTGATAATCTCCCCGTGTAGCTGTGCCAGTGCCTGCCCTGCAGGCCCACAACACCCCTGCTGTTCCAGTCCCGTGCTTTCCTCCAGCAGGCTCTGCGAATGGTGAGATCCTTTCGTAATGTGTGCTATTGCATCAGCCTAATTGCAACATAATTCTCAATGCTCTAGGTAAAGCAAATAATTTCATTTTTAACTTCAGCTCATAAAATACAGATTGTTTCCCTGGTGCCCCCACCACCCTTTTTGTTTATTTTCAAAGATTTAAAGAAAGACTTGCACACTGCACAGCAGTAGTCAAACAAAAATACCTCATGTTTTCTTAGAAAGCAGCACTTAAAAATATTGCTCAACACCTAAAGCATTAGTGCAGCCGTTCACAGATCTGTATGTAGTAGATCCCCTGTAAGCAGGCTGGAAGGGGAACATACATTCTTACTCTGTATTTAATATAATATTCAGCCATTATAAAACCTTCATAGTTTTCACTCTCTCCCTCTCTTCCCTGCAATAGGGAGTAACAGTTTATCTGGCAAACACACTCACTATGCTTCTAGGCACTGAAGACACGCTCTTGGTTAATTCATAAAATCTGATCTGATGTTAGATATTTTGCATTTAGGTTAGCTAAGTTGAAACAATACTTAGCTTAACCACGCCTTGGCCAAAAAATTCTCTGTTATCTACTGATTACGACAGCATTGTAGCTAGCTATGGACATCACACTGGGAAAATACAAACCCCATGCCTGAGGAAATACAGATGAAATTCTGACTCCAAGCCATTCTGATAGTGGGCATTACAAACACTGTCTACTTAGTATCTAATACAATAACCAGGCACAAGAGTCATATGCCTGCAACAAATGATGAATTTACATGTCATTTTGATCTTACATACATACATTATCTGAGTTGACAGCATCAAAAAATGCTGTGCTTCTTGCACCCCAAATCATCTTGCATGATACAAATGTCTACACTATAACTAATCTCTAGATGCAAGCACTCACAGGAGGAAATATCAGAAGCTAAGTCTCAGAAAACCAAAACTTTGCCTTTGTTTGCTTTTGTGGCATGGGATACGTCGCAGTTATGTCACACCATTTCCACAGCACCTCTGCACTGTTCAAAATATTACTAAATTACCACTAATCAAAACAACAATCTGTTTAACTCTTGGCATTTGGAGTATGCTCCTATACCTGATTTACTGCATACTATTCAAACTTTTTTTGGACGATGGAACAAGTGATTTCTTTGTGAATTCAATGGTGCAGCTGAGTGCTCCATCAACATAATGGTTAGTCCTACCCTTACTCTGTTACTCCTAACTTAGAATAACTGTGTTATTCCTAGCTTCCTAACTAAAGTAGTGAGACCTTTAAGGTCAAAATGATACTCCAGTTCTGAAGACAACTTTGTCTTCAGTTTGGCATAACTCAGACCAAATTTTTTCAGAGCACTCAGCATTACATTGTGCTTTATATAGCACTTTCAAACCTCAGCCCCACTGCCTCACCCCCAGTTACCAGTGGTCAGTACTTTCCCAAGTAAGATCCAAAGATCTCAAGTCATCCACAAGAAAGCAAGACACAGTTAGCAAAGACATGAGAAAAGCTAGGATTGAGCAACTTACCTAGCATCACCTAGGAAGTCTGCAGCACAGCCAGGAAGGGAGTCCCGCTTGCCAGGGCAGCATGCAGCTGCACAGAGCACCAGAATGGCTCCTGCCTTCTGCAATCCCCTGCCTCGTCCACCACGCACGTCCTGACTTCTGCTGGAAGTGAGGCAGGGGTACTCCAGAGAATAGCTTTCTCCAACGCATCAACCAGATTCATTCCCAGAGCAAGTCCATCCTGTGCACAGAACAGAGTGGAGGTCCTGCAGGAAAAAAACCAGCACATCAGCATGTGATTTAACACCATTAAATTGAGGGGCTTCCTCACAAGGGGCCAAACAAAAGAGATTTGCAAAGATAAGCTCAGTTTTGACAATTCTTGACTTGGACACTGCCACACAAGAAAAATGAATGCATTCACCACTTCTAGAAATAAGAAATTGAGACATCAAACATTGTCACACTGACACCTACAAAAAATGGCAGTTGGGTTGAAATCTTTAGATGTACTGTGCAGCTTTTGTGGGAAATTAATAGTAAAATGGTTGCAAATGTGAAATGATTCTCTGCATGGAAATTAGCCACAGGTGATGACTGAAAACATTCTCAAGGAGCTTCTACTGAAATCAAAGACTGTTTACTTAATATTCAAGATCTCTGGACCTTCCAGGACAAACTTCTCTGCCTGTTTTCCTCAAGCCATATCCTCCGGCCCATGTTGATTCAAGCCCTGGTCCTTCTTCATTCCTACCTTCAGCACCCCTGCCAAATCTCTTCTTACCCTGCTCCCCAAGGATTTTCATCTCTCCTGGCACAATCACTTCCAGGCTTGGCTAGCAGGGCCACACTCTCCTCTTGACTCCCCCTTCTTCCTTCATTCCAGTATTAACTCACTCTCCTGCTGGGTCTGCCTCCCCTATTCACAAGTCTAGGGCATCTTGGGGCCAGGACCACACTAGGGTCCCACACATGTCACAGTCCCACGGGTTTGCTTCTGGCTCTCGAGCACTGGGGTACAAACCCAGCTTCCCCCTCCTCTTCCAGGCCACACAGCTCTCACGAGCCCAAGACCCCATGCAAGATCTGTCATTTCTTAAAAAAGTTATAGTTTGTTTTGAACTGAGAATTTTGCAGCGCTGACAAAGGCAAAGCCGTGACTTGTAATCTGCTCTTCTTCCCCAGTGCCCATCACTAATGCTTCCCACACTCTAACTCCTAGTCTCTGTTTCAAAGGGAGGGACACGGAGCATTTCCAAAAAAAGATTAGGTTTTTTTGTGTGGTTTGTTTCTGGTTTTTAAAAAAATCTACAATGAGAAACAACTTTTTCCACACATGCTCACAGATAGCTAAATTATTTTGGCAGCAAAAAGAAATTAAGCTGGAGGCAACTGCCTAGCCCCAAAGGCTAACATTTTGTGAAGTTATAAAAAACTCCAAGGAGCACCTATGCTGGGAAGCACCAGGCAGCCTTCCTTACTGCAAGTCCTGGCACCCCCTTTTCAGCCCTTAACAGCTTAACTCATTCAGCTCACTGAAACAAGAAGTGTGCAAATCTTACCACCTGAGTGGTCAAACTGAGGAGGAGCAGCTGTGGGTGGACAGTGCTGGAGTGAACCCCACGCCACGCTGCCTTTGCCTTGACCATCAGTTTTGTTGCATGCCTACAAGCAATGTACAATCAGCATCATCAGAGGGCACACAGTCCAGCCGGCATTTCTTCAGATGTTTTCATCCTAGAGGTACCCATGACTGCCTGAAAAGCTACAGCTGCTCAAAAAATACTTCTAGGCCATGAAGACCTGAAGCAAAATGGGTTAGCTTCATTCCTGATAAAGGTGACACACAGCTAATAGAGATAATTTAAGCAAATCCATTTTACTTTACATTTGCAGAAAATTAGGAGCAGCCCTGTGTCAAAAGGAAAGAATAACTTCACACAATACTATTGCTACCTGCCACTGCCTGGAGTGGAAATAGCCTTCTTAAATGAAATTCCGGGAAACTTCTTCTTTCCTTTCTCTATTTAGCTACTTATTTATCTCAGTCATGCTGTCAAGAAATATACAAAAGAAAGAATATATATATATAAAAGAGAAAGGAAAACCTCTCAAAACAGATAACGTTCTTTTAGAGCAAAGTCCAATTTACAGATTTTGATACTGAGCTCTTAAGAGCAAACAGGACAACAATTTCCCAATGGTTCTTGTAAATATTCTGTACAAATAAGGTCCAGAAGAGGAGACCAGGAAAAGATAAAAACATTCACATGCACACAGACAGATGCTGATTATGACACAGATTAAAAGCATTATGACACTTATTCTTCAATAAGAAATAATAATTTCTGAGGAACGACTAGCCCTTCCTGTGAGATCATATTTAAGTCTAGAGACATTTGATGCACCTAGTTCTTAACAACTATAGCAAAAGAAGTATGGGACCCACATGCACACTCCTAGAACAACTATGTTAATTCTTATTAAAATAAACTGAGAAGCTTCAACTTCAATGTGTAAAACAAAACGAGCATTGAAAGTTCACTTCCATTTTCCAAAATTACTAATAAATAATTTTATCATATTTTGAATTCAATTTATCAATGAAACTGGCTATCAAGCCATATTAGCTATATGTATTTTTTTTAAGCCTGAATAATTATCTGATCACTAGTTACAATTCGGATGAAAAATATAATTAGGTTGAATGGAACTTTAGTACTTCAATGTACAATCACGGAAACTACACAAAACTTCTTGCTTAAAAAACGAGAGCAGAATTTCATGCACTATTTCATTTGGCAGAGTATAACATATTTGCTGTCAGCAAAGGACTTTTTCAGTGAAGAAAAAGGGGAGTATCTCAATTCATACAGCATTGCCCAAGTGATTAGAAGTATCAGCACTGGTAGTTGTCTCTCAGCTGTAAGCAACTGCAATGGATTTTGCTCCTGCAGACCACTACACCGTGTTCCTAAAAACTCATCTGAAATCCAGCAGACCTCCAAAAAAGCTATGTGTTTGTTTAACATAAGCTAACCTAATTATTTTGTCATCAAAATCAGTATTTATGGGCTAAAACACTACTTCAAGTAGGAAAGCTTTAATGTAAAACAAATCATAAAACACTGATAATGGATAGGCTTGAAAAGGCTCTAGGATTGCATGCATTTATATAAGATTTGTGAATATATAAACACTTGGTTATATACGTCAAGAAAAAGGTGAGGCTCAGTGCAGTGAACTAAACATCTAAAGATTAAGCTTCTTTAGAACAGTGTATTCCTACAAGGACTTAAGACAGCTGGCTGAAGTGTATCAAATATCCTCTCTAACAGCAAAGACTCATCCAAGTCCATAAATTCATTGTTTCTATTTATTCTATTTTTTAAGTAGTTTCCAGCATTTTTGAAATACAAATTATTCTCTGAAAACCTTTAACAGCTTTTTATTGATAATACCATTATCACAAAAACCACACTACAATGCAAACAGTGTGCTTGCTATGATCAACAACACTGGCATCATTCGGTGAGGGATTCTCCTCTATATTAATAAAACAAATTATGTTATTAAGGCTGTCAGGGAAACTGTTCTTTAAATCATCAATAAGGAACATAATTTCCTATAATACTACAACTTTCAATCATCAAAAATCCCCAAATCATGATTACTTTTTTATTTCAAGAAATATCTCAAAGAATTCTATACTCCTATATAACTACAAAATCCTATATACTAGCACCAACACAAAAACTACTTCATGCATTGATCAACATGTATAGTGTAGTTTACTCTTTCATTTCAATCTGTGCAAATAACATGACACAATGAGTTCAGTATAAAACATTATGGTTCTTATGCAAATTAACAGACTCCCAACATTAAGGTTACTGCTCCACAATGCATTACACACAGCTGCTCACAGCTTGCCTTCACACTGAAAAGTAGATTAAAATGGAATAATAAACTTCTACCTGTATTCCATTGATTTTATTGACTTGGGGCATATTATTAAAAAAAAAAAGTGAGTTACCAATACTGACATCAGCACCTACAGCTTCCAGCTGCTGTGGCACTGCATCCCTTAGTTTTGTGTCTCACTGTCATATGAAACAAAGCCCTTGCCTGGGTGCCATGGTTAGAGAAAAAAGGCCTGGAGTTTCTAGCACTGTTTAATTCCATACCACCCACGTCATGGCAGGGACATGGTTCCAGCAGTAGGAAGCTCAGGCTACAAGCAGAAGCCATCTTTTGCCAGGCTCCAGGGAGGGCATGTGCAGCTTTTGGGGCCAGCTCGGTGGACCTTGTCCCTTGCTGCCATTGGCAGTCCCCTCCCCGTTCCTCTGAACTGCAGTATTTCTGGTTTGGTGCTGAAAGACAGTGCCAGCAAGCCCAACACGCCGCTCCAAGAAAAAAGAAAATGGAACCCACTGGAGCTGTGTGGACCCCAAGCCACAGCCATGGCGACCGCAGCAGCTGCTGGAGATGCAGCTGGAGCCCAAGATGCAGCCAGAAACCACCAAGCGCTCCAGTCCCACTCCCGCAGTCAGGCCAAGAGAAGCGTCCCCTAACCTTTTTCAAGGCCCTGTCACATCCCACCATGTTTTGTCTTAATTTTCCACTGTTTTCCAGCTGGGGAGAAGTTAGGCCGGGAGCATCCCTGACACACTGCCTTTGTTTTCCCATACACCACATAGCTCAGCATGGGGCCAGTCGCCATTCTGCCTTTGTCTGGGAAACCACACTGGGCACTGTCTTCAGGAAGTGTTTTGGTTTGTCCAGTGGTAAATAACCTTTTGTGGGTAAAACACTCGCTTTAGTACGTTATTTTATTAACATTGCTGAGGTTATTGCAATTTTTCAGTAAATTGTGATTCCATCTTATAATCTCTCCTAGTGTTTCCTCCACTACCAGAAGGGAGCAGGGGAAAGTGGGCAGCTTGAGTGGCTTGAATTTTCCCACTGGGTTTTAAACTAGCACACCTGGAAACCACGTCAAGCACAATAAGCACCCGCAACACCAACCCTCTATTGTTAACCCCAGCCCTAGCACCATTGCGAGTTCAAGGTGTTTCAGTTTCAGTCAAATATTCTTAAAGTCAAATGACTTTTCCATTCTTTAGCCATTATTGAGGGAAACATCACATGCAAAGAGTCTACGTGTCATAGCTTTATGGACATCAGCTCATGCCCCCACAGACTTTTTCTTGGGATCTGCAGCAATTTCCAGCACCTCAAGCACTGTTCTGACTGACTAAAGCTTGGTTATGTCATAGGCACTTCTTTGAGACCAACATTTAAGCTCACCTCACTTCATGTACTCCACAAGAGAATTTGTTTTCCTTAGTCTATGAACAACAGTGCCAAAATAGCTACAGAGCAAATAGTAAAGAGGTATATAGTAATCCATATGCTACCTACTAAAATAAATCTACTTACAGTCTGTTGTTTTCAAAACAATACACCTGAGTCTCAGATTTGTAAATATCGGAAGCTATATACTTATGTATGATTTAACTTATTTTTAAAGTATATCAGAGTTATAAAAACAAAACTGAGTAACAGCACAGATACAAGGATATCTTACATAGAACGCTAACAAAAAAATCCTTAGAATAAATGCATATACACCTGTCGTATTCTCTGGCCACTGAGGTGGCTCTTAGGATATATCTCAAAGTGAAGATGAGTCCTGGCACACATTTGGCTTCGGTACTGTACCAAAGCAAACCTTTTAAAGTTTTCTCCCTTTTATTACTGTGGCTTGGAGCAGAAATACACTGTGACCATTTATTTTTGTGAGCAAAATCCCATTTTTGCTACAGGGCTTTATGACTATTATGAAATTATGCTTTAGTTTTCAACCAAGGTAATTTTCAGAAATTCAAAACTACATGATATAATTAATACATTTTCCAGAGACAGAAGAAAGTTCTCCACAGAACAGAGAATAAAAAATACGAGAACTGAGGAATATTATTGCTCCTAAACATATAAAAATGCATGTTATGCATAGGTTCCTTAATAAAATAATGAACATTAGACTCTCTATTATACTGTTTGTGCCTAATTTGTGAAATTCTTTGAATAAAATATCCTTTTTCACAATATCTTGCTATTCCAACAGTGTGCTTAGCTCCAGAAATTGTAGGTTTTGAGCCTTAAATCCATGATGAGAAGGAGCAGAGAATATTTTCTAACAGATACTGTGTGAGGAAATGCGAGTTTGGTGCCTCAGTGCTTGACAGCTCTGATTTAATATGCTGATTTCTCCTCTACTGCCTGTGCTACATTTGTAAAACTTAATAATCTCCTTTTTGAGATCTCTTATTTGAACCCACAAATCGTTCCCCTCATGGAAAACACCCCAAACACCATCACATTATTCTCAAAAGAAATGCTCAAAGTGTGCTGTCACACCAGGGCACTGAGCCAACCTAACAGCTAACTATTAAAAAGTTCCTTGCTCCTGTCCCTTTCCTTGCATTCATCCTATGCTGCTCAATTTATCCTGCTATGCCAAACCTTCTCAGTCACTTGTTGATGCTTCTCCCCTTTGCCCAAAGGCTAGGAATCAGGCGTGTTCACTGCCAGGTGAGTACATTTGATTAAGCTAGACCAGCCCTCAGAAACCCAATGACTATTGCCATCCCTTGTCTCTTTCCAACTGAGGTTGAAGAATCTCTGAATACTCCAAACAGCAGTTTCCAAGCTGTAATGCATGGTTGGTAGCCTCAATAACTCCTCAATAGCTAATCTGGCAAAACTATATCATACACCAGCATTATAAATGCCTAAATTTCACAAAGTTATAGCAGTAGCCAGTGAGAAAATTTAGTAACAGGAAAACATCCTCAAAAACTTAGGGAAGCGCTTCGCAATAAAGCTTGTCTGTCCCGGGTCCTTGCACAAGAACTGAAGAAAGCCGCTGGTACATGAATCTGCCCCACTCCTAATCTATGGTTTCAGTGGCACTTCTCTCACCTTCAGCCAGTGTGGCTGGACAGCAGGGACACCTCACACTTACTACACTTCAAACTGGATGGTGCAGCAGTTACAGAAGTTCTTGTAAGTCTTTCAGCAAAGAGGGAGGAAAAATCAACACTAACTTCAGTATTTTGGTTCAAATCGTGCGGCCTGACTTTAATTTTTTATTTCTTGCCAAGCATGTTTCCCCCCCCCACCTTAAGCCAAGTCACCATCAACTCACTATGAAACCCATGTAAAGGAACAGCTTCTCTATCACAATCTCCCCAAATGTGAAATGGTTTTAATACTTACCTCCAGTAATAGTTACAAAACAGAAACAGAGAATTATTATATATTAATCCTACGATTTCTGAGTCACAAAAAACCGTACAGCATTTAAATACAAGTTTCAAATGAGAGAAATCTACTCAATTTACTAAGAATTATACTATGCATATGCATTTATGTAGATATACAGACATCATACATAAAAATATAAAACATACATAACATTTATATATAATATCTAATTTCTAAAAAAAAACTGCCCCTAAAATGCTACTCAATTCTTCTAAAAATCAAACCAGTTCCAATGTTATGATTAAATTTGGTGACTCATTTTCTTCTCTGGTTCCACAATTTTTTTGCAGATATTCCCAGAAATAAGGAAACTCCTTTTATTCCTGCTGAATACAAATAGAGTAAGTTGCATCTCTCAAAAGAGAGAGAATATTTTAATTGTTTCAGGTGTTCATTAAGTGCAAGTAGGATCAAGTGGAAAAGCTGCTA
Organism: Eulacestoma nigropectus; assembly: GCA_013397775.1. Lineage (NCBI taxonomy): Eukaryota > Metazoa > Chordata > Aves > Passeriformes > Eulacestoma > Eulacestoma nigropectus. The sequence continues at coordinate 85,167 of VZTE01007284.1, read as the reverse complement.
TACCTACAGCTCAGTGCAGCTGCAGTCCCCAGCTTTCACCAAGTTAATGTTCTCATGCAAGGTAGGGTGCAAAGAAATTCTGACTACACTTAAATTAAAGGAGGTAAAGAGAGCTTCACACTTTGCTACAATGATTGGTCACACTCACTGCACCTATTCAGAGCACCCTGAACACCCCCATGCCACGTTCCAGTCCTCCTTTATTTGACAGACTATTGACCCACCTCATCCACTCCTTGAATCACATGAGCACTACTCCTCCCTTCGGCCCCTTTTTGGGAAGCTAAGGGCCATTAATATGATTGCTACCTGACTGGTTTGTAACCAGGCAGGCCAGTTTTACTGCTATCTTAATGACTGCAACCGAGACAACTGAATTTTCCAGTTTTCTGAGTAGCCATTCCAGCAGGGAACATGTGGAAATACCAGTGCACATGCCTGTCCATGGCCCTGCAGACACCCAGCTCTTGCATCACATCAATGGCTGGAACCACTGCACATGCACATGGCATCTGAGCATGCAAACCAACCACCTGTAGATGCAAATTATTTTTTTTCTTTAAAAAGTGCCCAGGTGGCATGCCTGACTCTATTTCTCCTCTTGCATGACAGCAGGTCAGTCAGATTCCCTTTTCTATTGACAGACTGTGAAAGGTTTTATAAACCAGTAACACCAGGGCTTCCTGCCTCACACTTCTTCTACTTCCACTTTCATCCCACTTCCCATACACCCCAAATCCTCATTCCCATCTATATTCCTCCTGTTTATGAGGTAGGTCTTTCAGAGTGCCAACTTTTTGAGCTGCACTAGGAGGATGGGCAGAGAAGGAGCTGGGGATATTATGCTGGAAGGTGTTAACGGCCACCATCAAATGGTTCTTTCATCTCCAGGCAATTACAGAGCTCAGCCTGCTAACCAGATGCAAGGGGCTCCCTCTTTCCTTCATGTCTTCCTTCTGCATCCCAGACAGACAGAAGTGCCATCAACTTGAGTCCAAGGCCCTATAAACCAATTAGAGGTTTATTTTGAATTTACAAAGAAGAAAAGGACTGTTTTACTTTCATAGACGTCAGAAAGAGCTTGCAAACCAACACTGCAACTCTGAAAGAGACTCTTGTAACAAATCCTGTCTGCTTAAGAGGCGGCTGAAAATATGCAATTTGATTGCTGAAGTTTAACAACATTTGAAAATCTCGGAAGTTCTTATCACAATCATATGCATAAAAAAGAATTTTTGAAAGCGTCAAATACTAGATGAAAAGCATGTAAGACTGGTTAGGTGCTTTCTACTAATTAGTACTGCTTTTATTATACAAGGCAAGAAAATGACAATTTTTTTCCTAAACTGGCAGTGAACAACCAATTCAATAAGCTGCGTTTTTGTTTTCTGTGACAGGGCAGTGGAAAAATCTCTTTCATTTATTAGGTCTGCAGAGACCAAAACTGGCTGGGTGTCAAACCTGCTTTGTAAAAGCCCAGATCCATTCAGCCATGTGTAGATTCCATAATTCTTTATGACCTGTTCTCAGTATCAGCTTCACAAAAGATGAAACTTTGGTGTCTTCCAGCGAGTATTAGTGCAACCCTTCATAAAAGGAAGAAAAAACCTGAACTGACAGTTCAACACAGAAAAGGAAAAAGAAAAAACCTAATGGCAGTGCCAAATTAAACTCTTTTTAGATTTTTTTTTCTTCTTTTTTTTTTTCCCCCCAGATGAGCTTTGCATAAATATATGAAATGAGGTCTCCTACAACAGTGGATAAGCAAACTGTATAACTGTGTAAATTTTAATAGCTCATTGCTCGATGCCCCACTGCGTGCACCTATGCTTAAGTGACAGCTTCATCACCTTGCTAGTGATTGCAGAGTATCCAGAATTTGTCAAGGGGACAGACAGGGCAAGGCCTTAAGCTGAAAGGTCTGATGGCAAACTGAGATAGTAAAACAACTTTTTTTTTAGGAGGATGGGGCTTTCAAGATTGAAGAAAACTAGGAGGGTGGAATGACTTGCTTTTAACTACAAGAATGGCTAGACAGCTTTGATGAACTGAATAAAACCTGCTGCCCGGTTAAAAACTACTTCTCACATCAAATCAGGTGCTCACTATATTACACGCAGGGAAAAATACTAAACTTCAGTTTTCAGTAAACACACCCAACATCACATTCTTACATTTTTTATAGCAGAAGTTTATGAGTAACAGCACTCGTAAAACTTTTTCATCTCAGACTGTGAAACTGAAATAATTAATTTATTATTTTATTCAACTGAAATATTCTTGGCTATGCTAAGATTCCTCTGTATCTGTCTATACTGACAGCATTTGCTTGAATTGTCCCATTTTTTTGGCAATTCATTTTTACCTATTGCATTCTTTAAGGTAAAAAGAACTGCAAACTAACTCACAAATGTTTCCCACATTATTAAGTACTGTAAATAATCATTTTACCATTAAACAAGGAATTCCTGTGAAATCTGCAATATGCTACACATATGCTAAAAGTCTGGTGTCCTCATCCCATACTCAGTTTGTAATCTTGCATCTGACACATATGTAAACATTAGTAGTCTTAACAACACCTTTCCATGCAAGCTAGATGTATTTATCAAGACAGATAAACATGCACACATGCACATGATTTTCTTCCAAGTTTAATAAAATCTGCAGGGTCTCTAGGTCACCAGAAAGTACGTGTGATTTTTATCACCACCACATAAACAGCCTTCTTTAATACTCCTCTCTTCAGTATGCAGTCTGCAGATCACAGGAGCAGAGACTCTGAACTTAAGTTTCGTTTTCACAAGAGCACAGGGAATGTTACACAGCACCATTTCTCATACAGAGAAGGGAATCTGTGCTCCTCACACACGTTTGCCACAATTCAAACTTCAGCCGTAATTTGCTGGTTTTAGGGTAAGGAGTAAAAATTTTAGAAGTAAACAAATGCAGCATTCATGAATACAACATAGAAACAATTTAGAACTGTTTTAGGAGTACGATGCTCAAATATGGCTCATTTAACATTTTAGAAATCTGCTGCAAAACATTAAAACTCTAGCCTAATCTCTGTTCCTCGCTTGAAGCAAAACAGCTTTGTGTTGCCTCTAAAAATAGGGAGGGAGTAGTGGGGGATGGGAAGGGGAGTGAATAAGAGGATAAGTGGGAGCGAGAACTGATACACCATACTGGCAGTAATTTTAAAAAGACTAATGACTGGTATTCTTAATACTATGGCTTTCCTAACAAAGTCAAGCACTTTCTCAATTACCAAATAAAAAAGGTCATCCTGTACTTTTTATTTTGTACATGCACATGCAAAGGAAAAGGGGAAAAGTTTTGTTTCATCTATTACCAAAACCATCATTCTGCAGTCAACACTTTTAATGAAATACAGGCCAAAGGATTAGTCAGAACAGACTCATGGAAAACAAAGGAAATCTGTAAGAAAATACAAGTTCACCACATAACTAAACCCAAGAGAATCCTTCTTAAATACCTCCAAATATTGTCCTACAAAGTTCCCTGCAAGGGCTTCCACTCACCTCAGCCCCACAACAGTTAGCAGCAACTGTACTAGCCACTGCCCTGATGATGAGAAAGTATACTAATATCATCATTAAAGCCCTGACTTAAGTATTTTAAGTATCAAATGTGTCAGTAATATAGTCCATGTGTGTTAGAAGTCTTAAGAAAATTCTTTTTTTCAAGAAAGGAGCAGCCAGGGATCTGGCAGCAAAGGCTATGGGTGATGGTACAGGGAAGGCAGTTGCTGCAGAGGTATTGATCAGCTGGAAAGACAAGTTATTTCAAAGCTACAGTGTCACAAACAAGATAAGAAAGTCAAGTAATTGTATCTGTCACAGGAAAACTTGTGATGAGCCAGAGGATTGGCATGAGCATGGAGCATCACCAACACAATGCTGCAGGCCTGGCTCTGGAGAGGGAGAAGCAGCACAACTCAACACTTTCCATGGCTTAACATTAGGCCCATCTCAGCTGGGGCTTTATGTGAGTAAACATGACTCTAGGAGATTTTTTCAGAGACTTATTTTTAAATACCTGACCATATGAGCTTCCTTGGAACAGGAAAACAGGGGAGGCAAAACTAAACAGTCATTACATATCTATTTAAATATAACATTAAAAAAACCACAAAATATTTAAACTTGCTAGAAATGTTCACTTTCATTTTAATTTTAAAGTTGGCAATGAACCTGGACCAAAAAAAGGTTATATTCTGACTGAGATGAAGCAGCGTGGATTTTCTAAAACCAGTCTTTAAAACATATCATAAGAGGGGAGAAAAAACCCAAACTTGCTCAGAATCTCTCACTTAGAAAAGTGGCAATTTGGGTTTGAGTTCTTACTCAGAGATGTGCTAAAATCACTCTGAGCTGGAAGAGCTGAAGTAGGAAAGGCAATAGAAGTAAGCGCGCAACAGGAGAATGTGGCTGTACAGAGCTAACAACATCCATATCAACACGTTAGCTCAGGGGGTTTGACACAGTTTTCCCAAGAAGCATATGCACTAATGCATAAAAAAAGACACTTGAAAGTCTTTATCTACTTCTGTTTTAAAATATGGACATAAACACATCTAGATCTATATAAATCATCTCCAAAGATGCAGTGGGATGCTCATGGTCACAAGCAATAAGCATTATCAAGAGAAAAGGCTGAGACCCAGAAAGAAAACAATTACATCTAATGGCATTTTTTGGAAATACTGATACTGTTTGACTGCTGAAAATCTAACAACAGTATTTTTCCAGCAGTACTTGTTAATATATTTAGAACCAAAGTCCATAACAATACCTAAAATTACAAAGCAAACAACTGCTTGAAAACACGCTTTCAGTACACAGAGGGAAGTATCTATTTATCAATCAACCTCAAATCAACTGTCCCCTTCTGTTTACTTGGGATACTTTTACCTGTCACTATCAATAATGCATGCAAAAATTTGCATAATTCTGCCACAGTTGTGGTTAATTATCCATTGCTGAAGTCCTCAGCAAAATTATTTGTCAAAAAAAATTTTATGACAATGAAATAGTAGAATTTGACAATGGAACAGTAAAATTTACACATTAAAATTACATTGCCTTATCTCCATATATGACAGTAATTATTAGCCATTGAAAGAATGGGACCTTTCCCTGGCATGTCTTTCAAGGTTACTTAATTTCTTGCTCCTCATATTTCCTTAGTTTTCTAAGTTTGGACTTTTATATCATTAGAAGAAACTGATTTTTTTATTTCAAGGAAAGTACACTCACCCCACATCTCAGAGTGGAAAACACAGACAGCTAAGCCTTTTCTCAACTAATAAACTCCCCAAAAAAACCCCCTCAAGCCAACTCCCCCTTCCCCTAAACCCACCAAAAGAAGAAAAACACCAGAAAGACCCAAACCTAAGTGATACTGGTTAATACTTACGGGTTTACTCATTTTAATATTTGAATATTCAATACATTTTCATTTACTATGTGTACCTCTGCATTTCTGGAACAACAAAGCTTCTCTTCACATGGCAAAGCACTAAAAAAATTCTGCACTATCTGCTCCAGACTGGTTCTCTTTCTGCTACATACACCCCGTATACTTGAGATGATCTGATAACTTACTTCTGGTTTTGCACAATTACTGCAGCTAATGAAGTTTGTGGTTGTTTATTAGAGAGGGAAGAGCTACATTGGCTTTAAACCAAAAAGTCTGTGATGCTGTATGAATCTTTCCTACAGTGGCCATTTTTAAATGCCCATTTCATTACAAAGCAGAAATTTCTTTCATGAGCTTCTAGGATTTCTCTCAAAGTACACAACTTTTTAAAAAAAATTTAAAACAAACCCCCAGAAAGAGCATGAGCACTCACATCACATGTACCACTAATCACCCACAGAGACAGAATAAACATCTCTATTACATACACATTTGAGTATCAGCAAGTTGTGCACTCACTTGTATTTGCAATAACCCTACAGGTCCTAATCACATCCCAGAATTCTTCATTCTAGCCAGTGTTTAGGTTAATGGTTGGACTCAATCCTCTTTGAGGTTTTTCCCAACCTGAATGACTCCTATGATCTAAGGCAATGCATTTTAGGTTCCCTCACCTCAAAGAGTTGATGAAAGGCTGAAGGCAATGGAAAGGGGAATGAAATGAGATATGTAATATTTACAAGGGAAGATTTGGAGTTCCAACCATAAACTAGCTTTCTTCAGATTTTATTCCTTGGTATTTATAACCAGTTACAAGATAATAGTTAATTTGGCATGAGTGCAGCTGAGTATCTGCAGGAGACTAAAGCCATTAAAACCATCTACAGACACCAAGTGGAAGTGAGTGATCCTTGGGCTACTTCTTTCTGCTATTACCTTTGGATCTTGAAGAGGCACAGCTGCCTTTCCATTCATATAAACCTCTTCAGTGTTCAACACAGTTAAGTTATAAAACTGAAAGAGGAAAAAGCACAAAAAACCACTCACAAAATCACTTCGCCCCATCAAAACCGGGTTTCACACGACAATAAGAGCTCTGATCTTGCTCACTTTGTTTTCCACATTAGTGTACCCCAAAAACCCCCAAACAACTACAGCACAAGAATAGAAAAACAAGCTCTTGAGTTAGGACCTAACTGAGCTTGCCTGAGGAAATCAGTTTCCTCACATGGATGAATTATAATGCATCTAACCACACAAATTCCAACCGTGCTGCCCTCTGCACTTCACCACAGTATTCCCTGTATTCAATGTTTTGTCTTATTTCCACTGCCCATTGCATGACTGCATGCACCACTTGGTGCAGTATTCAGAAATGTTCAGTGTTGAGTATTATTTTCATAAAGGAACTTTCTATGAAGTTCACAAGTAAGCTGACCTGCTTCACTTACAGGATCATTTGTGTTCAGGATCGGCATTATGCTTTCAACATGACCAACAGGCAGTATCTAAACTGAGGTGATTATTATGGAAACTCAGGCCTTTACTTTCCACAGTACTTAGGAAATACATTCATTTAAATATTCAAACCACGTAATCTCCTGACTCAAAGTACAGTTTCTCCTTGAGAAGACTGAGCACTCAGCATTTTTGCAAATCAGACCAAAGCTGAGCACATGCAATCAAGATGAATACTTGATGCCGACCTCCAAAAAAAGCTGAATGACATGCGAGCCTCACATGGGAAGCTGGTGGCAGAGCCCAGCGCAGAATTCAGTTCTTTACAATTGCCTCGGTCAGGAGACTATTTTTTGACTGCAATCCTTGCCTACTTCAGCTTTAGGCAGACACCTACCACAAAAACCTGGTGAAGACGGAAGCAACAGAAAATAAGATTTCATATTCATATTGAGATCTGTCAGCATATAGTATACTAACAGTTTGGCTTTAAATATTACCTTCTCCAACTTTTTGCCCCTTTTATGTGGGTTGTCAGCTTTACAGGCCACAACATTTTATGCATTAAATTTTATTTTATATATATATATGCATGTTTCTACATATTTATGTATCTTATATAAAAATAGGTTTCTATGTTTTATATATCTATAAAAGACTACAGACAAAATGTTAATGAAATACTAATCAATCAGACCTTGGGATGGGGGGATAGGGGAGCCATTCTGTAATTTAAGCAAATTAAGTGTGGAAGAATGAAGCACTCATTTTGGAGGAAAAATGATCATTTGATGAAAAATTTCTCAACTTAATGTGAAATACATTAAAAACATACTGCTAATGCAACTCTGCTTTTTTGGCATCATATTTGTTGCTGAACTGCTCATTCATGAACTACTAACATGAGTTTGAATACAAATAAAATGTTTAAATTACACAGCCCCAATTCAAGATGTCTGTGAACTAAAAAAAAGAAACTAATTCAAAAAGCCAAACATTTATCACGCGGGGGAACTCAGGGTTTCACATGACAACATTTTACATCTTTCATTTTGAGTTGTCTTTGAAGGACACACACTATTTATGTGTGTAGTGATCACACACCTGATCCCATTACAGAGAACAATTAGCAAACCAGAAGATCTATTGTGATCTATTGCTCTCTCTGTGTATGTATTTCACTGAGCAGAATGATTGGAAGAAACATGGGCAAAAAGTGATGGCAGTTTTTGGGTTTTTTTTGAACTAGAGTTAGGGAGGTTGCTTGAGGAGAAGAAAATCCGGATCCCTATTCCTTGGTCCCAAGGTCTGTTTCTATTTCAGTTTTCTGGTTTTTTTTTCCAGTGGCTCTGGATCAAAATTATAAACAAAGAATATTTTTTTAAATTCATAAGGGAACATTGTACTGCCCTTGCACAGCTACTGCTGGAGAGGAGAGACTGGATGGCAACCTCCACTTCGTCACCTAAAGTATATCTGCTCTGTTTCTGGAACATATTGTATCTTAGCATATAACATGTAAACTACTAATTGTTCCTCCCCCCCAAAAAATCAGATATGATCTTGTCAAATAAACTATATTGGTTAGTTTTAATTATATTGCTATGTTTTAAGGTTTGGTTAATCAAGACCTCAGTCAGCCTTTACAAGACTTTATCTAGAGCTGGAGTCAGTCTGTTAAGACTAGAATAAGCAACATCCTGCCCAAAACAATATTAAACTTCTTCTCGGTATATCTAAATTTTCCACATGTGACAAGTTTACATGTTAGTGTGGGGTTGCTCAACAAAAAAGAAAAATCTACATTATCAGTACAGATAACTCTTCAGATAAACCCATGAAGTTACGGACAGAAGTTGACAAACTAACCAGTATGTTCAACTACTTTGCTGTTTCATATCCTGCTGAGCCAGAACAGGAAAGGCAAGTGTTTCATCATCGGCTCAAGAGCTCAAAACATAGTGAGTGTTAATTTTTTTTTAAAAACGAAAAGACAAGAGAAATACACTTTTCATTTTCTGTGTTGCTAATTGCAAAGCTACAGTTTTCTCCTTGGGTTGCTTTGCTTTTTCTTTTGTTACTTTCTACTATCACAAGCTTCTGATTTAGATCCAGCTTCTCCTCCTGCCCTGCCTTACTTTAATTTGTTTCACATCATTCCCAAGTGCCTTAATTCTCTTCATAATATTCATAGTTTTCAATCAGTTTTAATCTGCAGTGTTGGTTTCTCATTGAGAGTTTTTAAAAGCAATTCTTTTTCAAATCATGTGGCTTATCATTTGTGTATTCCAGACTTTCTGTAGAGTTAAATACACAGATATACACAAATTTATGTGCACCTAGCTTTAGAGAGATACATTTGGTCCACCCCTAACTAGTTCAGACTTGATCATGCCTTGAAACTTGCAGCATATTTTTTTTGGTTGTGTGTTCAATCATCCTTTTTATTTCAAATAATGGGATGCAATGCCTTTTTTTCAAAGTAGGGTGCACAACATCTTCCATAAGGACATTGCCATCTCCATATTTAGAATGCCCAAAGTAATGGTACTACCAGAGGGAAACTTAGTATGTATTCCTCAGCTTGTAATGTCCCATGGTATCCTCCTTTTCTCCCCTTCATCTCTTGGGAGGGTCAACCACTCTCATCTACAGTGTGACTTTAGCAGATCTTCATCTTACACTCCATCATAAACATTTAGAATTATTTCCCACAGAATTGTCTGAAAAATCACAGCTAATTAATGACACCATTTCTAACAAAGTCAGATGACCTCAACAGGCTTAGGCCTGTTTCAGTTTTCCCATCATAAATCTGCATGAGAAGTGGGAAATGTATATTGTTCACTCTTCTAACAAAGTGAATGCTTTTCTAAAAAACCTAATCAATGTATACATACTTTTTTTCCTTTGGTACATATTTATAACCTTGATCAGATGTCAATATGCTGGAAACAGCAGTCTAAACAGTCCACAATGATTTCCCAAGAGACCCCTTAACTTGTCTTGGCTCATTTTCATCTAGCTGCCTTTTGGGGAAGTAAGTTCACTTCCTTCACCATCATCTTCATTTCACTGGAATGGAAAGCGAACTGAATGGAAACAGGAAGATTCCAACCACAAAGAAAAAGGAATCTACTTCAAATGAGAAGCAAAAAGTGGCAGGAACTGGGGACTACAAGTGTTTTGCAGCAAAAGTTAATCACAGCTGTACTCAAATTAGCATAGCTACAGAATTACCATCTGCATACCAGCACGCATGACACGACAACCTCATCACTTCACCCAAATTGAAGTCCAACATCACTGAAGTCCTCCTAAATTATTTTGTTTTCAAAGACATATTAAATCCCTAAACTATGTCAACACTCACTGCAGAACACAATCACAATTCCATTTAAAAAGTGGCTGGCTTAGTTTGTTGATGACATCACTGAGGAAGGAAGGTGCTTTGTATTAGAATGGCTGGCACCCTGCACACTCCAGTTTATTTTACCCACCTAAGTCTTTTCCATCATTATTTCTCAGGTGCACAAAGATCTGCTATTCATTAAAAGGGCATTATTAAATTAGTATTACAATCTGTCTCTGACCGACATAACTTTATTACATATCAACTTTATTTTCCTTATTAATAAAGTTAATAAAGCAGCAAGGCAAGACAATGCAATAATCTCAGCCCCAAATATAAAAACAACAGCAGCCCTTTCATTAGTTAAGCAGAAATAAGAAATAATGAAAAATGAAGCTATGATCTCAAAGCAGTAAAAGACCAATTTGAAGATATTTTATCGTAGTAGTTCTAAGATGTTTTATACATTTTAAATTCTATTAAAACTTTAACAAAATCATAAAATTACAGAATCATAGAATCATCACAGTTGGAAAAGACCTTGAAGATCATCCAGTCTAGCTGTTAACCTAACACTGCTGTATTCACCACTAAACTATGTCCCCAGGCACCACGGCCATATGTTTTTTGAACATTTCCAGGGATGGTGATTCCACCACTTGGCAGCCTGTTTGAATGCCTGACCACCCTTTCAGGGAAGAAAATTTTCCTAATATCCAATCGAAACCTCCCCTGACACAACTTGAGGCCATTTCCACTTGTCCTGTCCTTTGTTATCTGGGAAAAAAAACCTACCCCCATCTCACTACACTCGGCTTTCTGGTAGTTGTAGAGAGTGTAGGGGGCTGCCGTGAGCCTCCTCTTCTCCAGGCTGAAAAACCCCAGCTCCTTCAGCCGCTCGTCGTAACATTTGTGCTCCAGACCCTTCACCAGCTGCATTGCCCTTCTCTGGACTCTCTCCAGCACCTCAGTGTCTTTCTTATAGTGAGAGGCCCAAAACTGGACACAGGAGTTGAGGTGTGGCCTCACCAGTGCCAAGTACAGGGGGGCAATCACTGCCCTGGTCCTGCTGACCACACTATTGCTAATACAGGCCAGGATGCCTTTGGCCTTCTTGGCCACCTGGGCGTAGCTGGATCATGTTCAGCTGCTGTCAATCAGCCCCCCCAGGTTCTTTTCCATCAGGCAGCTTTCCAGCCACTCTACCCCAAGCCTACAGCACTGCATGGGGTTAATGTGACCCCCAAAAAGTTGTAACTAAAAGCAATAAACATTGGTTTATCATGTTTGCATTTCTGACTGACATAATAAATGCTTTAAATTAAAACCTTTCCAAGGTAGTGACAATGTCAGAAACAGATACTAGACAGTTCTGAGATTTGTCAAAAAGGCTTTATCCCATCACACAATAAATGAGTTTCTGATTTAATAGGAAAAACAACACAATTGCAGGCAAAGAAAATTCCACTTCTTCTCAATTATCTAAACAAACAGATAACATTACAAATATGAAGCAGAAGTCTTATGGGAAAAAGCAAACAATCTCCTCATTAAAAAATGCCCTTTGCTAAGCACTTTTACATACAACAGAAAAGCCTGCTGATGCTATTATGCAACCCTTATGCACATATACCAGTTGATTTTCATATACTGGCAAAGCATGATAAGATATAATCAATTACCTAATTGGTATAAAGACTCAAAGAAAACTCTTCCATGTGTTCCTAAAAAGAGAAAATAATGACATCAAGACTCTCTGCAAAACAACAGCTATGAAAGATTTAGCTTCATATCCCATCTGTAACTGTGATGCCAGACTGATGTTTCCCAGAGAGCTGAAGCATCTTTTCTCTGCAAGAGCATCTAAAAATTTTTTCCACTACTGTATCCAGAAAGAAAACCTCTCTAGTCTGACACCTTGACATAAGTTACTTGAAAAGTTTTATTAGCAAAAAATTTAAACTACTTATATGAAAGACTACACCCAAATAAAAGATGCTTCAACCATCCTACAGAATGGCTTTTAAGGAATCCACAAAATAACATTAACAAATAAACAAATTTGCAAGCTTGTTCTGAATTAACTTTTCTTTTTAATCAGCTCTAGTCCATCATCTCAAGACTAAGCTTTGACTTTACTTATGACAATGCAATGTATCTTGAATGCACCTTTGAAATCTAAACTAAAATTATTAGTTAATTTAACATGCACACAATGAATTGCTGACTTCCATGGCCACCTTGTTTAACACACATTACTTAAGCTAAAGCTATTGGTAAAATAATACACACTTGCTTAAGAGTCATTCAACAAGCGCTACGACTAACAAAGCTTACTTTCCTACAGATTTGTGCCATGTGGTTGGTTGACTTCGTAAAGCTCTTCCTATGCCTGAGACATGGATGAAATCGCCCTAACCTACGCCAACTCCTTTGGGTCTCAACTCTTCTTCCTCAGTTCAGTCACTCAGTTTAGGTCAATGTCTCTCCTCTTGACCTAATTTTCTGTTGTTATAAATGTCTTCAAGATATTTATTCCTCCTCCCTCTGAGACATTTGTCAATATTTACTGAAAAGGACTAATAAATCAAAACTAACAAGCGATGAAACCCTGAGACAGGCAGACACCATAATCATAATAATTGCTTTTAATGCAAAACCAAGTTTAAACATTGAACTTCTAAGGTTTCGATAATTACTAAATCTTTTCAAAGAGAAGGGTATCTTGGTAGGTTGAACATCAAGAAAAATTTCTTCATGGAAAGGGTTGTTAAACATTGGTGGTGAGGTCACCATCCCTGAAGGTGCTCAAGAAACAACTTAGTGTGGCACTTAGTGACAAGGTGGTGGTCAGTCAGGGGTTGGGCTCTATGATCTCAGAGGTCTTTTCCAACCTCTGATATACAGGGAAAGAATAGCACCTTTTCTCTCGTGTTGTATTACATACAGAAGAGAAGCTGCACTGAATCACAGAAAGCCCGAAATTCCGGAAGCACGCAGCTAAGGCACTACTTTGTCTGGAAATTAAGAGTGATATTGAATCTCCTACTGGTTTTGACCGAACTAACCCCTTGCTAGAACTTTAAAACAAAGCAATTGTTCTTCAAAAAGTGCTAAACCTCGTAAGTTAATGCTTAAGCTTCCCCCTAGGCTTTAACTCCATCAATCAGCAATGTTAATTACACTGAGCTAGGTAAATCCATCAGAAACACACCTTTAAAGCCTGGACTAGACAAGACTGAACACTAATATAAATTGAGTGGATAAATTTATTAGCATGTTTATTAGCATAACCACCTAGCAAATATCCCACTAGGCTTGTAAGCATTAATGCCTATAAGGTGCAATAATATAAACAGATTAAAGGTTTATTGTAACAAAAAATAGTGGTGACACATTGGGCTAAGTGAATACACGCCCGTTAAACCCACTATAAGCTTTGCCTTTAACTGGACACAGGCTACCATCTTCCAGAATCAATTAAACTATAAAAGTCTACCTTTAATATCTCTATGATATTATGATATTATCTCTACAAAGAAACCTTCAGCAAGTTACTATCTGTAACTGGCTTTGGTTCTAAACTGACGATGACAATTCTGTAGTGGAGCCAGCACAAATGCAGTGCTGGTGAATGGTACTGCACCCACAGCAGTCTGCATACATTGTAAGATGGCCTAACTTTTTACCGAGTGATCATCTATGCTGTGCAGCTACCACAGATAATGGCAAAAGGCAATCCATGTAAAAGGGTAGGATTATGCACAGAAAACTGAAGTTTAAGTGACAAACAACTTTCTCACACTGCACCACCGTGAGTTCCCTTTCTCCAAACTAAGCAAGACTTTAAGACTAACTCTAACTGAGAAGAAAGGGCAGCTCATTATTCCTTGGACATTTCAGCAACATGTGGGTGAATGGTTATGGACAGGGCCACAGTGGGTGCCATGTAAGCAGAAACCCATATTCTCCTCTTACTACAGCTTCAGGTGCAAAACTCACAGAACCACAGGATATAAGAGCACCCATGGTGTACAGACTACTTCAGAGATAAATACAAGGCGCATTTATTCATTTAGTATTTCTATTTTTTTAAAAAGCTATGTAGAATAAATCCAGATTATTTTCTGCGCAAGTTCTCCAGCTTTTTGCAGTTGTGCAGTTTTATTTGAGGTTATCACACAACTGGGAAATCTTGTTGCCTGAAACTTAGAACAGATTAAAATGCTGTGGTTTTTCTAAAACTATTTTATTGGAAACAATCCTTACATTCAAAGCCCTCTAAAGATGTTAAGCATGTGCCAAGCCTCCTATTTTAGGCTCATCTTCTATCCATCTCCTTTATAAGGGCAAAGTTTTCCAAGTGTGAAACAATCCAAAGCACTGATTATATATTTAAAATGTCACGCTAAAATCCTAATTAAATTACTGAACAATTATTCAATTATTTCCCCTTAACTTTTGCAAAATAATGTAGATTTCAGCCTCCCTCAACCCACACTACCGCCTTTCAGAGTTTAAATCCAGAAATAAATGCAAAGACCACACTACACAAAGTTTAACAAATGCATACTTTTATAGTTTTCTATTTTTTTTCATCACCCAACAAGCAGTCCAAATAGACTATGGATTTATAGGAGAAGAATTTTCAATGGACTATAGAAAACAATGTCCTGATAGTTCTTAACTACATTTTAGAAAAATCATTATATATAAAAATTCTCCTGCAAATTTACTTCAACATGGCACAAAAAATAAACAGAAAAGACACAGCAGTACTGTAACAAAACAAAACAAAAAGTATTTCTACAGACTGGCCTTCTCTTATGCAAGTTAAGGCCAGATACCAATTGTATGCATGTGGCTTCCCATGAATGATGTAACCAACAGCAGAATTCCAGTCTTATCAGAGACCTGAATGCCTTCCCAAAGACAATGTACTCAGTTTTTCTTACTACTGAATCTTTCTTGCCTTGTGAAGTCATGAAACCTTGGCTCCAACCTGATGAATGCCCAGATTTGATACTTATTTGAAAACAGACAGATTTCCTAACATCAGCTGTAACATCATGACTCTTATTCATGAAGCAAAACAATAAAAATTAAAAAGTAATGCAAAAAAGTGGAAAACAAAACCTTTAAAAGGCACTATATTCACCATTCCTTCACTAATTTAATATCATTCTAGAAAACGTAAGAGATGTTAGATATGCAGCTCTCATTCATCTAGCAGAAGGCATCTACTCCTAACTCTAAGTTATAATCTGAAGCCTAGTAGAGTTTGGGGGTTGGGACAAAGGGGGCACTGGTATTTTGGTTTGGTTTTTAATATATTGGTCTACACAGTAAAAAACAAATAAATACACCACCACCAGCCTCCAAAAAACAAAGTCAAGATCCTAAAACAGTAATTATTTTCCATCCCTGACTGCAGCTGAAATAGTCCATCCTCACAGCCTGCTGCTCTTCAACATACAGTAACTGTGGTTGTAGCTAAAAAATGCTTTAAGTCAACTGAAAACAAGAGAAGCATTCTGCTGTATTTTTAATTTTGCTGTATCTTTATGGCCAATCTCTGCTTGCAGCCTTTGCAAGTCAACTGTTTCAAGCAGATGGGAAATCAAAACAGTACTCAAAATAGAGGCAAAAAATTGTTCCTAAGGCAGTGAAGAAAGCATTACTCTACTGAATCTCGGTTATGTTAGAGAGCAGTCTCTAAAGATCCTATGAAACATAACTAAAAGTCTTAAAACCTGAATAAAAAAATACAGGCTAGAAAAATAGGTAGGTATCTTGCCATTTTAGAGAACAATTCTTGGAATATTAATTTTCCAATCTACTTCCAAAAATCCAACTCCTATTCTAACTCATCCTCTTTTTTTCAGTTCTTATCTGTGATGAATTCAGTCTTTCAACATTTGTAGCCTTCTTGCCAAATAGTAACAGTACATAACTGTACTTAACTCTTTAATATACTACTATTATATGCAAAATGTTCTATATTTCATAGAAGAAAAAATTTGAGTGAGTATACTGGGAGTTTCCCCCTGCAGATAATGTAACTGGGAAAACTATAAAACCTAGAGGTTTTTTCATCATTCTGCAGAATTGGGGCAGGGGGCTGGGAAGGCAGTGCATATGGGCAATACTAAAGAAATTCCAGATCTTTTTCATATGAAAAGTTTATTTGAAAGGTCATTTTAGAACCACTGTATAATTCCTCAAACCTCACCGTTGCCTAGTAAACCTTCGGAAAACAGTTTTGCCACCTATTCCAAAAGCGGGCAACAAATACACATTTCTGGTCTCTTCTCACTTCTTTGTACGACAATTCCCTATCTCCATCCAGGAAAGCCAGAAAGAATGCACCACAGAACAGTCTGTACACACACCTTAATGACAATAATCTCTTCATGAGATCTTGAAAATCTATAGGGTTTGATCTATTTTTTTACATTTTTGCACCAAATGACATAGCTAAAAAACCATGAAGTGTACAACAATTACTTAAGAGTGAACAGAGGGAGCCAGGAATTAAACTACAACATCTCTCATGCAAACAACTATCATGCTCTAGATCAGATTAAACTTGTTTCCACAGAAATTAACTATCCCCCTTATGATCATATTTGAGGAGCTGGTCCTTAACGTAGCTAGATATAACATGTCAGTACATGATAAAGATTTCAAGGGTTGCAATACTTAGCAAAGAGACTAGAGGTTAAGAAGGAGACTAAATGATGCTCTCAACCCAAGCAGCAGCTTCAAGAGATACTAGGGGCTGTATTTCCACACAAAATTTTTCCTTCAGACATGAAACGAGTAACCTTAGGACTTTTCATTAACATCCAGCATACTACAGATGTATTTGATTTAGGATGTTGTGTCAACATGACTTCAGTAAAGTTATCTTGGTTCTCAATACACACAGTCAAAATGAAATTTCTCACAAGGATTCTAATATTTCAGTTACATTAATTGCAAATTCATAAATCTTTTTCTAGTCTCCAGTGCCAATTCTGCCCCACCCACACTCCATGGAGAACTTAGATAAACAAGCCAAACTGGCAAGTAAGTCTCACACATTTGAGCTTGGTATACATTAAATGCACTTTATGCAAACATTCTATTATGTAAACATTTATGAATAATTTCTTTATATTTAAATTAAATGTTCAAATGGAAATACAAGGCTGCATGGCACAAGGGTTGTTTTAATTAGTGAAAAGAAATTAATTTTTGTTAAATGTCAACCCATTTAAACAACCAGAGCCTACGTTTGGGTTTTGGGAAAAAAAAGTGCCATACGAGAGTATTGGTGAGAGAGAAAGATGCCTATACCAAGCACACTAAGAAATATGGAGATGTTTCACTGCAAAAAAAGCCAGTTTTAATTTTAGCAGTATTTTGTCATGGGTGGAAGTGAATTAGCATTACAGCAAGCGAATTCATCTGAAAAGCAAAACCTACAGACACGTAGTCTGTATTAGCAATGATATATATCAAGTTGTTCCAGCAAGACCTTGCCATTTAGAACAGAATATTTTCGTACTCCAGCCACACAGAACCCAGAGACGCAACCCACATTTCCTGATTTCTACAACAAAGAGTGTCATTAGCTACCAGCATCATTAGGAATGCAGTACTACAGTAACCATACTTAAAGAAACCTTTCATCTAGTTTGGGAAAAACAAAAGTATGGTAAGACTGGTATGACAAGTTAATCAACTTTTAAGCTATTAACCTTAGCTTCAACAAGACAGCTCAACTAGTAAGCACACAGTCCTATACATAGAGAACCTGTGCTCAACTCAAGTTAATACAAATATTAAATGTTCAGTTTAGTCTGTTTATTCTCATTCTCTACTTCCTTTTGTTTGGATTTGATTCATCTATCAAGTAATGCATAATTTCATAAGATTTAGCTGCTAAATAAAAGTCTCAAAGGAGGTTTTCTTTGCTACACAACTCCAGCACTGGATTCTTATTAAGAGCAGAGATTCAAGAGTTATTTTACTAACATGGTGCTGCTCAAAAAAATCTGTACTATTAGGTTGGAATTATGACTTTTCTGGGTCTTATCTTTTTCTGCAACTTGTGTTTAACTGTTGATTTTAATAAAGCACAAAAATATTCTTCTATTCTCTCAGACACAGTTGAGTCTTATAATTCCTAGTAATCTTATGACTTTTAATTCCTTACATTTTTGTATGTAATTTTGCTATGCCCAGCCAGTCTAGCTGCAATGGGAGCCAAGACCCCTCTATACTGACC
Source organism: Eulacestoma nigropectus (assembly GCA_013397775.1). Taxonomy (NCBI): domain Eukaryota; kingdom Metazoa; phylum Chordata; class Aves; order Passeriformes; genus Eulacestoma; species Eulacestoma nigropectus. Next base: position 66,637 of record VZTE01007284.1, on the reverse strand, counting down.
CTGTGACTATGTCTCTTATTTTTACATCTTTTGCCATCTTAGTATGTTTCACTAAAACAATACTACTGCGTGTATTTTTACTTTAGCTTATCCCTATAATTGCCTTTCTCATAATGTACGTAATGAGAACAATGTGCACAGATGATGAACATATGAATACAAACAAAAAGAAGTCCCTTAGGCTTCTCATGTAAAACACAGAAAAACTACAGTATTTCTGAAAAAAACTGTGGAGGGGAGTGAGAACCAACATGCAGCTGCTGAAGAATATCATTCCTGCTTCACCTGACTGGAGTACATAAGCTGGGGCATTCAAGAAATGTCTTCCAGCAACCCGACAAATCATTTTGCCTGGAACAAACCTCTGTTTCCAACTCTGTTCAGACAACTAACACCTCTCCTTACGTACCCAGGCTGGCTGTACCACTGCCATTGATTTCTTGACTACACGTGTGCACTGAGCTTCTAGAGATCACAGGTTAAGTACAAGAGACAATCCTATTGCAGTTACCCGTAATTTGTTCACATAAATGTTGATTATGTTGGCCAGGCTGGTGGAATAAAACCACTTGCTGTTCTATAGCGTGACTGGGGAGCCCTGTGTGCAGTTCAGCTAAAAAAGCACAATGAAGGTGTTATTCCTGGCAAAGAATTTTATTTTCCTTTACCTGCAATCCCTTCTGTATTTTGTTTACCAGTGGCGTTACATGAATGATTGTATCAGTAAAATCTGCAACCTTCAGGTACCTTTTGTTCTGAAAAGCCTTTTTTTTTAGTTGCTAAGATTAATTACAATCGTTTATATATCTGCTTATTTAACGTCAAAGAAATATAAAGGAAAAAATATCTGAAGGACAACTGAAGTATAATTTTTGAAATCCTGACTAATTTTAAATTTTTAATATATTTCTAAATGAAAACAGTAGAGCTCCTCAGATTTCAGCAGCACTCTTCATCTCTTCACCTTTGCTTTTCATTAACTGTTTGATTCTTAGACCTCTAAACAGCCACTCCAGAAGTCAAGCTACAATTAGTCACTGAAGGTGCTTGCTAGATGAGATTAAGAGAGTTCCAGTTGCATCCTGATTAAATCTACACACACCAAACAAACTTTGTAATGAACGTTATCAAATACATTTGCCTTTTATAATTTGAATAAAACTTTTCATTTTCAGCATGGATACCTAAGGAAGCAACACATTTCAAATTCCAACGGGCTTGCCAGTTGCAGTTTTTGGACGGACTGGCCAGTGCCCATTAATATTTAAAAAGAGAGAAGAATATTCCAGATAGCTGAGAAGTTTAATGAAAATCAGGAGCAGGTAACTCAGACATCCTTAAACTCCCTCTTTTTTCAGCAAGTTTTTTGGTCTTTCTCAAAGGCCGTATTCAGAATTAAAGCTATTCTGTCTTAAAAGGTTTACTAGAGAAGCTGATGACACTCTGTAAGGGTTTCCTATTATTCTCAAGACTGCTGTTTGCATGGTAGTGATTTCTGTAGATTTGGAAAAAACTATAATCTTCTAGTACAGATCATAATAATTCTTCGTCCAACAGTTAAGTACATAATACACACATACTAAAATGAAAACATCTAACAACCTAAAAATTTATTATGCCTAAAAACTTCAGAAACCATGATAGGCAAAAACCTGTAATTTTAATATTTGCTTTTAAAAGAATGCAGTTTCTAGTAATTTTAGGACATTTGTTTGTTGAAGTTGAATTTGGCGCAGTGTGAGCCAGGCCACTGAGATGAAAATGCCAGGCATACCCAAAAACATCAAATCACATTGTCTTTTCAACACAGTCTCAAAGTCAAACAGCAACAATGAAAAAAAGAAATAAAACAAAGACCTATTGAGGTCAATGGGACATTTCAAATAACACTTCTATGTACTTTCTAATGAGACTTGCGAGCAACCCTTACAGCTCAACTGCCTAACTACTTTCATCATAAAGGATCTTGAAAGCTTTTCAAGCAGAAGTGCCTACACCTCAGTGGTTTACAATATACCTTTGATATTCAGTAGAGGAAATCCCCATGGGCTACATAACTGTTTTCATTTTGTCCCATGAAATTCTGTTCACTTTTGAATGATGTATAAGCTGTTAAAGTCCAAATTTTTCTCCTCTCTTGCATTCCTGCAAATTTTTGGCAGCATACCATAGTCATAACCAGCTGTTACAAAGCTGGGCTCATTTCACCACCAAAGCAGCAATGGAAATGTCAGAATAATTTTAAATGGTCAGCAGAAAACTCTTTCCTCCTGTGTCCTCTCAATTTACCCTCCAAAAGACACCACACAGGTCAGAAGATGCCTTACCTCCAACCATGACACAATGGTTCTAGAAAAGCCAGAATTAGCACACAGCTAGAGCCGCCAATACTCCACAAGGTGGTATCAAAGAGAATAATTTTCCTAAGTCTTGGATGAGGGAAAATACAGCATGATCAGTCATGACCAGGATTTTTCTTGCCCATTCAAACACCTAAAACCCAAAGCGAACCATCCAGCATACCAAAGACTGATGGCAGACAATTTTCTAGATCAGCTGAAGACAATATTGTAGTTCAGCTGAAAACTGTAAGACATCATTGCTACAGTTCAAAATTAAAACCTTATTGCTTCCTACTTATTAAACCCCGGAACATTCCTGCACATATTATTGAGAATGTCAATTAGGTTACACACTCAAGACTTTGAAACATGGGAAATGGTAGCTTGACAGTCATCTGCTTTGGATATTCTACCGTGTCATGCAAATGCATTATGATTAAGTTTTTTACCTATGTAATATCATGCCTTCATTAACTTTATCTTCTTTACTGTTGAAAAACAACATGCTGAGAAAGGCAAATGAGTACAGCAACCAAATATAAGTAGAGCATGACCCTACCTCCCACTGAGTAGCAACTTCCAGATGACGAAGTTACTCTCATTCACATATTCTAAATTCATTGCCATAGGAAAATTTCTTCTGGCAAAATGTTTTTCTTCCTCAAGATGCCAAGTACTTTTTTTCAGTATTAAAGCTTTGGTCTAGGGAACCTTGAACTCTGAATTTCCTTTTTTTTCCTCCCTCTCCCTGCTTCAGAACTGAGAAGCACAGAACAAAGTTTTATGCTGCAAGAGCGTGCACAAATGATGATACCACCAGACCAGGGTGCACACTACATGCCTCTGCCTCAAATGGAAGCACATGCATAGCTTCACCACATTTTAAAGATCATTGCTAATTTTATTTAGTGCCCGTAGTTCTGGGACTGGGGGGATAAAAAACAAATCAGTTGACAACTGTCATGCTTTTAATTTCCCCATGTCTATCATCTTCTATCCTATCTTTTCTGGTCACAGGAAAGACACAGAGCTGTTCACACTGAGTGAAGTAAGAGGGGTATACTGTGGGAATCAGCCACAGCCCTCATCCACAGCTGCAGGTTTCAACTGATCCTATTTCAGGAAGGTTCAGGGCTGCAGGTGTTACACAATCAGAGAGATAATCTCAAAGAGAGGCCAGTACTGTCTGAAATGTTCTTCTCATTGCTTCAACTTGCATGGAGCTATGCCTGCCATCCCACCCCCCTCCCCAAACTGGGGAAATTACACCACAGACACAGTGACACTGGAAACACCGAATGGCTGAGGTTAGAAGGGACCTCTGGAGATCATCTAGTCCAACCCACTGCTAAAAGCAGGGTCAGCTACAGCAGGCTGCACAGGACATGGTCCAAATGGGCTTTAAGTATCTCCAAGCATGAAGACTTCACAACTCCTAAATGTAACAACCAAAGTCTAAGTAAGTTTTTGATTCATGATGAGCCCATCAAACACTACTTGGCCATTCATGCCCTGCTACAGTTTGAACCATGAAAGATTCATCCACCTTTGGGATTGTATATGCCTCAAAGACGCCTGAAAGGAACATGCTTTGCTGAGCACAGTCACCAGACTCTCCAAGAAAAACCTCCCAACTTTATATTCACATAATTGACAGGCTAGAGCTCAGTGGTTCTGTATGGTGTGATTAAAGTGTTCAAGGAAGTATTTACAGTTTTTAACAAAAGACTTCCCAGAGTAAATAATCTTTAATAAGGAAATTTCTTGAAGAGATACCAAAGTAACGGAGAAATCCACTACGGGGAAAAAGTAGCACCTTTTTAATACTACAGACTAGACAGACAAGGATGGTAAAATTACACTGGTGGAAGATTTCAGACCTGTATCAGACACCAAGCATTCTTAGAAGAAGAAAACAACATCTTTACCAAGAAGTACCAGTATATCAACATTAACATCACAAAAGCAGTCATACTTTGACTCACTCAAAGATGAAGACCTGACTCCAAGGTATGTAATCCTCCAGGTATGTAATCTTTAACAACCTCACAGAACTGATCTAATTTTGACACGGGAGGTGTGCCTGCTTAGAGAAACCCTCATGAATTCTCTTATACCCTTGTTTAGCCAGCTCTGTGACAGCAAATAATGCTGGGCCACACCTGGGCATCTTTGATCTTTCCTGCTTCAGAGAGGAGAGTAACCATTAGCCCAGACAGATGGATGAAGTGGGTCAGAGTAATTCTTCACGGCATGAAGTTTCTTTTAATCAACAGGTCACCTGTCTCCTGGAGCTGGCTCTTGCAGCCACAACATGTGACAGAGGCAACTTTAAAGCAGGACTGAGACAGCAGCTCAGAGTCACACCAGCACGTCATGAACTTTTCCACTAAGAAGCATTTTAGACATGTATTTCAGACTTCTCAGAAAGCCTCACACACTTCCCACAAAGTCTCCATTGAGAGTTTAGAAATGAGGAGGGGTGGAATGCTAGAAAACAGGCCCTCTGAATAACTGTGATACAAGAAGCACTTCAAAGACCAAATACTTTGGTTTTAACTACCATGCTTCTCTAGGGTTGCCCCTAGGCCACCAGCAAGACACTACCTGCCTGCTCTCCTGATAATGAAATAAAAAACTCAGGTGCAATCACAGAGAGGACCCTCCAGCACACACTCAACCTCAAGCACTTCAGCAGCCTAGTACTTGCTTGGCACAGGAAAGACATACAGCCAAGGCAGATCACAAGATGGGTGCCTAGAAAAGGGGAGTCTGTAGAGCAAAATTTACATATGGACATTCGCAGGCTAAACACCCACTGACTGCTATCTTACACAGACCTTGGTACTAAGAAACAAAAATTGAAGCAAACAATTCATGACTTACATCACAGTAAAATACAAAGAGCTTAACTAGCACTTCCCATTAAGAGCGACTCCTAACTAGCTTCAGGTAAAGAGGAGAATACAGCTATACAAGGGCACAGCTGATGCTGCTGTACCTTTGTTGGAGGACAAAGCACATGCACCAGCCCTGGGCAGCTGTGCACATCTGGTATCCTGCATGAACAGCTACCATGGGCAATCTGGGCACACACCCAGCATACCAGGTTTCAACTCAAACATGAACACGATGAAATAATTACGTAACAAGACACTGCCTTTAAAAATCAAAGCCAAAAGCCACTAGATTCAAGAGGTTTGCTAACGTCACAGAAATAGCGCTACAGTTAGACTGAAAAAATGCTGCTATTTTCAAGTATTTCTAATCTTCTCAATGAATTATATGTAAGAAACTATGAACTAAAACCTGAAAGTTTTCAGTACACAAGCAACTCAGACTTCATTCTACACCTTCTCAGCCCAAACACAAGAATAAATTTAACCATATTAACCTGTTCAAGTTAAGTGTCTGCAGTTCTGCAATTGCATGTTGATAATCTTCAAGTTGGTATGTCCATACTAATCAGTTACAAAAGCTGGGCTTGCTTATATGTCATAAGTGCTGAATCGAGGAAAAAAAACTAGCACACCTAATTTCCAGCTCAGGAGACAACCCTATTTAATAAGGTACATGTTATTCTCTTATATGTTATGTAAATGTTTTCTTAAAAAAAAAAAAGTATTTAATTGCTGCTTTGAAAATCAGGGCTCATGAAAAGTCCATATGTGGAAATGTATTTATTCTCATTTTTAAGTGATTCCACATGTACAGTTACTCAAGTGTAAAAACTTACACATCTTCCAATACAGCAGACCAAACACTAAAAAGTTGGAAAAATGTTGTAATAGTAGGAGATTTATCTAAGAAGAAAATCATGAGAGTCAGTGTTATGATTTTTACAGTACTAACACTACTAAAATGCATGTTCATGCAGTGGCCAAAAGAATGATGCTATAGGCTTAGAAATAAATATTAAAAAGCAGCAGTTTCTAAACAGTGGTCCAAAAGGCCATGGTTGGCACATGGTTCTATTTTGGGCATTTTCCCTGTAAGTCTTCCTTAGAAATATATGGTGGTCTTGAATATACTGAAGGAGGAGAGCTGTTCCATTGCTAAAAAGTTCTGGAATATCCTGGATCAGTTTGAGTTTAAAAAAAAAAGAAAAAATTACATTTAAGAAGTCAAATAGTTAACCTTTTCTTTCATACATATTCAATAATTATTACAGGTTCTGTAGAAACAGTACCTAAGTAAAAACTAGTTATTATTTAATAATGCTTTTAAATATATCCAAGCTATTTTGGCAAATTGGTGTCTTTGGAACTGTGTTCCTTATTTATATTCTGAAAGGCATAGGCTGCTCATACTAATCAATAATATAACCCCTTTTAAATCTGGAAAGCAAATACAGACTCTCACGAGTTTTTCAAGACCTGAAGGCCCTCTCATTAATTAGCTTTCTAAGCCAATTAAAAGAGGTTTTTTGAACATCACTCAGACAACGTTTTGTTTAACTAGCTGCTTAGGAAACACCATTCTATTCAATATTTAAATTCATAGTTTAAACGACTCACTGAAACTCTACAGCAGAATTTACTATCCTTGGCAAACAAATCAGAAGCATTACTTTATTCCTTAAATAGCCCACCTACGAGTAACAGATTTGTTCAGAACTGGACTATTTTTCACTTACCTTTACATGACACACAAGCACAGGAAGCAAGCATGAAGTTATTCCTTAGCTTGAACCAGCCCTTAGCTTGAGCTCGAGCACAGGAGCAATTTCTGCCCACTTAAATCGGTATGGTAGCACATACCTTTGTGCTAAGCTGTCCCACCAGCCTTTCAGGTAGACACAATGCTCATTTCAATGTGGCATGATGTGGATACTGAAATGCTGCTAGCAGATGAATTTTCCAGCTTCTTGCATTAATTCTTTGAGAACCTTTCCTTTCTCATGCAAGATATGCAAACAGTAAGATAGTTTATGCAGACGATAGTCACATCTGGTGTTTTGCTAAGTTTTGTTTATGGTACACTGAGAAATGTTTTACTGTGGATGTGATAGAACCTGAACCAATCACCCTAGGAGGTGTGTGAACATTGTCCAATCGCTTTATGGAACTAGACTATATAAAAATGATTGTAAAATTAATAAATTATTCATTCTTTCGCTGGATTTGATGTTGCTGCATCTCTCCATTCCTGGCTCTACAGCAACAGCATGGATCTATATATGCTCCAGAGTATGTAGTGGACCATAATTTTATGCATGGCTGACAAGTAAACCCATGTTAAAGGGTCTGTTCACCTTCAGAAACAGTGCAACAAAAATACCCAAAATACGTATTTACTGCCTGTCTAAGGTGTGTGTCTTGGCAAAGTGCATTGGCTTTTTATCATGTGGACAAACTAAAAGGTAAACACAGCAGGTATCAGGAAGACTAAAAGATCAGTCCTGGAGCAATATATTATTGCCAAAATACAAAATGTTCCACTAGTGTTCAACATTCAAAACCTATCGGTGGTTAAAGACAACCTGATTGCAAAGACTCACAGAGCCATCAGGGGAGAAAAGGAAGGTGCTCCAACAGTCTCACCCACCTCCAGATGGACGTAAGGCATTTTGAATTGCTAACAATTTCACTATCATTATTGCTATTAAACTTCCTGTGGCCTCATAACTACTACAGCCTGGCAACAATATATTGCTCCAGAACTGATCTTTTAGTCTTCCTGATACCTGCTGTGTTTACCTTTTAGTTTGTCCACATGATAAAAAGCCAATGCACTTTGCCAAGACACACACCTTAGACAGGCAGTAAACATGTATGTGTTTCAGACTGTATTTTTTACTGATTAGTCAGATTTATATTGTACTGTCAAAATCTGATTTTTCATCCTAACTCAGCTACATATTAAGCTAACTTTCTTTGCTGTTTATAGCGTATAAAATCATCCTACCAATCCTCCATTATGATGAACTCTTACACTAAAGAAGAGGCAAAACCTTTGCACATGGTCAGAGTCGACCCAGAAACAAAACCACAAAGAATAAAACTTCTTTTTCCTTAAGTTTCAGAAAGTGTTTATTTAAGGTTAAATTATTATTTTCTTCCTGTAATAGCAACTTTTTCAAAGTTAGTTAAAATGTTTGCTGTTACAACCTCTACAGGTTGCTAAACACTTTCTGGGTACAAAGTCACAAGTTCCATGGAATGCTGCTCTGTGTACTCTGCCTCTGCCAGCTCAACTTCCCTAGGTAACACACGCACCATACAAATACCAGGTATAAGTGGGGAGTTAAAGGTCTGTCCTTTTAAATTTTGTTATCTACAGAACACACAGCAGGTTCCACTTGACCACTCAAAGCATCATTTTCTGTGTTTCCTACGATCACAGCAAGCGCCACGTCAGTGCATCCCTTCCGTGCAGTCAAAAAGGTTTAAAAGATAATCCAGTAAGTCAAGTAATCACAGGATTTGTACAGAATTTAATAAAAAAACAGAACAAGGTTTCCCTACTCTATGATACAGTGAAAAGGCATGTCAGCACTCCCTCAGTTTTAGAATTCATAACTTTTTGTAAAAAAGATACAGATTTTTCTTTTTCCCCTAAGTGTTATTCCAAGTAGTATTATTCTAAATAAACACTGTGCTTCCATTAATTTATGGTATCAATAAACAAGTATATATGGGAGCATGTTAGTTTCTATTCCTTGTCACACAAATGAAACAAATTTCAGTTCTTGAAACAAGTGTCCTTGTGAACTAGGATTTCAAATAAACACCTTGAAACATTCAGGTTCCTCTTACAAGTTAAACAACTAATACAACATATGTTAAAACTTAACACTGAGATTACTGCCTGAACATTCCTGCAAAACTTAAATTGTGCTTCATAATATTTGGAAAAGCCCCAAATGGGAGAACATGAAGCCTCCTGTCAAATGAGCCCCCTTCCAGGGCCACATATCCCACATCTGACAAATCCTGAAATGTACAAAGGGGCAACCAGCAAAGATTGCTAAACACACTAAAGATCAATACCTTTGCATAAGCAGCACAACCTGGAGAACTAAGCATTGGACTGGCTGCTGCAGCCCTTCAGTTTATGCTGCTGCAGAAACAAACATGTATCTTCCTGGTTTCTTAAATGAACAAATTGATGCACAGTTATAATTACAGAAGTTTTGTAAAATTCCCTGAGGAGTTCTCTATGTCCCAGTAAAGCACGAAAGTGTGTCAAAGAACAAACTATTACTGCCTTCAGTTTTAGGAACCTTGGCAGTAAAAAAAAACCAAAAAGGCGTAAATTACTAAGCCAAAATAACTAAAATGGTCACATAAAGCCAGATAGCATGATAGAGGTATTAGAAACCTCAACAATCTCAGCAACTGCTCCAACTGTCAAAATTAGCATTCTTATTAAAAAGATGGCATGATTTTGGTTTGCTTTTGTAAAACAACAATATAAAACATATAAGAGTCCTCCAAACAACCAACTCCACAAAGTAAACTTTAAATACAGACTATTATCAGTGTTTTTTTTTCTTCTGGCTTATCTTAAAACAACCAATGAGAGGTTTTATGAAACACCATGTACAATATCATGCGAGAATAGCTATACAAACAAATTTTAAGAACATTTCTCCTCGCAGTCCCTCAGAATACAAAAATCACAAATGGCTATAATTGGGCCTAGAAAGTCCTTGCATATATATTAGAGGTGCCATCAGAATTCATTCTTTCAACTATGCTTCAAAAAAAGCTCAAGCATATCTTCATGATAGCAGATGTGTTCAAAACGCCATCAGAAACAAACACTACCATATCAACAATTTATATTTAAAGAAAACTCTTACTATCACATAAAACTTAAAATCCACAGTTCTACAGCCAAGTTGAATAGTATCCTGACCTCTCAAATCTAAGAGTCTCATTAGGTTTTCTACAAGCACACACAAAAATAATAGTATTTTTTTAAAAAAGGGGGGGGGGGCAGAGAGGAAAGGAATTTTAAGCAAGAGCAAGACATTAATCCAGTTTTTATGTGAAAACAAGGTAACATAGTTCTGAAGTGCTTCTGACAGTAAGCAGAAAATGTTAACCACCTCAAGAGTTGGAATATATACCTGCTTTGGCTGAGGTCTTTCCCTCTTAATATTGTTGATTTCTGACCAACAGGTTATTTAAAATAAGCTGGTCATATCTCCCAAAAGTACAAAAACATGTAACAACTTCAAGTTAAGCTCAAGACAGGTAAATTTGTATTGATCTCCAGAAGTAAATCTTCTTTTCAACCCTGCAAAGAAATCAAATGTTCTAATCAGCAAGCAAAGGTAGATAACTCTCAAACCTGTGTGTACCCAAACACACAAATGGAAAGAACAGAGATGCAGTAAAACCTGTTCCAACATGCTGTACATTAGAAATCTGACTCTCATATTTCATAGGAGCCAAAGTAAATGAAAGATGCAATGAAAAGCAAGCTAAGAACAAGGTAGAACAAAAAAGCACAAAGCCTCCACACATTACAGTATTGAGGAAACCCACTGAAGCACAATTTTGTAGTTTAAAAAGGTCAAAAAGAAAAAACTCAGATGATTTACTCTTAATTCTATATTTGAACACACACACACATACATGTCCTTCACAAGTGCCCTTGGATCTTAAATTAAACATACTTTCCCCACAGATCATGAAAGTGACCCTATCAGACAAAAAAGTTTGGCTAAAGATAGGTAACTAAACCAAGCACCCATAATTCAGCAGAAAACACAAAAATGTTAAAAAATGGACTTAAGAGTACTAGTAGTTTACCATAACGATTTGAACTTTATGTATGGCAGTCTTCTGAAATTACAGAGCTGGAGAACAACAGCTCAAAGAAAATCTCCAGCAAAAAATAATTTCAAATACAACCAAATGCACAAAAAAACTACTTGTCCTTTTGTGTATAGGCCATTCAAAGATGGCTTTCCTACCACAATTCTGTTGGGCTGTTTGTGGGATGACAGGTTATTATTTATGCACAACTTTTCAGAGCAAAGATGGCCATAATGTGCAGTTAAGACAGGCAAATGAAAGGCAGCTGACGCCTGCGCTGATACTCTCCAAAGCACTCCTGATATGGAAGGCCTCCTTCATAAGAATTCCCACTAATTTACAACAGCAAAGGAATCATCCCTAAGCAGCTAGGCTAAGATTTTACTCTGCTATTGGTTGTATTACATTCCTGGTGACAAAAGTTGATGACATTAAGGCTGAATAGTCGAATTTGCACTAGAAGAAAAACTGTTTCACATATCGCTTTCAACTTTTTTTTCCTCTACTGACAGCACTTGAATAGCCCAAGAATTTTGTTTAAAAGTTTAAGACCGATTTCATCAAATGCAATCAAGGAATTAAGTCTTACACTCTTTCTTACAAAGGCTGTTTTATTTGCTCTTCAGTGACATAGGCCAGTGGTACTTTATCATTGCCTTTGAAATTGTCCGCCATTTCTTCTTCAACTTTACAGTTCCTAAGAAATGCATAAACTCCATGCCCAAATGTTTCAGGACTCATTTTCCCCGAAGGCCATTCCTTAACAGGACGAGCTCGCACATGTGGCCAACTGCTATATTAAGGAACAGGATTAGTATCTGAAAACCGATCAACATCAACATCACCGCTGGATAGAATAATTGAAATTACTGCACCATCATTCATCGATAGACCCGCAATCAGCTCCGAACATCACCAGCATGGTGCACGAGAACAAGAACGGGGCTTTAAAAACTCAGTTGTTTTCCTAACAGGGTTGTCACTGTTGTAAGACGTGACTTGGAAAGCTTATGAGGTGCAACTGAGTACTTACTCAGCTGGAAGTAATAGAGTGATACTTTCACAAGAGCCTTTAAAAACCAAGTGTGCAAGTGATGTAACACCACTAGATAGAAAAAGGACAGGAAAACAGCATGTAGAGGAGAGAAATAAAAGGCATTTATGTGAAAAGTAGAATTGTTACTCTTAAGGGTTTTTTCTCTTAAATCTTTGGCCTGATAATAATAGTGCATATTTCAGTAAGATCCATTTGTGTATTACACTTGGGAGAGCACTAAACACTCACTTAATTTGTAGAACAGCACTAGATGCAATAGCCCAATCTCTCCACTTCTGCCAGAGTTTATGACAATTAATTTATTTACTTGGTTATTGGAATTACCAGAGGCTGCACTTTTAACTTCTTCTACTCACCAAATTCTGAGATATATGGAGAGGATATAAACACTTAATTCACATAATTATGTTGAAACAATGCCATACTAAAACAAACACAGAAATTCATGAGTATTGAAATCACTGCTTCAGCTCTCAGTTTAGGAGAGTCGGAAACAGAAACCTTAGAATACACTTGCATATGAAAAATAAGTGTCAGTCCTAATTTAGAATTTCCTGGTTATTACTGATATAAACAGTGCAACAGAAATTTAAGTACTTTGAGATTGTAATATCTTAGAATAAAACATGTCCTTAAAGTATGGTTATAAAAATATCCATCATAGTATCTGTAGTCAAATATACAAATTAATATATTTACAACGGAACTAACATGCCATAACAGTCTCTTTGCCAAAAACACCTGTCACTTGGGTAGAATAAACAAGTATCTTAAGTTTTTAAAGCCTCTCTACAGTTCAAAATTCTCATTTATTTCCATGACTGTGTTAGATTAAAATGCACAAAAATTCTGCATTTAGGAAAGGGATATGAGAGAAGATTTTTATAAAATTGGAACTCTGAATGGTGTTCAAATGTATGCAGATAACATTACCGGTTTTGCTGGCACAAATTAGGTCCTATTCATTTTTATGATTTCTGTTACCAAAGGGAAACAAAGGATGACAGCACTTCAATTTGGTTTCTTAAATGCAGAAAAATGAAAAGTATCGTAAGTACAATTCAAAGTTGTGCTCATTTGGAAAGCTGAGGAAAAATATTTTTCAAAAAGAGAAACGTTAACATTTCAAACCATTATTTGAAAGCTCTTAAGGGAGAAGTTGAGAGAAGCAAGGACAGGATTACAGCAACATTAGATGCAAACATAGAGTCTTGTAAAGTACAGTGGAGCAAAACAAGTGTGTGTGTATGTGGGTGGGACATTATGTAAAAGGAAATAAATAAATGAGTCAACAATTACATTTATTGTTTTAAAAATACCCATGAAATTTTGTTCCATCATTTTCAGCAGACTTTAGTGGATAATCCCGCCATCTTATTGCTGTTACCACATCTTTTTCCCACCATTTTGTTTTCTCCAGAATCAAATCTCATTTGGAAGAGGATCATAAATGCGTTAGGGCAAATGCAATGACATTCAGTTTCTGTTCCTTTCTGTTTATCTTGCCACCACAAGACAGTGAGGAAAAGGGGTCACTGCTGCAACTACAGATAGCTCAACTTCAGTTTAAGCAGCATTCATTTTCTAACAGGTAGAGGTCATGAAATAACTAACTTACCAAAACCATTTCCTTTGCAAGAACATTCTCAAGAGAGTCCTGTTAGAGTAAGATTCAGGATGAACCTTTGAGGGAGAATGAGGATCACCCAGAGACAACCCAGGTATTTAAAATCCTAATCTGGTTTGGGCAAGTTGGCAATTTTACAACTTGAGTTCCTGTCACCACAGGAAAACGCCACAGTAGTGACTATTCCTTATTTCAGAATCTCCCTTTCACCAACACGGTAAAAAAATTTCCAACACCATAACCTCATCCTCATATGTAACAAGCATTTATCATATGTCTCGCTATTTTTGAGAAAAGGAAAATAAAAATCTGACTTAACTGTACCCTACTTAACTTCTGACACTTGTTAAAGCATTAAATCATGTTTCTTCCTCTCCACTACAATTTCCTAAGATACTCATGTGAAAAGGGGCTGAGAGCTAGTGTGAGTGTATAGCATGAGCTATGGGACCATCAAAGGACTCCACTGCATTTAGTTCCTTCTTAAGAGGCACTTCCCAGACCCATTAGGATATTAGGTGTCAGAAGGTACTTTACCTGTTTGTCAAGGATTCATAAACTGCTATAAAATAATATATATTAACAGAATCTACCTAAGTCAGTGAAAAAATTTAAATTACACACTCGATTATGGATAACAGGACTCTGCACCTTAAAGCAGTATCACATGAGTTTCTCAAGGGCCACTAAAAGGCGATAAAAAGAAAAATAAGAGTGTTAAGCTCTTCAGGTGGTCAAAAGCTTCTCTACTAGAATAAGGTACTTTCTATTCCTTTTTCTAAAGTCTAAAGAATGGTTGAACCTTTTTAGGTCATGTTTTCAGTTAGCTTTTACTTTCTGCACAGCAATTTAAATTACAAGTACATTTTGTGGGTAAAATTTTAATCTACTAAAATATAAATGTGCACAAAGAAAAACAATTAACCTTCATCTGCAAAATATATTAAAGCTGCCAATATAAAGTGCACACATGAAAAATTAAGCCTATAAAAATATATAATGAAAGACATCTGGCACAAATGTCAGCCTTCACATGCTTGTTTTGTCAGCTGTCAAATCATGGTAATATACGATGGTAAAAGACACACTGACAGCAACATTCCCGGTATTTTAAAGAACAATCATAAAATACATGCATCTGCATTGCTACCAATGTAATTGAACAGGGCTGGTGGTCCACAGAAAAATATTCATGCTTAATGCTTCTGAATCTCAAATGAAACTCTTCCCAAATTATTTCTTTTCCACACAAGGCTTTTTGAAAGAGTTACCTGGAGTTCTGAGTTATTGCATGAGTTATTCCTCATGCAAGCCTATACAGTTATTGTAGGTAAATACTGTTCCTAAGCAGCAAATGACATGGGGGTCAAGGAATGCTTGCTACTCAATATATACTTACCTTTGTCAATAAGGAAAGTATTTTAAAAACATATGCAAGAGGAAAAAAAAATTCCTCCCAATAATTACCTGCTTGATTTCATCTCAAAGAGTTCATTATTTTGGTATATCTTGCTGATTTAAAAAGCCAATGCTTTTCTTCTACACGAGTTCCAGTAACACTTAAGCACATGAAGCACTAAAACCTCAGGATGTGGTCCTAACCATCTTCTTACAGTCCATACAGACTAACAACAGGTTGGAAAGAAAATTAAAATATTATATTGATATAGGTTTTGAACTTAATTTGTTTCTTTATAAAAAAATGATTGAGAGCAATACCATGGGACAAAAAATAAAGTTGCCTGAGATGATGCTACCTATTTGAAGATTCTATATAGCATTATAGTCATCATCCCCTGGAAACCAAAGGAGCACTAGTAATAAGAGTTAGTCATAAAGACTCCAACCTAGCTTCCTATTAAATATATAATCATGTTGCAACAAAAACACATTACTTTTAAACAACCATTCCTTCAAAACTATGCCTGAATTTTTTTCTGCTGTAGTCAGGAAGCTAAATCAGGTCTGCATTTATTCACATACCAGGCAAAAGGTGACATTTTATTTAAATTCTGAGGAAGGTGAATGAAGAAAGTTTTCACTAGAAACTAAGTTTATTTAGTTTAGTTATTGGGATTTTTTTAATTTGTAAAGTTAATTTCTACCTTGATGTTACAAAGTATAAAAGTTTTAGTCTTTCTGAAACTGACTTTCAAGTCAGAAAGGAAGACAGATGAGACTTAAGGGATAAAACTACGACTCTTGGCTTTCAAAGACACTGCAGCAGGCACTGGACTTGGTGAGTCCTGGTGGAAGCTGCAAAGTGATGGGCTTTTCTAAGGAAAACGCCAGTAGGAAAATTTTATTAAGTGTCATTTTACTAGGTAAGTTGAAGCAAAGTCTTCCAAACACTGAAATTCAGAAATAATGAAGCCTAGGCTAAAACTGGCCGAAGTGCAGCTGGCCTCACAGGGGGGTATCAAACCTGACTGAGGGCATCTTCTACCACACAGAAATGTGATGAACACAAAACTGGCCAGTAACAGCTTGAGTTTGTGACACGCGCCTATACCATGTTACTATTCAGAGAACTTTTTCTCTCAATCATTTTACTGAGTAACACTTAGTATAGACTAACTGAATAAATCCCACTGCTTTCACTCATCCAAATAGCAACTAAGCACATAAGAAAAGTTCTCATAGTGGTGTAACTCTACAATCACTTTTGCCAAAAGATATATACATACGTACACCTCACTCTTTTCAGTAAGTTTTTGTTATCACCAAGACTATTAAAATGAAGCTTTCCACATGAGCAGTAGCTCAGTGAAATATTACTGCCACTTCAAATGCTTTCTGTATAATATCAAATACCACCAAGATATTTCATCAGATTGATTATCTGAGGCTGAAACAAACAACTTGCAGCACTGACAGTCAAAATCATTATTTTAGATGTGGGGAAGGACAAATGAAGGCCTATACTGATCCACTGCCAGAGAATACTGTACATTTTCTTTCTGCCTCTATCTTGAAAATCAAGAGACTTAAGAAAGAGAAAAAAAAAAGGATGTTAAGACATGACATTATGGCTAATTTATAGATGAAAAACAAGTCTACAACTATCAGTAATAATATTAATTTTGTACAATGAAAATATCTATAATTTGCATATTTAACCTGAATTTCTCAGTGTATGGAGTTTTTCACACTTTTCTATAAAGAAAGGGAGTTGTAAATTTTAAATACCCATATACATTTCAGAAGATTATATTAATATTGTACATGGTTTTTTTTCAACAGATTTTGAAGCACATAAGACAGTGTCTCCATATAATTTATCTTCTGATTTTTATTATAAAATGTCTTAAACCTCATAATCCCTCCGCTGCATGAAAAGGTATTTCAACCCCCAGCTGACAAGCAGAGAGTAAGGAGCACACAAATTTAGTTTGACAAACACGCACTTGACCGACTTTGTGCCCTCAGCCATCCATAATTTTGCTCTCCCATAATGATTTTCTGATGCCACATAAGGGCTATCAACAGGTAAGGTCCTTCTTTCACTAACAGGATGACAGTCATATACCTGATGGTCTAATTCCTTATACCCTGTAGAAGCACAGTTCCTTTGGGGCAGTGGAAGAAAAGGGCAAACACACACACATTATCCCACAAACGCATGTAAACATGTTTTATCTCAGTCATGATCACATGAGTTTCACTTCCTTCAGAAACTAGACTAAAAATGACAAATGTAGGGAAGATGCATAAATACACAACTATCAGATTCATTTATTCTCACACCTTTTTATCTCTCTCCTACTCACTTCCTCAGTAATTTTTGCTAAGTCTTCCCTGTTACATTGTACCGATCATCAAAGAGAAGCTTGGGAAACATACTGCCATCCATGTAATTCTTGTAAAAACACCAGGAAGTATAATCCTCTCAAAACAAGGATCCGAGGGAACTTGGGAAGCAGTATTTTGGCTTTTTACCAACCATTTCACAGCAAAGGTAATTAGTAAGTTACATACCATTGGAAGCAACACCAGCACAAATCCAGCTTCCCTCACTGCTTGCTCTCTCTTCTAATGATGTCAAGATCGTGACAGGCTTACTTAACATGGTTATTGTTTCCAGTTTCAAACCCTTAGACTTAATTAAGTGTCAGCTCTAGATGATCTATCTTAAACAGCCAAACAAACCAAAAATACTCCAACTCCATTACCTCACCTTTTTCCCCCCTCGCTATAGCAACAATGCATCAGAAACACTTCAGAAGGATTTAGTTTGTGTTGAATGGCCAGGATTTGGTAAGTGCATGCGATAAGCTACTTTTGAAATAAATTACACAGCATAACATATGCCTCAGTAACAGTAAGTATCCAGATTCTGGTCAGTCTTTTCATATCAAGAGAACGCTATGTATCAGGAGCAAAAGTCTGTGACAGAAGTCATCTGAAAAAACAAGATGAGTAATAAGTTGCGTTTCAGGCACATTAGGTACAGTCTTCCATCACCTGACAAACTGGAAGAGCTGCCTCTCTGTCTCTTGTACAAAAAGCTATTGCTTTTTTGGGATCAAAAATTATCAGACATTTGCAAATGCTTTAAAAGTTTTACTTAATACATAATCACACATGCCTGTGCACACATATACCCCCATCTTAAAGGAATTCCATGTTTTCCATTCAAATGCTGAAAAGATTCAGAACAGCTGAAAATATTGGGACAGTGATCAGCATCTCAATACTCCTTTCAAGAGCCAACAGGAAATAATAACTAATGAAAAATTCCAAATATTATTAATACAGAAAAATACGTCCAGCTTTGACAACCAATGCAGTATTGGAATAAACACTTCCATCTTCAGTAGCTGCTAAAACAAACACTCTTTTACAGGCTTTGACAGAGAACAGAATTCATTTCCCCTTTACAGCTGCAGTGTTTCAAAGTCAGTTAAACATCAATGTGACAGCCTTACTTGTGAGAGCTCAGACTTTTACTATATTATCTTAGCTGGACATGAGCAGAAAGCAGAGACTGTGAAGGCAGAGAAGGCAGGGGGGAGAGAGGGAAATCAAGACTGTTTTTCTTAAACACCTTATGAAGTGTTCATCTTAGTTTTTGCCAGAGAGTTGTTTTTCTTGTTCATTTATTCTGTATTTAAAGACCCGGCTAATACAAACACAGCACAGATCTGAAGGCAAAAAGTTCACTAGGATGGAGCTTGTTTGCATAGATACTACTCAGCTACCAACTTCCCGCTCTGTGATAGTGTGCTTCTACAAATGAAACCCAGTTGACTGAGCTATTATCAACGCTTACAAATTAAACTATCTTATTTGCTGCTAGTCATCACCCTACTGATTTTCTCATTAATATCTAGAAGACACACAGTTTAGTCTCTTACCCTAATTTCTGCCATTGACTTTCCTGTACAACAGCTACCTCACAAGACCATTGTGAATCTTAACATATATTAATTTCACACAGAGCAACAAGCATGCTAAGTACTTAATAGTAAGCAGTTAGGAATATTGGCCAGATGTCAAACCAACCCTAACAATGTGCACAGGCCACTAAATAGAGGATCATGAACAAAGATTAGACACTAAATAACTATAGTAGCCATTTGCAAATTGAGATTCTGTGGAAACCTGGCTGCTCACATGATTATGGTCCTGTCTACTTCCAGGTGTTCAATTACATTAAACGAAATTAAAAATACATCAATACATGTTCTTGCTACTGGTTTCACATGAAAGCAGTTGTTGCCATTGGGGAAAATGCTGTGATCACAAAGAGAAAATGTCTTATGAATTACCTACACAAATGGTTTGCTGAGTGACTAGTTCTTTCATGAAAAACGATACCTACAATACTGAAAAAGTTTTCCATTTGGATTTTGAACATATTTATCACTTCTCTGTACATTCTATAAGCAAGCTTGGAAAAAACCCCCAAAAAATCTGCATTTCTTCTTTTATTCTTAGTGGTGTTTTGTACATAAATACTGAAGAAAAGGCACATCTGAAATACAGCCTAAACTACAGACCTACTGTTAAAAATAAAATGGAGAGAAAACAGTAGCTAGCAAAAACAAAACATTGTCACATGAAACAGTCTGTGTAAATTATGTTATTACGTGGTATTCTTTTTTTCTTCTTTAAGCCAAGCTGGAATTTTAGAGAAAACCTGATAATTTGTGGCCATATCATCTGGCAAAACATGTAACCTTATATTCAGGAAATCTCCAAATCTCAGCTAATCAGAGTTTGAGCCCCCTCTCACCTTCTGAAGGGTCACTTCACAGTTAAGGGAAAGACAAATCAAGATGGACTTGATCTGTCAATAATAAAATCACTCTTCTTCACTCTTCATAGCAGCCCCAAACTACAGATTTCTATTTCACAGTATACTTCGTGTTTGAAGTTTCTGTCTGGCCATTGACTGACTCCCCATACTCCCCTAAGACACTTTGGTTAATATTTCCCCCCTAGAAAAAAACAAGATATGCAAATTGAACAGTCCCTAACAAAAGCTTTTTTGCCTCTGCTTCTCGAAGCCACCCTCTTCCCTAGCAGCTCAAATGAGTGACCTCCAGGGAATGCTGCCCAAGCCAGACTCAGGGGATGAGCTGGCGTGCAACTCTGCCTACCTCAGAGAGATGGTGTGTAGTGTTTTAACCATTACTTGTTAAATCTTAGTGTTTGGAGGGTTGCAGAGGTTTTCTGGTGCTGTGCTGCTGCACTCTCCTTACTCCAGCACCACCATTTTTAGTAACCAGCAGATCGGTGGCTGTAGGACCTCTATCACCAGAAAGCTATCCAGCTTGAAGTGGAAAAGGAGTCCAGCTTATGCATGCTAGCAATTCTTCAGATAGAGCTTTGCAAGCCCAGCCCTGCTTGCTTCTGCTGCAACTAGAACTTCATTACATCCATTTTAATGCAGTAGACAGGTCTTTTTTTCCTTTTGTAGACAAACCTTTGATCGAAATATTGTAAAATAAAGGTGCATCTTTTCTCTCTTTATAATCCTCATTGCACTATCTTAGTTACATATCTGCCAGCTCTTAGCACAAAAAAACTTTCATATCCTAAAAAATTCCCTTCCCCTACATGTGTACAAAACTGATGACTATGCTGTTTTACCCAGTATTTCCTCCCAAAACTGCAAATCCTCAGACTTGGTCAAGACTTTAATTTCCACATCAATTACCAACTTCAGAAACATGATACAAGATGTTGAAACACAATTTAAAATTGATTTCAAATTGATATATATCAAACTACACCATAATAAATATAGCTGCATTAATAAAAAAAGGAACAAAAAATTCTCAGAAGCAACAGTAAGTAAATTCTGTTAAATATGCAATTCAAACTACGTACAGACCCAGTTACTCAAATCAGAAATCTTAAGTGAAATACAGGCACGTGGTGTGTGGCAGATCGGCAATGGAAAGTTCTGTAGGACAGGCTACACTCAGAACAGTGCTGGAGCTGAGTCCACGACTCATGTCAAAACTGTTGTCAAAAAGTCTTGTGAATTTTCACAGTATATGCAATGCACACTGCACAGCTTGTCTCCATTCAATACTCTTCATCATTAAAAATGATGCATTATGCTAAGCTTTTCATTGTCTTAATTTATATCCCATGACATCACAAACTGTAGATGTTTTTTGTAAATTCAATTTAACTTGTAAGACAGAGAAATAAGTAATCTGCTGAGATATGACTAGTTTTGTTATATGACTTTTAAAGGTGAAGCGTGGCTGAAAAAAATATAACAGCAATATGCACCAAATTTCCAATATAAAATAGTGAAAAGTAAAATGTTAGAGTGAATTCATTTTTAACCGAAATCCCCCTGCTTACTCCCCCAAATTCAAATTACTAAATAACTGCCAAATACTCCCTTCATGTATGACACAGCATAAAACAGTCGAGTACTTGTATTTCAGTAATCTGCAAATTAATTTTAAATGTTTTGGCAGGATAAACTTTACATGCATAAACTTGCAGAATATACAAGCTGCTTCTTTATCTACTTATAAAAAGCAGAACTCCCTTCAGTTCCAGTCACATGAACTTAATTTCATAATCAGTTTTATTATGAAAAAAATACAGATTCTTCCCGTTGGAGCACAAAACATTTATACAAATAGAAGAAACACAAAATAAAAACTTCTCCATGTGGAAATAACACTGAAGACAAAACAAATAGTAAAACCCTAACCTAAACTCCCCCCAGTCAAAGAAGACATTTCCCCCTTATCCCTCAATTATATTAATCTCCAATTAGAAAGCTGACGGTAATTAAAAAAAAAAAAAAAACCAAAAAAAAAAAAAAAAAAAAAAAAAAAAAAAAAAAAAAAAAAAAAAAAAAAAAAAAAAAAAAAAAAAAAAAAAAAAAAAAAAAAAAAAAAAAAAAAAAAAAAAAAAAAAAAAAAAAAAAAAAAAAAAAAAAAAAAAAAAAAAAAAAAAAAAAAAAAAAAAAAAAAAAAAAAAAAAAAAAAAAAAAAAAAAAAAAAAAAAAAAAAAAAAAAAAAAAAAAAAAAAAAAAAAAAAAAAAAAAAAAAAAAAAAAAAAAAAAAAAAAAAAAAAAAAAAAAAAAAAAAAAAAAAAAAAAAAAAAAAAAAAAAAAAAAAAAAAAAAAAAAAAAAAAAAAAAAAAAAAAAAAAAAAAAAAAAAAAAAAAAAAAAAAAAAAAAAAAAAAAAAAAAAAAAAAAAAAAAAAAAAAAAAAAAAAAAAAAAAAAAAAAAAAAAAAAAAAAAAAAAAAAAAAAAAAAAAAAAAAAAAAAAAAAAAAAAAAAAAAAAAAAAAAAAAAAAAAAAAAAAAAAAAAAAAAAAAAAAAAAAAAAAACAAAACAAAACAAAAAAACCAAAAACAAAAAACACAAAAAAACCCCCCCAACAAAAAAAAAACAAACCACAAAACAACAAAAACAACAACAACAAAAAAAAAAAACGCAAATCACCACCCTACAATTTCAACCTTAAGTTAGATCTTAAAAATACACCCCATTCATACAATGCCTTAGTTATCAGGTCACAATCCTAATTTAAAACAACAAATTTTACCTTTTGGTTCCATTATAAGGTGATAGCTAGCACCTCTAGTAATTTAAAGACATCCCATTTTCCTTGAGGTTAACCAGACAGCAAATCAAATAATCCCAGAGAGGATTCAGAGCAGGCTTGACCCATTACTGAAGTGTTAAATTAGAATTTCAAAGAGTAACTCCGTAGTCACCCTTCACAGGGATAATTTTTAATTCTTCTCCTGTGAAATGTGAAGTTAAGTCAATACTTGATGTTTTATCTCATAACAAAAGCAGACAAAAATACTGCTAACTCAAAACAATCTAGGTTGATTCTTGTTTAATAAAATAGCAAAAGGCCACTGCTTCAATATTTTAATAGGCAAGTTCTCTCTAGCATTTTTTTACAACTTCAGTATTAATTCACATCTGTAGAGAGAAGCAGGCATTTTATTTACATTTTATGAAATTAAATACATAAATATATTAATTTTCTCAGCACAATCCGCAAATGCCAATGAATCTGAATTTTGCATATGGAGAAAATAATGTGGGTTGACCCCATTTTACAGCTAAGAAAAGGAGGAACTTAAGCTCAAGTGACTTGTTTAGTACACTTCTCGCAAACCTGGCACTAAAGAATAAGTCCCTGGCTCTCTAGCACAAGGTCTAGCTCCATCCCTGTTGCTACCCATGTAAATTCATTCCCATGGGTACAATTATAAGGGAATTTCAATCACACGCAGGGGCAAATATTGCAAGTCCCCAAATTCTACAAAACGTTCCTGCCACCTTATGTAAATTATTTGTTGAATACAAAACCAAAAAAATAAGTTGTCTCAGGCAACAATATGTTCAATTTTTGTAGCTGACCCTAAGCCAGCCTAAATAAATCATTTTAGCTGCCTGTTCAACACAACAGCAGAAGCTTAGCACAGCAAGAGCCACAGAACCCACCACCGGCATGGCATAAGAGTGGTTGATGTCACCTGCTACCCTAAACAAATCAACAGAACTAAAAACTGATACTACAATCAGTGCAAAATTACAACATAGAAAAACACACAGACAAAAACCCCACACATTTTTAATGATTAAACTATGAAATAAAAATTCTCATGTCGTTTCAGATGCGTACCCTCACAGAAAACCATGTTATACTAATTTATTCTGCTCCTCAAGACACTATCTGTGCAAGAAAATACCAGTTCCCTTTTACTGACTTCCTTCCCTGCCAGTGGTAAGCAAAATCAGTTAAAAACCAATAAAACACAATGTTGTCTTTACATTCAGCTAATTCAAGTGAAATATTAGCAGAAGCAGGTTTGACCCAATATTGGATTTTACATTTTCATCTTTCCTGTACTACCAGCTAGCTCAAACTTTCTGCAAGAAACCTTATTTCCCTTCTCAGAATCTTGTCTCTTAAAAAGTCCCTACTCCCCCGAGGAAATTCTAAGGGCAGGTTCACAGTCGTCCTTTCTCAGCTTCCGCAATACAACTTGAGTAAAAATTATTTACACAAGTGTAACAGAACAGAGTACAGCTCATTTATGAAGAAGTTACCACTATGCTTATACAGCAATATTTCCACAAAATCAGAACAGTAAGAACAGTCTTCAAATCATATCATCAGCAAGAAAGTTACAGCATATGGCCCTTCCCACCATAACACAAAGTACTCTAGTGGGTTTAAATATTTAAGAGTTCAATTCTACCATTGCCAGACACTCCATATATAGTTCACATTTTTACTTCTCAATTGCTCTGAGATATCTAAATAGGTTTCATTTTGATCTTTTCAGGTTTTCAAAAATTCATCAGTTTTACATGATAAAATACCTCACACTGACCTTAGCAATAGATTTGAGAAAAAAAGACGGCATATACAGTGGCAACCATGTGAAACTTTAACTTGCCTTACATCTTTGTAGACAAATGCATCCATTTAATTATGGACAACAATACAAGGCGCAGAGCTGTGCCTATAATGAATTTTTCATTTCAGCCACTGAACAGAATAAACACATATTTTAAAGCTGTTACAAGTTGTGCAAATAGTCAATTCACCAGGAAAAAATGCCCTTGTTTCAGATAGCTTACTTCATGTCGAAGTAGGGTAAGCTATTCAAAGCATTAAGAACATCCACAAGGGGATGTAATTGCTAAATATATCTGTGAATGTATACCTTAGCTTCCTTTGCAGTACCTTGTCTGAGAAGACAACCTTATGGGTAGCAGATAAATAAACTACATCTATAAAAGTAGGCAAGAAGAAACTACTGTCCTTTACTGTAGGACACACGAAACAGATAGGATGCTCACCTCCAACGTAGGAAAATCCGTTCTCTGACAGAGTTTACACACCAATAAAAAAGCAGAGCTATTCCAGAGGCAGCAAAGCTCTGCCCAGAAACACTGAGCAGCCCAGAGATAGCAGCCATTTCCTAAGAGGCAGGAGACCCAAAAGCAAACCTCTGCTCTGAATCAGGAGCAGTGCAATTCCCTCCTCCATCTTGTGCACCCACAGGCCAGTGTTCAGAAGGCGGAGGCATGCTGCTATCCACCCTCCAGCCTCTCCCTGCTTTGCAAAGATGGGTGTATCCCTGATGTCCAGGCCTGCTGGTGCATTTGCAGGCACAGCTCCTGCAGTCATCCCGGGTGAAGTGGGTGACACTCTCAGCCACAGCTGTAAAACACTGGCAACCTGCCCATCCCCAGCTTGGCACAATGGGGAGAGGCAGGGCCAGCCTGGGCCCAGGAGCAGCCAGGGTGTGAGATCAGAGGCCAGGAAGCAGGGAGCCACCTGACCCGTCAGCCATCCCTCTACCCGGGGCACAGGCTGTGCCACTGAGATGGTGGCCCTGCAAGAGCCCTCTCCTTGCACCCCGCAGCAGCTCCCACTCAGAGCTGTACCCATAGCCATGCAGGTGGCTCCCTGTGGCTTACTGACTGTTCAGTCTTGTTATGACTCTAGCCTTGAAATCCAAAACTTTTCATTTCAGAATTTCCTAAGAGAGCCATTATAGCATTTCTGATTAGCAGGGATTTTTCCCCCCTTCCTCAATGAAGCTACTTATGACATTCAAGCCAACTCATTAACAGCTTTAAGCTAGGCAAAATAAGTTTTCAGTAAGCAATTTCCCCTCAGAATACACACACACAAATAAGTCTAACTCTCTAGTAAGAGTCTCACAACCATGGATCAAGTTGTCCTGACCCAAAACATGGGACTATCCCAAATCTTTATGAGATTGTATCAGAAGACCACAAAACAATTCTACTGGAAGCTGGGGGTGGAAGGAAATAGCTCAGAAGCCGAGTGATGAAGCAAATAAGAGGACGAGTAAGTGGGAGGCAACTTTGATAACTACTGTTACTGGAATCAAGTTCAGCAGCAGCAGGCTGTTAGGGGGTTTTTTTTCCCTTTAAGTGCCCACAGTACCTAAAACAGGACCAGAGCACCATATGCATGGTTCCATGCATATATTCAAAAATAAATACTTACTATTGTGAAACATATGTGCTATATACACAGCATATTTGGCACTAACCTCCTAAAGTTGAAAATTAGTAGAACAAATCTATTTAACTGTTTAGGTTGTGGCATATAGCCTGTGGTGTACAGTAGTGGTGGTGGTGTGGTTGAGGTGTGACAGTAGTGGAATAGCAGATGATATCTCATATAAGATGGCCTAGTTCGGCATAGTTTGGGTTTGGGGTTTTTCTGGCTTCTGTAGACTTATATTGGGTATGTTTCAAGTGTGGCAACAATAGTGTTATACAATTTGACTCGCCAGTATTGGTTCCTCAAATATTTCAATGTTGACGTAGTGAGTTGACCATGGTCGGATGCCAGACACCTAGCAAAGACCTCTCTCTTACTCCTCTCTGCAGATGGACAGAGGAAAGAAAGTATAACAGCGGGTTCATGAGTTGAGATAAGGACTGGGAAGGATCACTCACCAAACACCATCACAGGCAAAACAGGTTAGAATCAGAGATATTAGATGAATTTATTGCTAACAAAATCAGAGAAGGATAACAAGAAGGAAAAGAAAACCTTAAAAACACCTACCCCCCCCGCCTCCTTCCTTCCCAGCTCTATCTTCTGCCCCATCAGTGCATGAAGAGAGGGAATGGGGGATATGGTCAGTTCATCACCTGTTGTCTTGTTGTCACCAATACTTAGGGAGAGGAGTCCTTCCTTTGCTCCAACATGGGGTCCCTCACATGGGAGACAGTTCTCCACGAACTTGTCCAAAATGAGTCTCTCTCAGGAGAAACAGTTCTCTAAAAACCGCTGCAATCTGAGTCCATCCCATGGGCAACAGTTCTCCCAAAACTGCTGCAGTGTGGGTCACTCTTCCATGGGGTGCAGTCTTTCAAGGACAGCCTCTTCCCCTGTAGATCCTCCACAGGGTCACAAGTCCTACCAGGAAACCTGCTCCAGCATGGGCTCCTCTCTTCATAGGTCTGCGGGTCCCTGCCAGGACCCTGCTCCAGCATGGACTTCTCACGAGGTCACAGCCTCCTCTCAGGCACCCACCTGCTCCAGCGTGGGGGCTCCTCCACAGGCTGCAGGTGGATCTCTGCCTCCCCATGGACCCCCATGGGCTGCAGGGGCACAGCTGCTTCACCATGGTCTGCACCGTGGGCTGCAGAGGAATCTCAGCTCTGGTGCCAGCAGCACCTCCTTCCCCTCCTCCTGCACTGACCTTGGTGTCTGCACTCTTGTTCCTCTCACATATTCCCACCTCGCTCTTCTCTGCCTGCAATTAAAACCGTGCAAGAACTCTTTTTTTTCTTCTTCTTAAATATGTTATCTCAGAGGCGTTATCACCATTTCTAATTGGCCCAGCCTTGACCAGCAGCACGTCCATCTTTGGAGCTTCCAGGGGTTGGCTCTGCTGGACACAGAGGAAGCTTCTGGCAGCTTCTCAAAGAATCCACCCACTACCAAAGCTTGGCCATGCAAACCCAATACAGCTGATCAAGAGCCTAGAACTTTGATATTGACAAAAGACTAAGCTCATGAGGAAGGAAAGACTAAAATCACAGTCAGGGACAAAGAATATTTTAAATATTAGCAGCCATGCATCAAGCTTCATGTACCATCAGCTGCACATAAACCCTATTCCACCACAGGATACATTCTGGAAGTTACATACTGTAGCTCCAGACAGAAAAAGTTTTACATGAGTCTGTTCAGCAGGACTAAGCAATAAAAACACAGTTAACCAGGATCTGTGAAGAGAAGCCAAGCAAAAAACCACAACTGAAAACTGAAAGGCCATAAAAATTAACCCAAGTGAAATTTCATATGTGTTGGCCACCTACTTTCAGAAAAATGTTGATGTTTTTATCCCATTTTAAAATACTATTAAACTGTGTCACCACACAGTAGTTTCAAGCTCACAACCTGAAAAAAGAAATGTAGAGGATATCTCATTCTCTTAAAGCAGTAAAATAGGTACCTAGAGATTGAAGGACAAAGGAATCCAAGGCAAAAAGGGATCTTCAATTCTGTGTGTTATTTGTAAGGATAATGTTTTAAAATTTAAGTGAGACCTTTCAAATATAAGCTAAGAAAAACATGCTGAAAAAACGTGAATGGAAACATTTTAATTCCTCCTGACACTACTGCAGCTTCCCTCAAGGAAGAACCAAATTGCAACATCTACTATAAAACTAATTCTTTTCTCGATTCTAATTTTAAATATTCCTAGTTTGCCTATGGCTGTCATTTTGAAAGGTACAGAGTTTGGTGTACAGAGAACACTCTAGTTTATTGATTTAGGATTACTGAAGGAAGGAAAGTATTGATAATGAAAAAAAGGGAAGAATATGGACCATAAAAACAGATGTTGGAAAAGGAGAACAGAGCATATTCTTCATTTATCATGGCCAGAGTTGCAAATAGAGTTTTAGCAATGCATTTACACACTGGCAAATATTGTGTACATAAGAGTGTCAGTACCCTTTTTTGGATGTGGTGAGATGACTAGAGGAGGTTTCTGTAACATATTTGAAAAGTTAGAACCCTGCACAATGATACTGTAATACTCACCAATATTTCTAAATCATTTTCATTATACTGAACTTCTGTGACTTATCTAGGACCTTTCATCTGAGTTTTTCAACATCCAGTTTGTTTTAAAAAGAAAACCTGTACTTTCTTGTCAGTCCAGTTAAAATAAAAGCAAATTAATCCGATAGAAACACATTGTACGACACTTCATATTATAATCATGTACAAATTTGCTTACCATTATAGCACATAAGTCTTCTGAGCCTAACATACCCACATTGTGACATTAGAAAAATTCACTCACTTTAATGTACAGAAATATCCATGAACCTCAAAGTATTGTACTATAATGCTGTCAAATAAACAGACTACTGGAATTCAATTTCCAGAAAGCCAAGGCAAAATCTACTGGCCTTCATCCGAAATACCAGTGTCATTTTCAAGCCCTGTATTTAATTAATACTATTTACTGTCAAGAGCCAAGCTGTGTAAATATTTCACTCTTCCCAATTCAGGGACTAAAGGCAGGCCCAGAGGAAAATCTGCCCAAGTAAATGCATCTCATCTTCTCTGATGATGCAAGCGCTCAGTTGTCCCGTTCTTGACCTCTCTAGAATTCCTAGGCTCCAATACTGGTGATACAATGTCATCAATCTATATATAAAATATACATTGATTTTCCACAGATGATAATGACAGCTATTTCTTCTGCTAATGCTAATACAGTATAACTTTGTCCATATAAAAAGGTTCCTATCAAGGTAAGAAATGAAAAACCTTAGCAAAGTCCATTACAAAGTCAAAACCAATATTTAAGAAGTGAATAAAATCAAGTTAGTGATCCCATTTCCTAAATATTTTTTATTTATCTCACTGAAACTGCACTGCTCAAAATAATCTTCCAGGATATAACTACATACAAAAGGTGAGCTTCAATCAATTGAATGAGCATTTTCAACAGTCCTGGATATATATAAAGTTTGGTTCCATCAATGCAGTAAAAAGTTCACTGACAGAGCACTCCATTTAAATCCGTTTACAGTAGTTAATGAGTTTTACATATATAAGAATAGTTTAATCCAGCTTTACAATGAATTTGAACATTGTGGCCTCAAAACTATGAAAGTACTTTAAAAGTACTTTCATTACTAACAAATCTAGTTCTGCTAGTTGCAAGCTTAAGATTTCTCTCTACAGTACTCTAAATTTTCATAAATTTTAAAGGAAAGAAATGCAATATATTACATTTGCGTAAATTTCTACTTTTCCACAAAATAATGCTTTTCATAAGCTCCCAGTTCCAATTTTAGGAGAAAAAAGCCTTTAGGGTGCAATTGTATAAATCTCAATAGATGCTCATTTCCTAATACTTCAGTTCTCATTGTACCACCCACACAGAACTTCACTCTCAGATTAGGAGTACCATTTTAACGCTGATTACGTTAAATTCACTATAATCAAGCATCCACTTTTACAAGCATCTTCATAGGCAATTCATGTTAACTAATGTCGCTGCTGAACAGCAGTGACTGAACACAGAATAATCTTATCACATTTCATGCAAAACACAACTCCCCAGTTTTGAGGTCTAGCAATGGAAACACATTCCCTTTATTTATCACAAACCAATTCAACGCAGATTAAGTATCCCTCACAGAGAAGACCAGATTCATTAGGGTTTATACATACCTATATTTTATTTCAGCTATTTCAGAAACACAGCTTCTGTGGGAATGAGGGTGCTCTGAACTGACTCCAGAGCTCTAGGTAAGCACCATTCCAACCCTGCTTTGCAAGCTCGTAGAAGTGAGCTCTGCCTTATTCATGTTTGATACTTGGAATCTACTGTAAGTTCCTCATTTGCATCCTTAAATTAATACCCAAGGCTCTTAAAACTTGTTTCGATATAAGGCAGTTTTATTTTCAGTATTGCACTCTATTTTCTGACAGCATTCCCTTTACACACACATTTATTAGGAGAACACAGTCAAAAATGAGACATTTGTCAGAATTTTCTATATCTACTACAGCTGTAAACAACGAGCACTATAACTCAGAATGAAAAGACACACAGGTATTTTCTATCACACTTGACACTAACTACAACACAAACACCAATGAAATCACTACAAAGTTAGATGGAAACAGACTCTCCAGATCAAGAGTGACAGCAAACTGAGATTTCTCCAATCTATGTTCTTTTTGCTGAGAAATATTCCTTACAAAGCAAACCACTTCATGAAAAAATGAAAGAGAGAGGAAAAAAAAAAGAAATTTTCTGACTGGTAACTTTTAGACTAGGAAATAAAGTAGATTTTTTATCTGTTTGGGGGTTTTTTAAGTCTAAACTTATCACCATTCTAATTGCATCCCTTTTTTTGTTAGCACACAGCAGCTGCTCCCCACTGCCTCAACTAATATGAAAAATAGACTAAATAAGTTTTAAGCAGTAGTTTCACTTTCCAAAAGACTTGATACAGTGGTAGACAAGCTGAACGCGCACAATGTCACTCACAGTGGTGGTACAGTCTCATAACATACAGTCTAGCTCAATATCTATAATTCCACAAGCAACACTAGTCAAAAGCCAAGGCCAGGATTTCTCAAATGAAACTCCAATTGATGTATCTTTCCAACACTAGTATACTTTCAGATGGGTATACTGGTTAAAAGAAACAGCTACAGATCTTTGATCTTGCAACAGAGAAGGTGAACATGCAAGTATGTCAAATAATAAGACTGAAACTCTGGACATTCAAAAATCAATAGGAAAATTTCCAAGGATTCAATGGAACCAAAATTTTAAACTACTTCTTGGCTTATGGAACCTACTTTTGCCAAACTGTCTTTGATGGGAACTCAGAGATAACCACATGCTTTAAAGCAAAAGGATTTTGAGTGAAAACTACCTCTCTACTTCATCCTTGCCCTATAAATCCTTTCATGATACTCATTTTTTACAGTGGTTTATTCCTCGCTGTCATCACCATAGACTTCATATACAAATATTCATGTCATATTTGATCTTATTAAAGGTTTTGAACGTCCTAAACACAGCAACTGTGTTTTGCTCAGCATCTGTAAAGTTACCAGATTATTTTCTATCACTGTATCAACCAAATCTATAGTTCTGGTGCAGAATGTAGCAACACTAAGGAAAAGACTAGGTTTTTTTTTCCTCCACATAAATTAGGAAAAAACCACAAGCAATTATATGGAAATTGCTTTTTATTTTAATATTTCCCTAATGCATTAGGTTTTTAAATAGAAAATTAGAACTGAGACAACTGAAAACAAACATATGATCAACTTGACAACAAAATTTCATGTTCTCTATAGAGAATCCCAGCAGTGACATTTTTCTCTTTATTACACACACCTAACTCATTCTGAGTGCTATTCACTAGGAAAACAATATTTTAGAGTATTTGCAATTTTTTTAAACAATTGCTTAAATGATTACAAAAGGAGATCATTATTGAGAAGACCTGCACAAGCACATTATGATTCAGATAAGTCCAGATAAGTAGTGTAAATAAATAAAAATTAATATGGTGTAAGTAATAAGTGTAAATAAGTAATAATATCTCTGTGGCTAAGCATTTTCATGTTAATATAAAACAAAAACAAATTATTAACCAGCATTATAAACTTCATTGAATAGAAAGAACTACAAAGTGTTTTATCTGAACTGAAAAGGGAAAAGACAGAAAAAAGCACTGGAAAACTGCTTAACCTGTTTTCATTCACTGATGCTAGAAAATTAAGAAAGTTTAAAGAAAAGCATTGTTAGTTTTCAAAAACTGCTGAACATAATTAACAAAAGAGGAAATGATACTTGATGTGGACATATATAATTTTACCCATATTTGGTTGCCATTTTATAAACAGTCATCCCCCAAACAACTAAAAACCCTTTCAGCAGGCTCATTTCCCACCTCTATATTTAGTGCACAAGCCTCAAAAATACATATTTCTGACCTTAATAAGTCACTCTATGTGTTAAAAGACAACATATTCATGAGTACACTGAAAAGGTTCTCACATAAAATCTCAAATGCATATTTGTTGTAAAAGATTTATACCGAGTGAGTATACTGATATATCAAACATACCTAAAATAAAACCACAGCATTTATATTCTACTTTCTTTGACTGCACTTCAAAACTATTATTAGTCTGCATTTAAACAATCCGCAGGGGTCTCTTTTTCTAATTCTCAGTGGTATTATCCCTTCCTGAGAGCAGAGTTAAACAGGCACAGCACTGCCTGATGGAGTCATCAGACAGTAATTCTTGAGCAACAAGCAGTTTAAGTCATCAGTGTCATTACACCAATTTCAACCCTCAATTTAAGTAATTTATTAGTGCTCAGAGTTGGATGGAAAGGCTTGTATTATTTCATATTCAACTTTTGCCATAAGACAGACCATAATCAGCACATCTGAAAAATCTCAATTCCTTAGTTTCAGTATAAAATATCAAACAAACCTAATGAGAAAGGCTGAAGGGATCAACATGTGATATTCTTTCTCAGCAGAAAGTCCCATTCCTGGTCCTGGCACCAAAGCAAGGACCCTCTGCTTCCATAACCAGTCTCGGCATTATTTTTCAAAGTTTCTAAAATGTTAGTATTTCCACTCAGTACTTAAAACCAAGGCTTGTTCTGCTGTATCCACACAATCAGTTTAAGACATCTCACATCAAACTCCCCAGTGAAGAAGACAAAACTGTAACACAATCCAATTAAATGCAATAGGATACAGACAACTCACCAAGACTCAGCGATGCCGACAATGATTTCTAGGGGCTGTGTGTGCAGGGGGCCTCACTACTCAGATACATCTCAAGCATGCTAGGAACAAATTTGAGAGAAAAATATTAGTCTTTTTTTTTTTGGAGATGGGCATAGAAAGCCAAAAATATTATGTTTAGCACATTGCCGTTTTAAGCATAACACATGGAGGGAAACAGAAACTTTGCAGAGCATTATCTGCTTTTCCAGACATAACTACAACCCCCTTCCAGTTGCACAATCACTCCAGGCACACAACTTCCTTTCCACCTGCTGCCTACTGCAAATTCACAGTGATAGCAACTAAGATGTTTACATTAACTTACACAGTACACAGCCTCTATTTTCACTAAATAATCTGTGAGAACTCTGAAAGTGGTCAGTTCCTTTTTTGGTTGACTGCTTGATTTGATAGCGGATTAGTTTCAAATCTCTAAGAAGGAGAAACTGGTGTTCTTTCAACCATTATTATAAGCTGCATGTACAGAAGCACGTTTCTTCTCTGAGCCCCCGCTTACAATACTCCTGACCCAAGCAACAAGCATCAGTGAACAGAAAGCCTTTCACTGGTACGAAGTCCCATAAAGCAGTGAAGGATCCTATAGAACAGAGGCCATACATTGCACAGCAAAATAATTTCTCCAGGGGAGGAAGAGCGTGCCACTGCCCACATAAATATTATACCTGCATTTCTGTCTGTAGGTCAAATAGCACTTTATGTCAAATATATCCAAGCAAATTACCAAAGAAGAGTTTTCTACTTTCTTATTCTGACAAACAAAAAGTCAGAACATAAAGCAAATGAGAACACAAATAACACGAAAGATACACTACAATAGTCATCAGCAAAAAAAAAAAAAGGCACACACTAATTATGCCTCAAGAGAACAGAATTTAGAATCAACTTCATTCCTTGTCATTTCTGCCATCCTGCAGAAACCTTCTTCAAACAAACTCTGCGTAAGTTCTTTCAGTCACAGACAGGATGCCACTACAGTAATAGACTATTCAAGGGCACCAGTAACAAAGAAGTATTCTTATATAAAATATATACACAGAAGATAAGACTACATTATTTCCTCAGGAATGTCCAAAAAGCACACAAGCTCTGTGGATCACAAACTCAGGGCTTTGAGTGGGTCCTTGTTGACAGAAAAAATCATCTTGTCTTGGAATAAAATTTTAAGTAAGCTACTAGATCTTTTGGCAGTTCAGGGAAACACCAAAGAGAAGTCACTGTCTCACCAGCAGATGGGGGCTGCAGCCCCAGCCCACATCGGGGAGACCTTTTCCACTGAGGAGCAGTAAACATGACATTGCCTGTGCAAACAAGCATCTCCCACTCAGCTCCTGTCTTTTACCTGCTGTGCACCAGTGAATGAGTACTCTACTACCATTTTGTTTCTTGACAACTAATGTGGCTGCTCACTTTTATTTTCCTGCTGTTTTTCCCTACTTTTGCATCCCACCTCCTGGTCTCTGTGGCCTCCAATACGCCAGGTCAAGGAGTCTCTACACAAGTAATGTGGCTCCTGACCATTACGGTAGCGTCCACAGGGCCCTACCGGAAAGGACAAGCTTTGTTGATTTTAATTTGTTCTATTCATAAAATGTTTAACAATAATACTGTCTGAAAACAAAGACAATGCATTATAGCTTCCCAGTAGAAGCATTACCTTCAAAACACAATAACATGACTAACAAGATCTTTCTTCCCAAATAAAACTCTTGAATTATACAGCAATTAGTGACAGGCTTGTGTACCTGAACAGATGTATTATCTAGTACATTTCAGATGTATTTCTCTAACTAAACTATACTGTCAGTGAAGAAAAAAAGCGATGAACATGAAGTTATGGACAACAAAATTATCTGTTAGTCCTTTGCCTTCCCTTTTCAAGCCCCTTGTGGATGCTGAAGTAAAAGCAAACCAACTACTATCCATGCCTGTGCAAATTTATACCCAATCCCACAAGACTCAGGAGTTTCTTGGGATGACTCTCAGAACTCAAGGGAAACGACTCTTGCATGAAGCCAGGTCTGACAGTGGCGTAACTCCGTTAACGGTGGTGCACAAAGGCCCACATGAAGAGCAGGTATCTGCCTCAAACAATACATAATTAATCAACATTAGTTATGATATAAAAATGGAATACACCACAGCCACACCTGCCATTTTCCAACACCACCATCCAATCCTCCATCCCACAAACAGTAAAAGAAAACTGTTTTAAAGGTCAAAAAACCCCAACTAAAAACAATTTATATGGAACAGAATAATACACTCTCTGTCCTCTGACTTCAGAGCACTTTACATCTTTATTTTCCATTCGTGCACAGTCACTTCTTTTCATTCTGGTCTCTGTTCCAGGTAGCTAAGATGCATTTACCTCCTTGGTCCATAAAAACTTTGCTGCGAACAAAACACACAACATCAAGACTACAAACTACAGTTAAGCTGAGAGGGAGTGAAAACTGCCACTTTCAGACGTACTTGGAAGAGATCATCCACAGCACGCAAGCTTAGTGAGCATGAACTTGGTGAGCTCAGTGAGGCTTTTCTCATCTACATCCAGTCTTCAGGTTCCATCATTCTTAAACTAAGAAGAAAAGGAGCCACAAATGATCTCACCATTGTGCAGTTATCACTAGCTTCACACAGAACTGTAGCAAGAAAATATTTTGAGGCCTCATGAAAAATTCAGCATCTTTGTTTCAAAGTAACGCTTAAAAAAATCCAGCAAAACAAGCAGAAGTATGTTTGCACTGCAAATGCCAACAAAAATTGGCAAGTATTTAAAATAAAAAAACCTTTAAACTATGCTGTTAGAGCTACATTTTATAGCCTGTAAAGTATCAACAAGTTGATTTTTTTTTTTCCACCCAAGATAACGGCAACAACTCTTCTGGACACATTTATAGAAAATAGTACATTTCTAGCTGTAAATTTTAATTTTGGAAAAAATACAAAGATTTAGACTGGAGGAAGAGCTTTTCTCCTTGAGAATATAATTGAAAACTGTTAAAATAAATAATTTATTTTTTTGTACACACTCAATCTTTCTCCACAAAGAATCTACTTCAGAAAATGGATCGAACAGGACGAGAACATCGCTCATGTATCTGGAGACCAAGGTATAAATCTGAGTGAGGACAGCAAGTGAAATTAGTTGACAATAATCACATGTATTTCTCAGAATACATAAGTAGCGGGTCAGCAAGTCCTGACAACGACTTTGGAAGAGTAAAGAGTAAGGACTGAAGAGCTACTTTGTGAACTCAAAGCATGGTGTGAGCAGAACGAAGACAAGCAATCTCCACTGTAGCCCAGATGATACCTGAACTCTCAGATGCACAAGTATTAAAACTTATGACCTTGGGTTTTCTTGGGGTTTGGGTTGCTTTGGGTTTTTGGGGTTTTTGTTTTTTTATTGATTTCTAATTCCATCACACAGGCATGTGATGAATTTGTAAGTTCATAAAAATACGTGTAATAGAAGTGTCAGTATATACTATCAAATTTATTCATAGGCAGACTTTTCTCTGTTCTCAAGAAGTTTTCTTTTTAAATGCAGTTTAGTATCTCCTACATAACCCATGGGGTACAAATAGGTGACAAACTGCATTGTTTTTAATTGGAGTGATTTTCTTCAAAATCCATGAGCCAGGCTCATTAGAGATCAATACCGACAGCAATGAAAAACTAAATCTGTTCACACACAGATGAATTACAGCATAGGCAGAGTAAGAGTAAAATTCCATAATAATTCTGACCTAACAAGCAAAATGTTCTTTCACTTTCCATGCCCATTCTTCAATCCCAGGCTTCTCCACTGAGGCAGCCAATAAAGCAGCCAATTGTGATATGCCCACTATAAATCCTACCCAGGAGCAACAATATGTCTTACACAGCTCACTAAAAAAGCATCAAAATAGCAACTCTCAGTCAACACCACAGGAGATATATGTTCTCACTATGTTCCCTCATAGAAGCTCACGTGATCCATACTATCTAAGATTTATGGATAAATCAACACATTCGGTAGATACTTTAATTAATTTGTCACCTATATTCTCTGCCCTTTCATTAATCCATTAAAGGTTTCCACATAATGTGGATTATTCTAGCAAAATACAAATTTTCCTTTTCAAACAGCAAATAACTTCTTTTAGTTTAAAAACAAAGAGAAAAATGTAAATAGGATTTACTGAGGGCATTGCATCTTAGCTGCAAAAAGCAAATGCACATTCCAAAGAAGCTTCTGAATATCTAAGTAACGGGAACACACTCACAGAAAGACTGAGATTTACTATCAGTTGTAACTGCTAAAATGAGAGCAAAGGGAAAATAATATCTGTCAGTAACTGTATTAATGGGAGATTGTTATGGAAGCCATTTAAGGAAATGCAAGACTTGGAATAGCATAATGATGCAGCTGCAGAAGAAAAAAATGTGCATATTGTTAATATGTTGCGGTATAGCTTCAGACATTTAAATTAATGAACTAATTTCAAACTTCAAGATGTCAAGCACTCCAATGACGATACATTTTCCATAGGAATTGTTTCGATTATATATCCATAAAACCCTTAAATAAAATTTCCATTAGTCTTTAATTTGAATAACATGCAATTTCCACAGAAAAAGATTGAAAAATCATAAACAGTTACAAAACACAGTGCAGCAAATCTACCACATTCAAGATCTATTTTTCAAACTATTCATCAACTCAAAATAATTGTATAAAATCAGCAAAAGTATTCCAGATGCTCAGGAGAGGAAAGGCTGTTCTAGGTAATAGGTAAATGCAAGACTGAACGAAAGAAAATTAGTTTCTTCCACTCATTTTTCCATCATATAAATGCTATTTCTGAATACTCAACAATACTGACAAAACGGCTTTGTCTTAAAACTGTTTAAAAAATTCCCTGGGTTTTTTGTCTTTTTTTTTTTTTTCTAATTCTGTATCCTAAATTGATTAAACCATACAACCTGTCATTTTTTATGTCAGATTTCTACTTGGTATGTTTTGAAAAGGCTAAGCTACTGAATCATTAAAATAGGGAGTGTTTGCATAATGTAAATACTGCTGACAAACTACTAACTGTAGAACTGGTAAGATGCCTTCGTAATATGTAACCATTGACGTAATATCACAAATTATTCTTACTACTCAAAGTTACCATTTCACCAGTAAGTATGACTGTTTAAAATGCTATTCCAACACTGAGCAGGAGTCCTGGCAACTGTATTTTACTCCCTGAAATCATAAAATACTATCAAAATATTATCTATAATAAATACATGAAATATATGTTATCTAAGCTCCATTATCCTGGCAGGTAAAAGCCAAAGAATACTTCTGTAAGGTTTAAATTCCCAAGAGAAGAAGAGCTCAGATCCTGTCTGCAAGCACACAATGGAATCACAGCTGACGATGCACATCTTTTTCTGGATGTCTCCATATGCTCAGGAGGGTTTTTTCCCCTCCTCTCCCTCCCTGTTTCTCCCTCTCCGCCTCCTTTGCTCCCAGCATTACATCAACGAATTTGTCATTATCTGCTGCCAGAAGTATAAGAATGTTTTAACAACTAACAAAAATAAAGTAGTGCAGTGAACTTCACCTCATTTAAAAATAAAAATACGGGATCCTGCCAGAGTAGCCGTCTGTAACTAAGTTAACTAAGAGCAGAAAATGGGTGGATGAATGGATGCTGTTATATGCTTTCTATAAAGTAATTATCAATGTTACTCTGTTCTTAGTTTAAAATGCTGTGTCACACAGCAGAGTATATACCATAACAACACATTTAACCTCTGACCTCTAAAGCCAAATACAGACATAAATGAATATTGAGCATTTTAATACCTATAACAATACTGAAGAAATGCGTGGAATTTGTTAAATATACCTACTTGCATGCAAACTGCTTTGTTTAGAGGCCACAGCAAATGTACAAAGAACTGAACATGGCAAGAACAGTTTTAGTTCAGTGTTCCCTTTCTCCAATGAACAATTTATTAGTGCTCGGCAGACAAAGAGAGTTACGTTTGTATTTGAATTTGGTAGCAGTCTTTGGTTCGCCTTTTTCTTTCAAATGAACTGACAGCATCCTCAAGGCTTAGACCTCTTAAGCCTCTGCAATTCTAGTGTCAGGTGCTAGAGAAACTCCAGCTGAGTGCAGAAGCCCAGATTTTGCCAATGAGACAGTGACATCAGCAACAAAGGCAAGGAGCAGAAGACAGTGGGCATTGTAGCAGCAGCTGGCTCACTCACTGACTTTGTTCTTCCTGCTGCAAATCTGGGCTCCCTGCAGATGGGCTAGCTCTTACTGGTTTTTTGGAGGACGGAGGGAAAAGTTGGGAATGCCAACACAGACAGTTTACATGCCTCTTTCAACAGAGCCTTTCAGCCTTCTAATGAGTAAGCTACACCCTAAAGGATTATAAAAACATAAACATTATTCTTAAGTAATTAATTTTTACTTCAGAGTCTCAGTTTAATGCAACACACTACACTATATGCGAATAAATCCCTTGTATTTTCTAATGTTTCCAGCAGAAATAACCATTATTTTCTCTCTCAAATAACAGAATTCCAGTTTAAGAATGTAAACCGATTCCAAAAGTACCATTCTTGATGGCAATAAAGTATTCCTTCCTCAAATGTCTTGAGTTTCAAATTTGGCACTGACACCAACAGGACACACAATGAGGAATTTAGACACTTAGTAGAGAAGTGCTTTCAGACATTGTAGAGATACTGAAGAACCACACCATACACAGATTCTCTCCCTAGTAAAGACCACAAGCCTGAGAAAATACAAAGTTGAGAAATCTTCAGGTTTTACGTGAAATAAAAGAGTACAGTGGCTAAAAAGATGAGGTGATTGCAGCACGTTTGACATGCATTTATTGCATAACGCCCATCAAGATAAAAGCATATTAAAAATAATGTGATTCTTCAAAATATTGCAGGATGTTTAAAAGATTAACCTTTTTTCTTAAAGTTGTTCTCAGTATTTTTGAAGGTTGAGTCCAAGTATTTTCTTCAAGTCTGTAGATAACCAAGACTTTCTATGAACATTAAGCTTTTCACAGCACTTCTCAAACTTAGGGATTAACCATTTGGGGGCAATTTACAACTTTCCTTATCTCGTATGACACAACAGAGCCAACTTCCATGTCCGGTCCTCAAAGAGCTGTTACCACAAATGCCAAAATAAGGAATACAAATGCACGAGTGTCCATATGTGCTTGCATACATGTCTGTATGTGCAAAAGTCTGGTATATCCTATTCGTGACACCACTGCTGATGTAAACAAACAAATGTTCTGGAAAAAGTAGGAGGCACAAAACCTACACCAAGTGTGATAAAGCAACCAGTTTCCATTCTCACTGAACTGTGTGTAAGCAAACAAGATCCCTGCTTTGGGGAGTAATAGTTTCGGTATGACATTAAAAATTATGTACAACATGGTCATTTCTCAGAGAGCATCCAACACAGAGGACCAACAGCTCCCTCCCTCTGGGCACTACCAGAGGATTCCCCCATGAGATGAGCCCACCGGGTGGCCCAACACCATTGGGTTATAAGGAACCAGGAAATGAACTGACTACAGTTGTTTTTATAGTTCAGTACATAAAAAACCCAAAGGATAAAATCCAAATGACTGCCCTCAGCCACAATGGCAGAACAACAACGAAAAAAATGCTTTAAGTATGAAGACTGGCAGTCTTAAATGCTTACTTATTTACAGTGGCAATAGAGCTCTGCTGTAACTGCCACAGCCAGGCACTATATGCTTAGCTCAAATTATATTTAAACATTATGGGTTGAGTTCTAAAGCCTATTCACCTGCTTCTTACTACTCTGAGAAAAAAAAAGAAGAAAGAAATACAAAAACAATTTATTGTTATCGAACAAGCAAGGCTGTTCTCCTTTCACAAGGAGGAGACTCTCCCTGCTAAATTACAAGTATATTTATACAGTGTCCCAGATACACACACTGCAGATCGAAGTATACAGGCTAACTCAAACTAAGTATATATCATGATACACATATATCACGACTTCCCGGTGACTACGGGCAACCTCCTTGCCTTTTTTTTGTATTTCCCTCCCCCCCACCTTTTTCTGCCAGGCTCTCGGGCAGATCTCCCGCAAACTATACGGCCTGAATGCCCCTCACCGGCAAGAGCAGCGTGCGGTCCCCGAGCCGGGGGAAACGCTCAGGCCCAAGCGGCGGCAAGGGAGCGAGGGGCAGAGAGGGAGGCGAGGAACACGGCTCCGGTTACACCTCGCCCCGCAGCCTCCGAGCCGCGCGGTGCCCGCGGCGGCGCACACACCGCCCCCCGCGGAGGCGGGAGGGGCCGCGCACCCGCCCTCCGCGGAAGCGGCGGACACCTCCGCACCCCTCCCCCGGGCCTCACGCGTGGGGCTCCGCGCGCCGCGGAGCGCCTCGCCTGCA
>VZTE01007284.1:293-23178 GCA_013397775.1 Eulacestoma nigropectus | reverse complement strand
CGCCACCGCCCCTCGCCGCTCGGCGGAGCGCGGGGCTGCTCCGCTCCGCGCCCCGCCCGCAGGGACAATGGCAGCCGCCCCGCTCGCAGCCCTGCGCAGCGCTCCCGGGAGCCTCCTCCTCGGCTCCCGAACCGGGGAGAAAGGGGAAGGGAAAAACAAAGTCCTTCGCCCTCGGAGGGAGAGAGGAGAGGCTGGGGCCTTTTGCTGTCCGTCCTCGGAGGAACCCCGCTCCCAGGCGGGACCGGAGCAGTCAGCCTTGTTACGGCTTTCAGTGGCCCATATTCACGAAAACAGGGAAGCGAGGCGGGGGGATACAGTCTTATTTCCTTTCTTTGCCTCCGGAAAAAAAAAAAAAAAAAAGACACACATGCTGAAAATCGTGTCAGCTGTATCTCGCTCATGAGAGCAAGAGGATTGAGATGCAGGCTTTCTCTAGATTAGAGGAGTGAATACATGAGTTAAAATTTGTTAAGGGCTGGAGGGCGATTGTTAAACATTGCACTTTAGTTCAACAAGCAATCCATGATGCAGAAATCCTATATTACAGGAAAAGCTTTACGTTTTCACACATATCGATAATGGCGAGTTATACTTTCCACACTGCAACAGTCGTTATTTTTGACATTTTCTAACATGAATGTGCAGCCTTAAGTTTTTCTGTAGCTTTGCAGATTATATATTGTTCCTGGGGGTATAGCTAACTCTGCTTGCAATTAGGCTTGTCCAATATTTTTTTGATCATAATCCTTGTTTTTCAGATGGTTACATTTTGCCCTACTGAGCTGCATGCAACTTCCCATACTTGTCTGACTTAATTTTTTTTAAGCTGTTTTCTTGTATTGGACAAAAATAGTTCAATTGTTTCTCCAAACAAATTAAAGGAAAACTCTTTCCCACTCTCCTCTCCCATGTTAAAGAAAAAGGTCTTTGCAATCAAGTAGCTGAAAACTTGCAACATTTTCTTCTGCTAGTGAGAGAACTCAGAAATGGGAGGGATGGCCATCAGAAGCCTATTTGAATTTAGTCCCGTTAGAGATGGGATTGTCATTTTTAATGCTCAATTAGAGCTTTGATGTGAAAGTAACCAGCGATCCACATTAAATGCCACTGTTTTAGCTGGAGTACTTTTGACATCATCTTCAGAAGAGAAGGATCCAGCAATGGGTTGCAGCAGCTGGAGAGGACAACCTTTCTGAATGTCCCTCCTCATCGGTTTTATTTGTCAGAGAAATCACTTAGTCTTCAGGACACTCTTCCACCCTGCCCATACACAGGCAGACAAAAAAAGTGATTGAGGATTAATTCTGTCTGTAGAACAGACAGAACATAATATTGCCTTGAAATAACATAGGAAGTAAGAGTAGCTTGTATTTGGAGGAAGAAAAAAAATGAAAAAGAAACCACCCAGCAAAAAAATATGAGGTAAAGAGTCCTGGAGAGACAGAGCCTTTCCTCTGACTTCATTTGTCATATCTGTGCAAATCTCTGTAGCAAATAAGCTAACAGTTAGATAGGCAATAATCTCATTTACCTCACAGTTGTGATTCATTCATTCTTCTATGCAAAGTGAAACAGTGGTTCACTGGGGGGGAAAAAAAGAAAAAACTATGTCTTTAATTTTGTGACCATAAAGAGTCCAATTTAGAATTGCACGGATAATTTTAATTTCAGCATTTCTTATTTAAGAAAGCTTGATTTTTTTTTTTCCTAGCATCACACTTGCTTTACCATAACCAAAAATCTTTATTAAACTAATACCTAATTGCACCAGGAAAAGCAAGGAAGATCTTTTAACTTGCTGCAGTAGGAGCATGAAAGATAGCCCATATAACACAGAGTTTATGGTCTCAACAGCAACAAAAAGCCCTGACTCCTATGTGGCTGAGTTTCCTAGTCAAACTGTGTGAGGGAGATTTAGCTACACACATATGCTCA
This sequence comes from Eulacestoma nigropectus, assembly GCA_013397775.1. Classification (NCBI taxonomy): domain Eukaryota; kingdom Metazoa; phylum Chordata; class Aves; order Passeriformes; genus Eulacestoma; species Eulacestoma nigropectus. The sequence continues at coordinate 21,243 of VZTE01007284.1, read as the reverse complement.
GATCCGCTGAAATTTGTTACAAGCTTCTAACTCATAAGCAAATACATTTTGTCATCTAAGGCCAAAACCCAAAGCACTGGTTACAAGTATCATTGTATGCAAAGACCAGTAATTATGTTATTCCTAACTGCTATTCTTTAAAGGGAAGGGACCATCTTAAAAATGAGAAATAGATTTGATACACTTTGATACACTTCAGTGTAGATTTTATTCAGCATTACAGCTCCTCTCTGAACCTTCTCCAGTGTCACCATTGCTGCATTGTGCTGACTAGAGCTGGGCTTAGTTTTTCAGCAAAAGCTTCATCCATTCTAAACAAGAGTAATACAAGATTCCTGTCATCTTCTTGTATTCACCTTCCTCCCTTTCATTCTTCTGCTTGCTATTTTGTTCACAACATCACTTTATGCATTCATTTGATTATTCGCTATGATCTGCAAACCTTTCCTGATGAGAAATTTACCATCAAGAGAGGTTTATTATTTTGAGTTTTCCTTGAAGTTTGGTTGAATTTCCTCTCATAATATTTTTCCCCTAAACTAACAGGAAAAAATTCAAAATCTGAATACAGCCATGTTTTCCTGGTCAATATAGTCATATATTTTCAATGTTCTCTTTTCTTACTTACTTTTTTTGTGTAACATATTTCTTAAAAAATTGGTACACAGGGTGAGTAAAACTAGCATTTGCAGGTGTGTTTCTAACTGGTTTTCAAATAAATAAAGTTATTTTTCCATGAGTTGAAAGGTTATGAACAAATTGTTAGCAGCTTATGAACTCGGTAGGCCATTCAGGAATGGCTGCTGTCTCATAAAGCTCTACCTGCAGCTTATATGCAAAAGGAAGAATGGTTTGTGTGCACTTGCTGACATCAGGGCTACATGTACTGCAGCTGTTGGTGCACAAAGCCTTTTTCATGAGCAGCTGCATTTACTCTATAGAATCACTTTGCCCACATTTATGGGAAATTGAATCCCCACTCATTCATTAATCTTCCCAACTGGATTTAAATATGGTCTTTATGAAACAAGTAAGATTTTTGTTGACACAATATATACCTAACTCAAACCCACAAAAAAACTAAAATGAAATTTAAAATCATGTAAAACTACTGGACTATCTTAACCTTCTTCAGGATTCAGGTGACCTGTTGAGGTCTTCTGATTGAAGCCTCAGCTCCAATTAGGGCCAATTTTGAAGTTATGCCAGGTTTTCCAGGGTCATTAACAGATGATTTTTACTGTCTCCACAGCCTCTTTGAACAACCCATTCCACAGTTCGAACATATTTGTGAGTTTTTGTTTTCCCATGATGTCATGGTCTGTTCCAGCTTGTGCCTGTTGCCTCTCACAATGAAAAGGTTACTGTGGACTTGCTAGAAGGCTCCATTTCTCTGTATCTGCCGATTAAGAAGCTAAAGAGAACATTAAAATTTACACCAGCCTTCTCTTCTCAGACTAACGGCCTGACCTTCTCGGTCTCTTCTTGTGCATTATGTGCTCTGGCACCCTCACCATCGTGGTGGCCCTCCTCTGGATTTTTTTTTTATATCTGTGTCTTTCACACTTTGGGTAGCTCAAAACTGCACTCGGTTTTCTAGATGTGATCACACAAGTACTCCATGGATGGGAATAACCACTTTTCTCAGCCTGCTGGCTATTCTTTTGCTATTTTAGCCCAGGATGCTGTTGACTTTCTTTCTTGCAAGGTTGCTGCTGACTTACCTGTTGCTCACCAGGACTCTCAAATTTCTTTTTGAAAATCTTTTCCTATCCTTTTAGCCTCCAGCTCGTGAAGCAATGGTTGTTCTGTACCAGATGCAGGATGTTGTGCCACCACTCATTGGAGTTCATGAGGTTCCTGCCAGCCCATTTCTCCAGTCTGCTGAGGTCATCCAGAGCACTGACCACTATTTCTCTCTTAGCTGTGATCTGTGTTTCATCTCATCACCACAGTCACTACCGACCGTGTTACACAGTAACACTGGCAGTACCCACCCTTGAAGTACACTGGCCACCAGCAGGACCTCCTCCTGCTGATCACAGTCCTAGAGCCTGATGGTCCAGTCAATGTTCCGCCTTATCTTCTACTTAACCTAGTTCATACCTCTCCAGTGTGGTTAAAGGAGGTCTGTGGTTGATTGTGTCTAAAGCTTTGTTAAAGTCAAGGCAAACAACATCAGCTGCTCTCCACTTCTCCACAGATTCACTTATCTCATTATAAAAACAGGTCACATTGGTCAGGCAGAATTTGCCCTTTGTAAACCCTTGCTGCCTGCCCCCAGGCACTTGTCTTTCAAATACCTGGAGACAGTATCCAGGAGGATTTACTACTTAATCCTCCCACAGACTGAGGTCAGGCTGGCTGGCCTGTAGTTCCTTGGATCTCCCTCCTAGAGGATGGACATGACATTTGCCTTTTTCTGCCTTCCCCCAGTCACCACCACCTTTACTCATTACACCACCACAACCCCCTGGCATGACGCACACACTCTACAGTTCCTACAACTATGGTGACCCTCTGGCCTCCCTTCACATCTCCAAACTATTGCTGATTATCCTTCTTCCATTAGCCCTTTGCCACAATCTGCCCTTTCAAAATAACACAGTGACTTATATGGCTTCCTTTAAAGCATCTAGGATCTGGCTCAGGTTTTTTGAGGACACTCTGGCTTTATCATGATTTGATACAGTGCTACAACAGCCTCATTAAAAGCCTGCAGTGAAGAGCATATCCTAGGCATATAGTGCTTATGTGGTTAGAAAATAAGATTTTTTTTCCTAGAAAAGCTTCAGACATTAATGTGTATTTTTTTTGCACCTCAAGTAACAAACTCCTAATTAAAAAAGTGGTTAATCAAACACCTTGTTGTATGCTTGTGTCTTTTTAAGTCAATAATCTGCTATACTTTTTAATTGAATAATCTTGAAAACCTCAATACATTTTTAATACAAAAAAATCAATCAAGATAAATTTTACCAAATAGAATGTTTTGAAGACAGTTCTAAATGTATAGGCTAAGAATTAGACTTTTAATTGATATTTGTTCAAATAATTTTATACCAGCATAAAAGACTCATTTTACTCATGCTACTTTGGTAAACAGATCATGCTAAAACAAAATGTTCAGATGAGGGAAATACACCTGTAGAGCTAAAGCACAACTGCTATGATAGTACCAGAAGTGTATTTATTTGTCTCACACTGTAACGTCATACCAAAACCCTTGCGTTTTTACCTTGCTGGACGTGCACCTCCATTTACCCAGCCCGCTTGCTTCTATCACTTTCCTTCAGCTATGTATAATAATTGTGACCACATGAAGTACTGGATCAGAGAAGCAAAACCTGCCTCTAAAGCTCTTCTTGAACACTGTGAGGGGACTGCTGAGCAGGGGACACCAAATACCAACCTTGAGAAAAGGGGTAGAGCCTGCTGGGTATTCCTGGACAGCCTGCTGGAAATGGCCCTGCTTGAGCAGGACCAGGTGATCTTCAGAGGTCCTTTCCAGCCTCAGGAATTCTGTAGCTCTCTGATATTTTTGTGGGAAAAAAATTCTTTATGCTATTCTGCTTTATTTCTCACTGCTCTCCCGACTTCCCCAATTCTTCTTCCCTTTAACTACCTTTTCTTTCCCCTTCTGCCCTTATTTTCTCTTTCATCTTTGTTTTTGCTAGTCTTTTATTCTCAGTCTCTCCCATATTCTCATCCTTCAGCATGTGTTTAACAATAGTTATGCTGTGACATATTCTGTGTATTCATGCAGTCTGTTAAAAAAGACATTGCCATCCCTCCTACTGAGGATTAAAAAAGCCCAGCTCACCCTTGTACTCTGCCTTTAACCAAAAAGGTAAACAATTCTCAAGCATACATATTAAGGGGCAGGACTGAGCTACTTATAAGAAATAGAGGTAGAAGCGTTTCATTATGGTTTTGCTGCTTAAAGAGCAGTGTTGTCTTCCCCTTGTAATTACACTGTTGAATATGTTAACTTACCTTTCATTTAGAATTGTGCAACACTGTCTTCTTCCCTTGATTTCCTGCACTTGAATACACAAATTTTTGTACCTTCACAAGATTTTCATATTAAATAGCATTGGTGAGGAAGGGCATAGTTAAAAGCCATCCCACCACTACCAAGTGGAGATGTACACATTATCAAGTCCCCTTTGTGCTGGTCTCTTCGGGATGTACTCTGAAAATTGATTCTAAGGCATACTTATTAATTCATATTTAGCAATTACTTCTCGTTGTTGACCATATACATTAAAAAACTTTCCTCTTAAATCATGAGTGTGCAACCCTAAGTAACTCTGTATCTTCTATGTTGAAAGTACTTTCTAAATTTACTATTAAGCTGATTACACCTTGAGTCTGATCAACCTCTGGTCACCACTGGCCACTTACTATGTAAATCTAGAGTTATGTAGACATGTAAATTTACCAGCTCATGTAATTAGAGTCCAAAGATAGAAAAAAATATCAGAGTGGTGGTGAAGCATGTTTTTACCTGGCAAAAACTAAGCAAGTCTGTACAAGCAACACATTTCATGCTGCAGACCTAAAATCTGCCTCCCTCAGTTGCAGTTCCTAATGCCATTATGAAAGAAATTAAATTAACATGGAAGGATGACAGTGATTTAGTCACAGAACCAGTTAAATGACTTTCCAAACTGGAGGCCACAGATAGGTTTTTGATTTACAGATAGCACAGAAGCTTGATCTTAGAAACTTTAAACTGAAGTAAATGAAGTCCAGAAAGTATGAAGTCAATTTAATACGTCTGGCTTCATTTCAAGATAGAGTTAAGAGTTTTAAATTACACTTCTGTAAATTCAGACAATCATCTTTTTGCTCTATTTTTTTCTTATTTTTATCATTAAAACAATTACATTTTTATTAGAGCTTCCCATGGCTTTAGTTTGACTTCCAACCCTAAACCCTAAAATAATATTTTTTTTTTTATGGAATTATTTTAGTCTAACAAATATTAGAAAAAAAAAATTGTCCCTGAGCTTTTTGGACTATGTATTAGGGCAGAGGTTGTCCATTTCCTGAGACTACCTCCATTTCACCTTAATGGCGTGGCCTCTGAAAGCTCCTTGACATCAGTTTCATCTGACTCACCAGAGGCATCAGGAACGGGGAACAGTCAGTCTTGAAGACTGAGCCAGAGAGCGCAGAACAACCAGAGCAGTTGAAGATTTCCCTAATCAGTTTTGGTGTGTCCTCTTTCCCCAAACAGCTCCTTGAATTTGCAGAATCTGGTGGTCTCCTTGAACTGCCTTCCCTGCTTTAGGAGTAGATACTATTGCCACATGAACCTCCAGATGCAGGCCGAGATGACGCATTGCTCACAGTACAGCAAGAAATCCTGTGGGTTTCTTTCTCCTTTCTTATATCAGGAAGAAAAAGTGAAAACAGCGCTGAACTTTAAATCATCACTGGTCATCAAAACTGTCACCTCACTGAAAGGAGTCTCTGCTCCAGCCTCCTTGCATACTCAAGGAGACAGCTCTGTATCAGTAAAAGGTAGTTCACATTTCTGAAGTTGTAGTTGTACCGTAATACAGTCTCACATCTCCGTTTTTTGTAGACAGAAGTTTTGATTTTACTACGCATGCCTGTTATCCATTAAATATGGATCATCAGGAAATTAGTGAAGTTAGCAAACGCCAAGGCTGAAGAAGAGAGAGGCTACAATTGTATTAAATTTTGATATTTTTTCTTGTGCTGTCCCACTGCAGCCATTCCACTTATAAGTTCTCAAATAGATTTGTAATAATTATAGCAATATTTAAAAATATTAGACAGTAAAGCTGTTTCATTGAAAAAAAAATGAAGAGGAAAGGGACTTAGAAATGGATCCACTCACTTTTGGCTCATATTTGCAGTAAGACAAAATGTGCTTGACTAGGTGCTTGAAAGATGATGCAAATGTACCGAATGGTTTGGGAAAGCACAATTTGTAATCTTGTGTGTACTTACAGACAACTTAACCAACTCAGCCTTACCATTGTCTGGCGAGTCCAACCTGACAGCGAAGGTAATGGGCTCTGTCAATAGCTCGGCTTGCATTCTTTAAATCAACAAGTGTTTTGCAAGAGCCACTGTAGCCCTAAGGTTTCGAAGAGAAGCGATGTAAAGCTATTCCTCCTCCCCCACTCCTGCAGTCCGTCTGCGCTGTCCCTCTCAGAAGGCAAGTTACAGCCTAACCTTTCCCCTTCTCGTTTTGATGCTTACACTTAAGAAAGATCCTGCATTAGACAATTCAAGTACATTTGACGAGATTCTTACAAATACTGTGCTTGCTGAGATGCAGGCTTCCAAAACACATTGTCCTTTGTGTACTCCTCTGCTAAGTCTCAGCCATATGCTTACCAAATGGAAAAAAATGTCCGATGAAGGACAGACTGAGCTGAGAGAAAGGTGTCCATCAGAGAGTACCAAAGTATTAAGAGGTATTTAATTTTTTAATAGAAAACTATCACATTCTCTCTTAGTTTAAATACAGCTGGGTTGGTTAAATATATACCCTGAATCCAGAAAAAAGAGTAACAGCAAGATCATGAGGCTGAAAGAGGTCAAGAGGCCATCTGTCTCCACCCCCCTCCTTTAAGACAGGATGATCAACACCTGTCTCACTCCTAATGGATTGGTCTAACCTGTTCTTAATGACCTGTAATGAAGACATCTCAGCCTCCCAGGCAACTGCATTGCTTTAAACTTCTTACCACAAGTTTTTCTAGTGCTTAAACATGGTTTCTTTTGCTGCAGTTTAGCCCTTTATCTTCTCCTCAAATCTACCATAAATATGGAAATTTTTTTTTTCCTCTCTTTTTGCTATTCTCACTCTTAAGCAGAGCTGCAGCATCGTTTCTCTTCAGTCTGTTGCTATCCTGAGCAAACCCAGTTCCTTCCCGCGCTCCTTCCAGGGCACATCTTGCCGGTCCCTGCTCACTCAAGCTGCTGTGGGCTTTCTCCTGTTGGTATAGAGAAAGGAATGCATTTTTGATACTGAGCATACTGTTTAGTTTGAGGCCTTACTGGTGCTGGAAGAATGGCTTTGCCATAAAAGCTGTACGTCACTTTCCACATCCCAATAATTATTTTATTCCTCCCCCACCCCTCCAAAAATATGGCATTGCTCGCTATCGTTCAGAGATTGGATCTACCATACTAACTTTAGGATTCCCCAAATTTTGAAATGCAGTTTAATACATGATTATATACGTTGCATTGATGTAAAGACACACACCACTTCACATGAAGACCTTGCCCAGCCATTCCTTAAACACAAAATCAAAGAAAGAAATCTAACTGAACTACTTAGAGCACAAATACTTGTATGTTTTGGCAAAATCAAGACTCTAAATCAAAGCATAATAAACAAACAGCGCTGCTAGTGCTTGTGAGCAGATCTGCCTGAGTTTTTCAAACACAATGGCACATTGCATTATTTTCTGTGCTGTCTGTATTTCTACAAATTAGGATTTGGATTATAAGAGAACCATCAGAGAACTACAGAAAAGGCTCAGTAACACCTCATTATAGTCTTAAGACAAACATTCTGATATGTAGGGAAAAAACCCTTTCAGGATGGAGAAAGATGCTACTTCTCTCTATGAAACTGACAGGGTCACATTCGCTTAGGTATTCTGTTCACAGCTATGTACTTTTCTAAACAGGTCACATAACTACAGGTTTAAACACAGGGCGCTACACTTCTGCTATAGCAGCGATTACCTCTTGAACGTGATCGCATTTTGCTAAGGACTGTACAAGTTTATTGCAAAAAGAATTTCCCTGGCCAAACATTGCAAGCTAAATACCAGATAAGGAAAGGGTGGACTGGGAAAAAAAAAAAAAAACAACAAAAAAAACCGACTCAGCCTACCCGTCCCCATCCTCCACCTAGAGACTGGAGTTAAAGAGAACAATGAAAAACTGGCCAAGTGCGGGGTTTGGTATGATAGAGAGATGTCCTACTCCAGCAGCTGCTAAACTGTTGTTGAGTCACTTGGTAGAAACTAGAGCAGGGTAAACAATGCAACAATTCAAAAAATTCAGGAGACACCCTTAGGTAAGTGATTTGGCAAATATATTTGGCTTTGCTGGGGATACTCACTGAGACTACTTACCTGCCCAAGCACCTTGCTAATCAGGAGGCTATTTAAGCTATTTGGAGTCAGAAACTGAAATGTGTTTGTTTGAAGCTGGTGGGCCTGGTTTTAGCTGGTTCTTGCAAGATAAAATCACGCATGATAAAATACGCCTTGCAAACATGCATTTAGTTGGATTTATTTGCTACTGAAGTATATTTTTTTAAGATTGTTTTTTATACTTATTATTGTAGATCATGTATTTCTTTTTTTTTCTGTTAAAATGATATAAATTTAAAAAAAAACCCCAACAATTCACTATTCATGAAATACTTATAATTTTGAGGCAAAGTATGTCTGCAAGCAAAAAAAGGTTTTTCTTTTGAAATTACTTAAATCTCATCCCCTACCACTTTGATAAAATCTTTCATTTTCTTTGAATAACAATCATAGAGGAGAAACCCTGGATTGCGACGTGTAGAACAAGCTCTATTCAAGGAAAATGATGTATAATTTTGCATAACTGGTGTATAATTTTGCATGTGTTGATATTCATAAATACGAAAACTTTTCATACACATGGTTTGATTTTCCATACTGGCTATCTTACATGCAATTTTTACTTTGTAATCTACCGATAAAAACTAAGTAAAATATTACACATTCCTATTAAATTGACTATGTGCCTTTTCTATGGAGGAACTGCATGTGATATTATTCAAGAATTCTATTTGATTGATTACTTTAAAGTGTGTTCAATTCCATAGTGTCTTATTTAGCATCCCCTTCACTGACACATTGTGAATATTTGCAAATTTAAGAGGAGTAAGAAAATACATTGGTTAGAGAAGTCAGGTGTTATATTTCCGTTTAAACATCAGAAAGCCTCTCCAGCTATGTCGTAATAAATTGCAATTTACTCACTGTGTGAGCTTATTTTCCTAATATTTTCTCTCTATTCTGTCAAAAACTAGAAAAAATAAATTACAGTCATGGAGATCAGGAAGAGCATAAACAGGGAGTAGTAGGCTTGCCTATGTCTAGTAAGCCTTCCTAATTCACATAACTCAAACAAGAAAATCAAGTGAGCTGGCAAACCCCAAACAATGGAATGAAGAAGTAATGCAAGAGTAATTTCTAATTAATGCTGTTTATTTTGTAGAAGCAGAGTATTTAAACATCTGGAATTTCATCTGAACACCACCATTCAAATATGTTGCTTTTAAAACCTATATGTATCACTTCTAGTATAATGCATTATATCTAGAAATGTGCCTGTATAGACATTATATACATAAAATGGCATCTATAAAATCACCAGCTGTAATTATTCATAGCCATTGTAAGTAAACATGCTGAAGTCAAGGCAAAAAGATAAAGTAATAGAAGTTAAAAGAAGAAAAGATAAAAACTTGAATTTCTGAGCAGATAAAATTCTAATAAACAAGACCACTTTCAAGAGATAATTTCTCCTCTTTTTATGCACCATGCCAGTTTGGTGACTACAGTCAGAAATTCTGGTAATGAAATGCAAATTAAGGTGAAACTGGAAATCAAGTTGTTTCTTAAACAAGGAAAAGTGCATACATTTTAGATTTCCCATAATCTATAACCAAATCATGAATGAATTGCTACTTCAGAGCAAGTGGAAAGGTTTATTGCAGAAAAAAAAATTAAGTTACTGAATAGTCAAGGTATGGAAATATCTCTTTATACCTGCAGCAATCTCAAACTTCATGTTTCTCTAAGATCTACCTACCAACCTATAGTCCAGATAGAAACAAAAGAGAAAATCCTGTACAGATTGCAATAAAGATAGAATGTACACTCAAATATAGCTTGATTTTCTTGAAAAAAAGCTGCCAAAAGGCACAATGTGAAGGTTCAACCCTACACTGTGTTTTGTAAATGCAAGTATTATTCCAAATACAAGCAGAAAGGAACCTCGCCCTAACTCAAATCATAGTGTCTGCAACTACCACTTACTGGAAAAAAATAAAAAGAGGACAAGAACACTTCGTAGTTCTTGTGTAACTGGTTCACACACAGGTAGGTGGAAATTTGCATCAAACCCCTGCGTCAGCTCTTTTCCCTACGAATGCTGTGAGTTACCCTTTCCTTGCCCCATGAAATGGGGTGGAACTGCAGCGCTGACGTCACTTACACAGAGCAAACTAAGTCGTACAGCGCTAGAAGCAGACCACAGACAGCCTTTCTTTGGCTATACCCTATGCTTTTTTCCAGCCAGCAGCAGTAATCTCACTGTATTGCAAGCTCTTCCTATTGATACTGCTCCTTACTGCCTGTTTTAAGGAGGAAATGCTGCAACGAGCAAGGCAGTGGAAACCAAACAGCTTGCAGTGTATCAGCTCCAAAGTGAAGGCTTAAAATTCCCTAAATATACTAGATTTTTCACTCTGTTAAAAATCACGGATCAGCTGTACACTATTTCACAGTCACTTGCTGTGTTTTGTGTGCCGGTAATCAAGCCCTACTGTCACATCCAAACCCCTGTGTGCTTGGGGGTTCCAGATGCAATAGGTGTTCAGGTATTCTAAGTCAGGCAAGGCTTTAGGCACTGAAGGTGCTCGTAAATACTTCAGGTCCTTGTAAAACTTCTGAACAAAACTACTATGGAAGCCAAACTCTCAAAGTTGACAAAAACTAGCAATCCCAGCATGGTTTTCTTTGTGAAAAAAGCAATATAAGCATTCAAGTTTTAGAAAACAAAACAACTACTTTGGACTTCTCAGCCAAAATAATAAGGTATTGTTTAACATTTGGGTCAAGGGGCCCTTTTTAGTCCAAGCCAGGACTGAGGCATGAATATACACCTCTTGGATGGTCACCTGGACAATTTCTAGTGGGGTACTCTTGCCTCAGCTGCACTCCTTTAAATCAATCCTTACCTCTATCGTATCTTCTCTTGGTCTTTACTTCCTCTTTCACTGAGACTGTTAAAAAAATCTGCACATCACTTTTCAACAGAGAAGCTGCTTTCTTTTCCATCTTGACCAAGCATAGCCAGAGGGGAGGCCACGAGGGGAGAAGGACATGATCTCAGGGGTGGCTGGAGCTTGGGGCACCTGCCTGAGTAGGTGCTGGCAAGTGTAATGTGGGTCCCCAGCTCTCCAAAGCCACTGCTCAACCTCAGCAGTTCCTCACAGGCAACAGGAAGAAAAAAATTGCACTACTGTCAATTTAAAGCAAGAGTTATGTGAAGAAACAACACAAAAATTATAAACATTCTGAGGTTTACTTGATTCTTGCTTTTTAAAAAGAAGGCAAATGTTGCTCTTTTTTTTTTGGTGAAACTTCTTTACTTGAAACCTGGACCTCGGTTTTTTTCCCATCCCTCCCCGGATGGTGGGAGGGGGGAGGTTGGGAAAAAAATAAGTCCCTATCCAATGGTAACAAAGGACAACCCTCCTTGCCTGCCGTAGGCAATGCATTTCATCAGAACCACACGACATTGTGTACCAGACAGCCGCATGCCAGAGATGAGCAGCCTCAGGAGTCGGTGCCAACAGGCACCCATTCTGACTTCTCATACATGAACAGGCCTGAAATGAGCATAAGGAAAACATGTCTGATGCCAATGGGCCTGATGCACAGAGATGGAGCTCACAGCAACAAAGCTTACTTTGCAATTTCCTTGTATCTCCATGGAACACCTTCCGTACCCAATTAATTCACTTACGAACTAATTAGACTTTCAACACCTTTAAAACTTAGGCCCTCATTGTCGTAAAATTTAACAAAGTATACTAATTCTGTTTGCAGAAGTGAATTTCCCACAAAGTAATACCTGTTTTCTTCGGACTTAATTCCTTAGTTAATTTGATTGCATGAATTACGATGTAGAAGCTTCATCAATATAGTTACTTGAAGTCTCTCCAGGGGTTTTTTTTAAGGGATAAAAAAATTTCTATTTATGTAGCTTTGTTTGGGAACCTAACATTTACTGAGATAAATGGTAAGGTAATTATATTCAAAGTTACTGAAAGAAAATGACAGAGAACGTTATGTAATCGTTCTATTTCTGCAAATCCATGTTTTTTAGTTGCTAGTCTGCAATCTGTATTTTACCCAGTAATAGCCCAATTTCCTCCCTAAGACAAGCTGCAAATTGAGTTTATAGTTTATTTTAATATTTCCTGCCATCAAATTATATGGATAAGAAATCCTGTATATTCGTGCCATAATCCCATTTCTGTAGAAGAAAAGAATATACAACCCATAGTGTAATATTGTCATGCAAATGGATTTGAGTCTTCCTATCTTGGCTTGTCCAGACTTTGAAATCTTTTAAAGTAAACAACATATTTTTCTTAGGTTAGCTGGAGAATGAACTTGAAACTTCACATGGAAAGACTGAGATATCATCTTTCTACATGAACAAAATAATGAGTAAAAAAAAATCCTCGTTTAACATGGTTTTGCTTAGAGTTCCGTTAAGAAATGAAAAACAGTTCTCCAAGCCCTCCACTGAAATACTATAACTTGAGACACAAAACGGATCTTTGGTTTTTACTGAGCACAAGTGTTATGACATGAATGTTTAATTTCATTAGAAGATGAGGATGAAAGTCAAAGAAAGAATTATAACTGCATTAAATTTCAAAAGGAAAAAACCTCAGTCACTCTGCAGAAAGGAGAATATAGGACAGGAGAGCAAGGTGTCTTTATGAATTTGGTGAAAGTACTTTGATATCCTAAGAAAAAAATGTTGAAAATTGGTACCAATAAGTAAAAGTAAGGGGAAACATAGTGGGACCATCATAACTCCAGCTCCAAGCAAACTATAAAAACAAAGTGAAAAATATGAAATTATATCATAAATAGGCACGATAAAATCAATTGAGAGGGGGATTTAGCTCTGGTATTTACATAGTTTTAACACAGCCGAAGTAATTATTATAAATCCAGCATAGCACAGAAATGATACATTCATTGAAATTTCTTCAATTAGATATGTTCTACAGCAAATATACAGCAAGAGAGAACACTTGTTAGTTCTAATACTAGATGATATGCAAAATACAGGGTACAATCTGGGGAAATGAATGCAATGATGGTCAAGATTTAACAGTTGGTAATTTCAGGGCAGTTGAAACTTTAATGTGGTCTATTCTCCTGTCCTCAATGCTTTCTGAAAATCAGGTCCCCTCTGATGTTTTCTCAGAAACTGGGGCACACAGAATAACTAGCAATTTGTTAAAACTGTGGCCTGAAAATACCTTCAGGAAATAGAGAACTGCACAGAGTTTGCTGAATATTTTGACTGACTCCTGTGAAAATTTTGGGCAGAGGCAGAATACAGTGGAATGTCCAACAATGAATATTAATACATAAGTCACACCTCCTCAAAAGAAAAACTAAAATGCAGCATTCTAACTGATAAAACTATGAAGAAAAAAATTACAGCTTATTTATGAGATGAAGAAACAACCTCCCAGTGCATCAGAATAATCACTAACAAGCAAACTCATATCAGATTTATTGAATGTTTTGGGCAAGTACCAAACTAAAAGCCAGGAATGCCCAGTATCTTTAAGTGTGACAACCTAACCACAGTGCTGTGTGATGCTGACAAATTCCTCTCTGACCTTATTACCATGATAAGTTGGTGCAATTAATACTAATAACACAGGATGCAGTGGTGCTTTAATTTCTGTAGAGCATTATAAAACTGTAAAGTGCTACATGTTGTATTTTTATTACTACTGTTACCATGCTCTTTATTTTTCAGCCAGAAAGCTGCAGGTAAAACTTTTTAACATACTTGTGTATAGGATATCCACAACAATCAAGACTGTTGTCCAGAAAAAGTAAGATACAACTGTTCAAAGGTATTTGAGTATGTTCTGGAGAAAGTTACGACCAGAAAGAAAGTATAGAAGGCTCTATATTTGGGTCTACTCAAAATCTTAATTTTCCTTTTTCCTTGCATCAAGTGTCTTTTTCAGCCCATAGTCTGGACCTGTAGCCATATGGGTGCCTACTCTCTAAATTAAAAGTCAGAAATTACTAGAGTGTTCTGCAGAACATTTATCTCTCTATGTACTTTTTCCAGACTTGTAATGAGTAACCTCATAAAGGAAATGCTCAAATGCTTTGATTTTTATTGTTCCAAGTAAGGTGCAGCAAGGATTCAAATACACCTGAAAGAATTATCAATTGCTTTAAAAAATTGATGATACAATTTTATTTAAAATGCTTTGGAAATGGAAATAACACCTGTAATCCCCAACCTGGCTGTCCTCATGCAGTAATAGCAGGGCCTGTTTCACAGGTTTCTGTGACGGTTGGTGATGTGTCTTGTTAATCTTCCATGAAGAGTGACTTCAAGCTGACTTAGATGACTTGAAAGCCATTTAAAGACATCTTTAAAAACCAGAAAGGTAAGCAGTGAGAATGTGAATTTATTTGGCTTTCTATGAGCTTAAGGAGGTTTATAAATTGGTTTCAACTCATTTTGCAGCTTCATTAATACAGTGGCAGAGCATGTTGTAAACAACACGCTAATCACATCACATAATGCTAAAATGAGAGGGTCTGATGGCATTAGTGAGAATGGAGATAGTATAAAAAACCAAACCAAAACAAAAACCAGAGACAATGAAAACAGTGTAAGAAAATACAACAACAAGCTTTGAAAATTATTATAGGGAGAGTACAGGCAAAGCCAGTGAAGGGAAGGTGGAGCAGTGGAAGAGGGAGTGCCCAGGCAGCCCTGCAGGTGACACTAGGCAGAGATTAGGAGGCAGTTTCACAACGTGATGCAGTAGCACAAAAAGGATCCAAAATTCAGGCTGCTACTGTGGCATTTCTCATCTAATAGAGCAGAGAAAGACACTCCTGCTAGCTAAATCTGGCTCAGTTTTTACTCCCAGAAGACACGCAGCATGCTGGCATAGATTGAAACGAACTGAAATGAAGGGTAGAAAGAGAGAAAAGGTCTTAAAGGTTGCAAAGAGAACATTAAACTCTTAAGAGGTTCTGAAATTTCCCCTTCACAAATGTTACAAGAGGCAAAGTTTGGAAACACTGGATAAAACATGATGGAGGGAAATGAAGGAGGGGGTTGGGATTGGGTATATTTTTTGATTGAGTCAATCATTCCAGCCAGAAACTATTCAAATTCTCTTGCAGAAGAATGGTGGCAAATTAGAAATGGGTTGTCATTCTCTCTGCTAGTCCCACGGAGAAAGGCTTCATTTTGCAAAGGCCTTGTGCCAAATGACATCTCCATCAGTCACAACAAAAGAGTCAAGATTTGAAAGGAGAAGACAAGCAGCTTCTTTTCAGATGTATGTGCTCTCAATAATTCTTAAATTATTTCATGAACAATATTCATCATGAGGACCAGGGGCTCATTATCTGCATTTTTCACAAGAATTCTGACCAACATTTTAATAATGTGTCATTCTGAAAACTGACATTCAAATCATATTAAATCACTTGAAGTGTAAAGCCACAAACTTCGCTGTTTAGCAAAGAGTACCACCAGCATTAGACTTTGGTACTCCCTCATCCTGCCAAAGCTTCCTTTAAATTGTGTTGTCCCTGACTCTATTTCAAGACTTTTCAGCTCTTCTCTCTCAATCAGTGATTCAGGTAATGGCTGCTACCGGCAAATGTCTTGAGGATGGGCAATTTCTGGCCTAGTTTCTAATAAATATAACAGCAGCTACTATAGCCCCAATAGGGTTTGTGTGCACTTCTTCCTTAGTGCTGCTTTTATTCCCTGAAACTTCGGAGTAGTCATGTTGTAATAAGAACCACTCTTCCTTATGCAGAGGGAGAACCGTAAAACTTCATTAATAATTATTTTTTCCTTTCTGAAGGGCTAAAAACAGACCAACATGCTTCTCACCCTTAATTTTATGCAGTCAGATTTGAAAATGGTGACTCACCAGAATTAAAAGGCAGTGTAACTCTGTCTTTTGAGCCAAGATAGAAAGCCTCCTCTGCTGCATAAATCTTGGGATCCTACTAGAAAACAACACGAAAGGGGAACTGCTCAGTCCAGCCAGCATACAAAACAGTATCAGAGAATGATCACATCACATATCTAGGATCCCTCACTCCTCAAAGCCTCTTCCTCTGGTGGTCTTCCATGATGTTTGAAATAAGCACATGAACTTGGCTCATCCCTGATTTTCAACCAGACTGCTTCCTGCACGGCACCTCCAGCTGCTGCTCGGCCCCAAACAGCATCTTTGGGATTCCACCCTGCCAGGCTATGGCCCACAGGATTTCTTCAGTGCTCTGGTTTTGGGCTGTATATAATGAGTTCTGCCCAAACACAGGAGTAGGAAACACAGAGCTCTGGCACTGTGTACAACAGCGTGGTCCTCTGAGACTGAAAGAGTGCAAAGGCAACGAGCCATCCCAGCTCCTGTCAGCTTCCTGATACCTGAGCAGGCACCCCACGTGTTCACACACCTGCCTGCATGCACACACGGTGTGACAGCCATTCAAAGCTGGAAGAAAAGGTGACAAATGAGTTCTGATCTCTTTCCTCACAAAAAGAGGGCCATTTCATGCACTGTTATATGCCCTGTGCTGGCAGAATCAATGGTAAGCATCACTCTGTTTATAAATCAAACCAAGATTGTTTTCCTAATTACTTTAACATCACTTTGGTTTTTAAATTTTCATCATAAACAGTGCACATATTCTGGAATGACATCAAGGACTTTCGAATGAAAGAGAAAATAGGCAGATAACTTAGCAGCAATATTGACTTGTCATGCTTGTGTCCAATAAAAAAAGCCTTTTTTCATCAGGGCTCTGCATATAGGGGATTCCAAAACAAGACATGAAGCAACAAGAAATTTTCTATGAAGTATAATTTTATATTAATAATTGGGGGAGAAAAAGGCAAAAAGTAAACAAAAACAAATTTTAGTTAATGATCTTTACTTCTCTTCTAAGCTTTTTTGACATTGGCTCAGCCTCCCCGACTCTGCCTCTCCTTGCACTGAATTCTGCCTGATCACATGGCCACAAGTCAAAATGAGATCAAATGACGCAGAAAACTAAAATTGAAC
This sequence comes from Eulacestoma nigropectus, assembly GCA_013397775.1. Classification (NCBI taxonomy): domain Eukaryota; kingdom Metazoa; phylum Chordata; class Aves; order Passeriformes; genus Eulacestoma; species Eulacestoma nigropectus. The sequence continues at coordinate 4,082 of VZTE01007284.1, read as the reverse complement.
TTTAACCCCCACTTCTTCTCACCAGTTATTCCCCCATACACTGGCAGGAAAAAAAAAATTCAAATATGAAGCAGAAGTCATTCCCCCACGAACAAAAACCAATCCAAACCAAAAAAAAAACCACCCAGACAAACAGCAGAAATGTTTAATTTGACACAAAAGCTTTCCTTTTTGCAGAGTTCTGCTAGGCAGATTATCTGCAATGAGAAGTAGAGCATTTAGAATGAAGAGCAGAAATAGAAATGTAGGCGTGGAGACTGCTAGCTCAGAAGAGTCTTTTGTCTGGCGATACTGTGACTAAAGATAATCTTTGTTTATCTTGTATGTTTAACTTGTGCCTTGTATACCCAAAGTGTTGGAAAAAAAATGTGGAATTACAAGTGAGTAACTGAACAAACCCATAACACAGGGTATAATTTCTAGGCATGCTGAAGGCAGGAAAAACAAACTCAGTAGTTATTATACTGTATTTATCCTTTTTTTTTCTTTATAAGCACTCCCAGACTTGTGGCACAATAATGTTACAATTAAAGCATACTTTGACTAACAATTTCACAGCAGAATGGAACGAATTATGTGACATTACTAATACAGCAAAGCAGAGCTGCAATGCACCCTGGCTACGCAAGTACAGCTTACAGCTAAAACTTTACAGAGATGAAGGAGTAAGCTCAAGGCTGCCGAAAACTGAATAGGATTTAAGTATTTAGTGTCACCCAATCAGTGAAATATGATTAATGAGTCTGGAGGAGTACACTGCTTTTTAGTCTCCAAAGCAATGCGGACATGGGGGGAAATGTATTGGAGCTCTTCAGCGATAAAAGCCGCAGCAAAATTCTGCACAGTTAAACTACACATTCAATTGCAGCTGCTTATTTCTCCTCTGTGTGATTAGAGCCTCCCATTTCCCTCATTACAGGCTTGATATTATTGAAGCAAAGCCAACAGCAAGTTAGCAAGCCAGCAGGGGATCAAATTGATTATACAGTTAGCTGTGGAAAAACTGAAATTCTTTATTAAGGGGAAATGAAATACAGTTAATTTATACTTCAGCTGAACCCCTCCCACACTACGCTTACTCTGCTGATACTCTGAGTTTTCTCTGAAGCTACAAGACAGCTGAGAAACTACACAAGCTTTATTGATATAAAAATAAGTCAAGCCTTCAGTATTTTTTAAAAGGATTTTTCTATTACTAATTGTCATAACTCAGTATATAGGACAACACGGCATTAAAGCCAAAAAGAAAGAAAGGTGGAAAGCATTTGGGTCTAGGTAGACTGGAAGATTCGCTATCTGTCTTTAGCTGGTGTTACAGAGGCAGTCCATAAGTAAATGTAAACATCACCTTATCAGTAAAGCAACAACTCAATTTTTGTGGTATTTCAGTTGTAAATCTCTTTCCCAAAATGAAGAAAATAATAATTTGGGACCAGAAGTAATTTTTTGAGAATAAGAATAGGCCTGTTAGTTTATTTCTGACAAGGACAGACTGTGAGATAAAGCTTGTTTCTAAAATGAGACCTTGCAGAGGACAGCACCACATTTGCCCCATCCCAAGCAGTTATATCCAAGCAGTTCAGATCTTCCCTACAGACCTGAAAAGTGCTGAGAACTCACGAGCAGAAAGTTCCCCCTGCCCCACAGCCCTTTGCTCTCCAGCCCAAACACTTGTCCTTGGTAAAGCCCTGATAAGTAGAGCTGTGAATAGGACTCTGCTGAGGAACATCCCCTCTCCAAAGAGCTGTCACCTCTTATTGCTCTCAGCAATGTGGTCCCAGACCACCTGTCACCGTTCCCAAAGACAGTCACTACTTCTTTTAATCTATTTTTCATTGTTCCTTTCCATCCCCTGGCAGGAAAAGGGATACATCCTCTTCAGAAGGCACTTTGGCTTCTGTCCCAAGAGGCATGAAGGATGTTGTAAATTGTGGAAGTTTAGCAACAGAGCCCACACAAGGGTCCCATGGAGGGAAATGCTTAATGAGACTGTTCTGCAGGAAGTGAAAATACCATACAATGCATTTTTAATAAATTTGTCAGGATTCACAGCCTTAATCGTTGTCATTGACAAGATTTGCTAATCAAATTGCAAGGAGGAGCAGCCCTCTAATTGCTGGTCTCCTCAGATAGACCTTCCTGTGTTTCTTTAGCCTTTCTTCTGCCTTCTTTGCGTTTCTGATGCTTTCTTCATGTTGCAACATCCCTGTATTTCTCCTAATCACTGATGAATGCTTTGAGATTTCTCCCTGGTTTTCAGATAAAACTTCTACCAATTTTCTATACCTGTCAGTGTCTTTTTGGCTGAAAAGATTATGCTGGTTTTGGCTGGGATAGAAGCAATTTTCTTCATAGTAGCTGGTATAAGGCTGTGTTTTGGATTTGTGCTGGAAACTGTTGATAACGCAGAGATGTTTTAGCTGTTGTTTATCAGGGCTGCACAGAGTCAAGGCCTTTTCTGCTCCTTACCCCACCCCACCAGCGAGCAGCTGGGGGTGCCAAGGAGTTGGGAGGGGACACAGCTGGGACAGCTGACCACAACTGACCAAAGGGGTATTCCAGACCATATGGCATCATGCTCAGTATACGAAGTGGGAGGAAGAAGGAGTAAGGTGGGGACATTCAGAGTATTGGTGTTTGTCTTCCCAAATCACCATCATGTGTGATGGAGCTCTGCTTTCCTAGGAGTGGCTGAACACCTGCCTGCCTGTGGGAAATGGTGAATTAATTCTTTGTTTTTCTTTGCTTGAGTGTGTTGGTTTTGCTTTACCCATTAAATTTCTTTATCTCAACCCTTGAGTTTTCTCACTTTTACCCTTCTGATTCTTTCCCTGATCCCACTGAGGGGAGTGAGTGAATGGCTGTGTGGGACTTAGTTGCCAGCTGGGGTTAAACCATGACAAATATTCAAGGGTCTTATTAGAATAAAAGCAATCAAGCTTGATATGCACTACCCACTTTAGCAATATTAATACTAAAAGAGAAGTAAAAATAAACATTATGCTTTTATTTCCTCTTACTCTTCTCAACCAAGAATTGAATAAAATAAAAGTCTTCTTTTTTACTTTCTGCTATAATATCCACTGGCTGATCTGAGGACATGCTAATAAATGCAAGAGAAAGTTTGCACATGACTTAAAATGCAGAGGAGCTTATTTCACTGGAGGCTGCATGTTTACCAGGAAATGAGATGGTCTCAAATTGCCCTTGTGACTGCTTGAGACATATACTCATTGAAGATATCATTGAAGTAATATGGAGGAGGAAGTAAATTGTTTGAAAGGACAGTGCCAAGACTGGCAAATCTAAAATTTACTACACAGTCATAGAGAAGCTATTTTGGGAACCACAATCACCTCTTGGAAAAATAAACACATTTCCACAGAACAGCAATTCCGTATGTTGCACTTGGCCATCTTGACTGAAGCCAGTAGGGTAATGACTTTTATAAGTGGCAAAAACCAGTCTCTTGGCAAAAACAATCCCTAACCTCATGAAATACAGAATACTTTGTTAAAAGGAAAATAAAATTGAAATGTATTTTATATAAATATAGATATATATAATTGTTGTTTATGAGAAAAGTTCTGCTAGAAGACAGTAAGTCTATGATACACAAACACTGACATAAAACAATCACAGACATAAAAATGATGCTCTTATGCTGACAGGTGGTTTTCAAAAAGAAACCAAAAAAACCTGCTTCACAAACAATTAAGTGAGGCAGATTTCCAAGAAATTCTCTGTGCCATTCTGAAAAAGTTCTTTCCTGATCCATAGCAGCTATCT
>VZTE01007283.1:2108192-2300678 GCA_013397775.1 Eulacestoma nigropectus | reverse complement strand
GCTTTACCTATATGCAACATGGCATCTTCTCACAGAAACCATGAAAACTTGGCAACGCAAACCCGACACAAGATATTTGCTGAAATTTCATTTGTTTGAAACCTGGCTCAGCTGTTCATAGGCCAAGAACTGGAATTGCCTTTGCCTTTCAAGTGGTGATGTGCCTTCACTGAAATTAGGTACTTAACATGTAACTGTCCTGGAGATGGCTGAGGGTTTTGCAAATAACTGACTCTGGTGCATTAATTTATTTAGGTTACTTTTTAAAAAATACCTGTAAAACATATTTGGGGCTGTAATTCTACTGAACTAGTGTATCATACAGTTGCTTTTTAACTAACCGGTCTTTTTTTTTTTTCTTTTAAAGAAAACAGTTCTTACAAACGAAACAGAGGTGTTCTTATTGGAGTTTTAGTCCTTGCTGTAGCTGTAGGAATCCTAGTATTCCTGTTCTTGAAAGGTATGTATAACACTTCCTAACAGCTTTATGTGCTTCAAGATTATGCTCATCTAAGGTTCTGTAGAACGGATGAAAATTTCTGACCATTGGATGTTTTGTAAAAACCGTAGAAGAAACGAGTCCAATTTAGGCAAAGACTAATAGATTTGAAGGAAATAATGTACTGAACTTCCTTGCATTCTGACACTGGGCTCTGAGTCCTAGGAAACACGGCAGTTTGCATTTGCATATTTCTCCTTCAGACTGGGTGTTTGATTTATTGCATGTTTCTACTTACCAAGTATTTGTGGCCTCTCCCGTTCCTACCTGAGTGTGTTTTCACAGCCTTTTTTGAGAGCATCATAAAGCTGCCCTCAATCAGATTTACTGTTGGGACAGGCTTATACCAGGGCTGAACATCATATGCCGAGTCTAATCTGACAACTCAGTGTGTTCAACTGATAAATGAGACCTTCTGTGCCTCCTGTCAGCCTGTATTGCCATCATCTTGGAGTTCTGTATTTGTTTTTCGATCCACCCCTACACTGAATTCAAGTGTCTTTTTTGTAAGTCTGACAGTTTAATCAGAAATGGTAATTATAGGCTATCACTGTGTATCTTTTTCTGCCACATTTTTGGATTTTTGTGCTAACTTGTCTTCTGGTTTGAAAAAGAGGGGCACACCACCTTTCCTCTTTGTGTTGGATAGAGTCCCAAACAGGAATACATTTCTTCATCCTATTCATGCACTGCATGGAAAATTCGTGTTGACTTCCAGATGGGGCCACCACTTGGAGGTGGCTGCAGGGTGAAGAGTACTGGATGCATCTCCCATCTGGGAAGGACTAATTGATCAGGACATAAATAGGTATATATTGCACATGGACCTTATGCTTTCCTGCTCATTGTCCATTTAGTTTCTGTTGGCATGGAATCATAAAATAAACTAGGTGGGAAGACATCTCTGGAAGTTTCATCCAACTTGCTGCTCAAAGCATGACCAATTTCAAAGCTAGATCAGGTTGCTTAAGGCCTTGTCCAGTCCAACTTTGAGTAGTTCCAAGGATGGAAATTCCCCAGCCTCTTTCAGCATGTGTTTTAAGTGCTGAATCACTCTTGTAGGAAAGGATATTTTCCTTATTTCTCTTAGGGATTGCCCTTTGGCAATGTACTGGTTTGAAAGCAAACCAGAGAGACTCCAAGTCAGAAATACAATTTAATAGGAAAAAAATAAAATAAATGCAATAGTACAAAAAGAAAAACCACTGACAGAGTCAGAATGCAACCTGACACCCTGTCGGTCAGGGTGTTGGTAGCAGTCCGATTAAATGGTGCCTGCAGTCTCCTGGAGTGATGGTTCTGTTGAGGCAGTGATCTTGTCAAGGGGTCTGGTCTTCCTCGGAAGGTCCAGTGGTGGCTGTGTAGCTCTTGTCCTCTGGAAATCCAGGAGGTAAGGGCAGCTTTTGCTGTTCCAAACCTCTAAGTATATACAGATGGGAACGCTTAGTTCCTCCTCCTGGGCGGAGCATCTCACAATGGGATGGTGAGTCATGAGGCAAGGCATTGATGGGCCCATTAACAGAAGATATCCCCCTGGAGGGAGGATGAGTCATGCAGGAGGTGGGGAACACCGCCCCACCGGTTTTTTAACAGCTTATGAAGATGGTGATAGAATATATACTTTTGGGCACATCTTACATTGTAACCTAGGACAGGCAACTTCTGGCCATTGCCTCCTGGTTTTAGGTTCTGTACTTCTGAGAGGGGTTTCCTTTGTTTTCTGTAGTTAGTTGTAGACTGCAGTTAGCCATCATCCTCTTAGCGTTCTTCTTGAGGCTGAACAAAACCAATTTTCTCAGTACCTCCTTGCATAGCTCCTGCCTCTAGACATCTTGGTGGACATTTGCTGGGCTAACTTCAGAAAGTCAGTGTTTTTACATTAACTGGGAGACTAAAACTAGAGAGAATACTCCACATGTGGTGTCACAAATACTGAACAGAGCAGAGGAATTATTTGTGTGTTTGGGCTGACTGCACTTCTGCTAACATAGCCCAGTATTTGGAAGCCTTCTAGTGCAAGGGCACATTTTTCTGAGTGGTGTTCAGCTTGTTCGTGCTTTCAGGTCCTTTCCCGCAGAGCTCTTTCCTAGCCAGGCAGAGCCCAGCCTGTAGTGGTCCATGGGTTGACTTCAATAGATTCAGGACTTTGTTTGCCTTTGAGTATCACCTCTTTTCTGCCAGCACATTTCTCCAGGTTGTTGAAGTCAATTGGAGTGGCAGCCTTGCCTTCCAGCATGTCCCCTACTCTCCCCAGTTTAATGTCATCTGCAAACTTTCAGAAAGTGCCTTCTGTGTCCTTGTTCATGTTGGTGGTGTTAAACAACACTGCTCTTGGTGATAACATGCAAAGAATGGCACTCAAAACTGACCAGTCAGTTACTTCCCTTGAAACAATGAGGGTTTGAACATGCAAGAAAATAAACCTGTTACACCTTGGTAGGATAAGCATTGCACAGGTACAATCAAACGGCAGAAGAGATTTGCTGATTTAAGTACAAGACTCAGAATCAGAAATTGTCAAGCGCTACCTTAGATTTGATTAGATGTGTTCTGACTTGCTGTTGCCAGAGACCTATTCTGTTGATCTCTCACTGATTGTCTTTCCCTCAAAACAATATTTCATTCTTTGTTCTTTCTCCAAGTCAAGTATTCAGTTGCATGTTCTCAGTGACGTGTATTTTTTTTTTTTTTTGGGGGGTGGGAGAGGGGGATGGAATGGATGGAAGCTGTCAACAAGTTTCCAAAGGCACAAAACTTTATTTCTGAGTCATTTCTCCAGGTATTCTATTTGCTTGTGTGCAGGTAAAATTAACCTTGGAAGAGGAAGAAGGACTGCTCAGAAGAACAGTCCAGTGAATGGCTCAGGTAAGACAGTATCACAAATGTGTGGAAATCAGACTGTTGCTTGGTCTGGGCTTGTCAGTTTTTATTCTGTGCCAGTGTAGTCTTTCGATGGAGAAGTAAAGGAGTAAGTTTTCTTGGAGTGTAGTTATTTTTTGCAGGTCATTAATACATACTTTCTAAAACAAATAGGTATCTTTATAGGAGAACATGAGCAACTTTTCTCTGGGGACAGCCGACAACTGCCTAACTCAGAGGGAGGTAAGAAACCTGTATTTTAGGGTATTAATGTTTCTAAACATCTGCCATTGGTTGGAGCAGGGAGAAAGAGATTTGCTCTTTCCTTTTTTGCAGGTCTGAGCTTTTGAATTGGTTTTCAGTGTGTGCACATGCAGACTCAGAATCTCAGTTGAGGTCCAATATTGGATGATTATAGGGACCTGCACTTAGTGAATGTGTTAGTGGGGCTGGCAAAGTTACTGACAGTGAGTGGGCTGAGATTTTCCTGGTCAGCAGCTATCTTTGGAAGTGAATTACCTTTCTAACAATGGAGAATTGAGGCTGGCTTAAGGGTGAGGGCTGAAAAAGTGCACACTACAGGGCAATCTGTCATGCCACTCTTCCTGTCCAGATCTCCATCTGGGCTTCTGCTGTCCATTCTAATCTACATTGCGGGATTTTTGTGGTTTGGGATTTTTTTTTATTTGTTTGTGGATTTTTTGTTTTGTTTTTTTTTTTTTTTTTCTTAGTGTTTTGTTGGAGTGGTTTTGGGGTTTTTTACTTCCTTAATTTGTAGCAAGATTGTTCTATTCTCTGGTTCTTGTGTTTTGGAGTGTGGAAATCACTCTATATAGTGAGCAGCTAAGGAAGGGGACAACTCATTTAGTGTGTGCCCTTCTCATAGGGGTGAATTTGGCTGTCATGTTCTCGCTTTAACGTATGAGTCTTGTTGCCAGGACTGTGCTCTGTTTTTAGGAACCAGACTAAATTAACCCCCAAGGCAGTCAAGCAGACTGGGGAAAGCAGGGGAAGATTCTTAAAAAATATTCTGTTACCAGGCCAAACAGTGTTTCAGTGGGGAATGGCCAAAGCTCCTGCCATCAGGTGCAGGCTCAGTGCCCTGTTGGAGTGTTCTGGTGTTGAGCTCACAGTGCCTACATGTGGGATGCTTGGTCTGGTTCCTTACATTTGTTAAAGCTGTGGTTCTAGCCCATGGTTCAGAGACCACTGAAGTTGAGACTATGGATGAATCTGAAGGTGAAAAAAGGAGAAGGATGGGAAGGGAAAAAAACCCAATAACCACCCCCCCGAAAAACCTCATTTTGGTACTGCACTGAAATTTGCTTTAGAATGTTTCTGTTAAAGATTCTTTAGGGTCTGCAAAGAGGAAGGGTTTAAAGTTACAGTGTTAGTGCAACACATAGACAAAGTAAAAAAAGATGCAGATTCTCTTCTCAACTGTCTCTGGCTTTTTATGGCAGATTTGTGCAGCTTTATCAGTAGATCTACTTCAGCAAGACTTTTGTAAAGTTGTAGGCATAAATATAAACAATGTTGGTCATGGTCTGGGACCTTAAGTGGTTACTGGAGGGAAGCTGAAGTTGAAATTAATTGTGAGTCCTTAAAGTGGCATAACATACTGGTTCTCAGGAATAACTGTTAAAAGTGTTATAATGAAGTTGTCACTTTAAGGCTAAGTTGCATATTTTGCAGACTATTGTGCTACCTCCATACACATTTCTGGAAAAGGATTTCTGTTTTCTTGCAGCTGCATTTTCACAAGCTGTTCATTGTGAGAATGAAGAGCCTGAAGCAGGTAACAAGTGAGATGGAGCCCTAAAACAGAAGAACATGAAAGGGGAGAATAATTTTGCACATGGCCTTTTGTAGTCCCAAGCCATATTAGCATGTTCTCAATAGAGTTTACCCTTCCCCTATTGGCCTAGAAGAACCTGTTGCCTTAGGAACAGTAAATGTTGGTGGGTAAATCACTAGAAGAGAAGTCAAAAAGACCTGGAGCCTGTGTTTGGTAAACAACACAGACCAAATATCTTCTTGGGGGCTTCACCTTCCCTCTTGATGAGAATGATGCCGCTTAACTGTGTTTGCAAACCATTTTGCCATCTGTAGGAAGAAGAACTAAGCATGGAAGTGTTGCCTTTCTCTGGTCTTAAAATTAAAAGCCAGACACGGTTAAGGGGAAGAGGGGTTTTTACCTCGGTATGTATTTAAGGATCCCTAGGTGCACCACTTCGCTCAGGTGGAAGGCGCTGAAATGCACAGCGAAATGCACACCCATGATAGATCGCGTATACAACTTACAGACCTTGCAAATTAGCATGTCTGTCAAAAATTCCCCAATGAGAGACCTGAATGATGTGATATCCCCCCATCCCGAGGAATTTCGCCCTGGATGGGCCTATCTTAGTTTACAGGATGTGTTCTAGAAAGGACTGTGGTTTCCCAGGACAGCATAGGGTTTTCTGGCCTCCAGTGGTGAGGCCTCCGGGATGCTTGGCTTCCTGGCTTAATGGAATATTGGGACTATGGTAAGTTATCAGACTTAAGGAATTACAAGTATGCATGCTAAAAGCACTGAGGATACATAAAAGCTATATAAAAGGGTATATAAAAGAAAAGGCAAAAATCATCGTGGCATCAGAAGAAAGAACCCCTTTTTACAGTAAATAAGCAAAATACCCTTTTGTCTAATGTTACCTTTTATTTGCATGCAAAAGAGTGCAAGGATATTTTTATAGGGTGTCGTCATGGGTAGGTGGTCTTTGCTTTCTGCTGGAAAGAAACCCTCAAACAGGACCATAGATAATAAAATGCTGTGGCTTCAAAGCTTTGTATTGGTGCCAAATAGATACGAGCCTCAGCACACCAATTTAGAGATGGGATGCTTACCAACTTGTGAAATTCATATTTGGGAGATATTTCATCCAGAAATGTGCTTCTCTAAGGAAAGAAGCCTACTGTATCTTCCACTTGCTTTATGCTTTAGGAGACTTTGACTGCATTCACCAGGCAGCTAAGTAAAGCTCCAGTTTTGTTCACTTAGTCCAATCAGTGTAAATTTTGAGGAAGTTCTGGGACCTGCATTTTTTCTAGATGTTCTTTTAACTCCAAAGGGCTAATGAAATTGAACATTATTGTTCAACTCAAGAAAAAAATGTCAGTTTTTTCCCCAGTCTGTTGCACTAGTGATTCATTCACTCCCTAACTCTTCCACAATTTTCCCCAAGTGGCTGATAATAAGGGGGGTTGGAAAAGGCAGAAGTCTTTCCTATAAAGGAAAAAAATCACTAGTGATGACAATTAAGGACAAGGAAACTCAGAAAAACTCAGAAGTCCCTGGAGTTTGCTGCTTATTCTTCCTGCATGAATTGTAATGGGTGTAGAACAGCTTTTTTTTCCATCTGAAGAAATAGGGATTGTGTAGCTGCTGGTGAAGGTGTGGTGAAGGTGCTGCAGGATTGTCTTATCACTTGTGTAACTATTTCCATGTACATAGACATGGATACATGAAAAGGAGGCTTATTTTATGCCTGTCTTAAAGTAGAAAGGAGTGAAACACACCGTTCAGGCAAAAGAGAAATCATATCCATAGATAAAGGTTGTCAGTTTGGACATGAGATGCAGAAAATAAAATACTTTCTTTTGTTGCAGTATAGAACGGGAACATCAGGAAGGGGAGTTAGTGCACTTCTGTGCAGTACACCCAGCAGCACTTAGGGAACAGGCAGTCACTGCTCTCTGGATGGGAAACAGTAGGCAAGGCTATGATTGCTGAAGTGTGTAGTAGGGCTTCTGCTGATAGCACAGAAGTACTTAACTTGCAGAGGAGAAGGTGTGCTCTGAGCCCTGGACTGCACAGAGCAGTGGCCTGTGCTGGGAAGGGGCAGAAGCAATGGAGTGTGCTCCTGAGGGACTGTAGTTGTTCTCTGATCTCTTTTCAGACAGAGAATTGAATGAGGAGGACAGTTCCCTGAAAGACAAGCAGATAGTTAAGAATGGTATAAATGAGGAAGGTAAGTGCCTGTTCTATGGAGCAGTCAGTGCTACTCACCCAGTAGGCAAACTGGCCGTGATCCCTTCATAGAATCATAGAATCTGCTGAGTTAGAAGGGGCACATCAGGATCATGGACTCCAACCCCTGGCCTTGCAGATGACACCCCAGTAATCACACCATGTGCTTGAGAGCATTGTTCAAACGCTTCTTGAACTCTGTCAGGCTTATTGCTGTGCCCACTTCCCTGGGAAGCCTGTTCCAGTGTCCAGCCACCCTCCGGGTGAAAAACCTTTTCCTGATATCCAACCTAAACCTCCCTTGACTCAGCTTCAGGCCATTTCCTTGAGTCCTGTCACTGGTCATGAGAGTGAAGAGATCTCACCTGTCTCTCCTCTTCCCCACACGAGGAAGTTGTAGACTGCGGTGAGGTCTCTCTTCAGTCTCCTCCAGGCTGAACAAACCAAGTGACCTCAGCCACTCTGTAAGGCTTCCCCTTCAGACCCTTCACCATCCTCATGGCCCTTCTTTGGATGCTCTCCAGTAGCTTTTTTATATTGTGTATACGTGTAGACCTGTAACTAGTAACTCAGTCTGATGCAATAGAGCCATACCTTGAACCTGAGCAAGGCAGGGGACTGTATTTGTCTTCTTATCTCTCTTCAGACACCTTAAAGAATAACAGCAGCTTGCTGGCCAGCCATGCAGATGAGTGTGGCATAAACGAAGGAGGTAAGTGCCTGGACTGGGGAGCAGCCTTTGTTCATTGTGACTTTTGCCTAATGCCACCTAATGTGTGGCACCACGGGCGCTCAGTGCCTCCCGTGCTTGGCCTTTACACAGTGCGTAAGGGATCATGGAGACAGTACAGAGTCAGGAATGGAGGAGAGGAGGGAGGTGTTGGATGGTGGTCCCATGGGAACGGGGCATGTTGGTCAGGGTTGCTGTTGTTGCCAAACAAATGGCCCAAATCTCAGTCAGATTATTCTTGATCCGTCTGGGCCAGAGAGTCAGAGTGTTGTGAGGTCCAAGATTGTCTGAGTATTGCCTTTGCCCTCGCAGAAGTGACCCAGGATGCAGAAAGTGGAAATGGGGAGCACCTGAACAACTCTCTCAGCTGCAATAAAGAAGGTATGTGAGGGTGAAGCTCTCTGTGTCTTGGGAGAGTGTGCTGACTGACGCAGAGGTTGACTGTGAGTAGTTTTCCTTTCTTGGAAGAAGAAGGAAAAATGTTGTTTTGTCTGTCATACAGTCCTTACTTGAGTGGTGTAACTATGAGCATCTCATGCTAGTTTCTGCATTTTTTATTGTAGGTGAGTGGTCACCAAACTTCTTGTGATTGTCTACCACATCAGTAAAATACTTTGAACATGCACACCCACCCAATTTATGTATGTTATATACAATTATTACCATACTCAAGTATTACATACATTATAAAACATGCACAAAATAAAAATTAATAAATATATAATGATGAAGCAAATAGTATTTTTATTTTTTAGATTTTATTTCTGGTGCAAAAATATTTTTTCCTGCACCACAATTGATTGCCTTGTGCACACCCACTTTGGAGTGTTGATGACAATAATCCATTTAAAGATTCTCAAAATGCACAGCCATGTGAAAGCAGGTGGCACCTTACTGCTGCAGAGTTTTTTGTTCTGCCAAGTTTGATACTTCTGTTGAATTACCAGCTAAGCAATCACATCTAAAAATTCTGATATTTGCTGAAGACAGTGTTGAAAAGAGGAGGGGAAAAACCTCCAAATGTGAGGAAACATGGATGAATGGAAGGGTGGGAGGGATTTAGGACTGAGTACAAAAAACCTGACTCTGTGATGCAGACAAAACTGCTGATGAAGCTGTCATGAAAAAAGGGAACAGGCTTTATAGCTGCAGAGGAAGCTGTGGTGTGTCGTAATAACTGAGTCAGATCCTGTCAGTTAACAATGAGTAATACAGTAAGGCAAACCAAGTAAGTCAGTGTATTATTTCTGGTCCAAATGATGTGCTGCTTTGCTGGGCTAAACTGTGCTCTTTCATCACCCACAAAGGTTTAGCATCTGCAACTGGTCTGTTATGTCATGCTGAGGCACCAGATGTGGCTTTGCTTGCTTTGGTGCTGTTTGCAAACCGTGTGAGAACAGAACATTTTGCGTGTTTTTGGGGATGGGGTATGAAACCTGATGCTTATCCCTGCAGCCGTAAAATGAGAGAACCCTATTTCATATTCAGACCCTCTCAGTGCACAGACACAAGGAAACAGCACACAAACACACACACCCCACACACGCACACAATTGGCTTTTTGACTGTGTTCTTTAGTATCATCCCCAAGGTAAAGCAGTAAACCTGCTTGGATTTTAAACATACAAATCATAAAAATGTTTCAGGCCTATCCAGGAACCTGTGAGAACTAGACTAGGGGCAATTTTCTTTTTCTCATTGTCTGCAGAGTTTAGTACCATGTCACCATATGCTGCTCTCCTAGACGATCTCCTGACATCCTAGGCTGGAGTGATGCTGAGCTAGAGATTAGTGGAAGGGACAGGTAGTGCTATCAAAATGGGAGCGAAGACCCAAGGGCAGAGCGCCTTGGCACATCCAGGTGGCTCCCCTTAGAGAGTTGCTATGTGTGCAACAAAATGGAAACACCAATATAAGTGGGCTTGTGTGTGCTTTATTGGAAATCAGCCTGGTTAGAGGCTGATGGATGTTGCATGTGATGAGTTAGGCTGGGCACGTAGTCTTGAACATCCCTTTGCACTGTTAACTTCCCTTTGCCTTCAGTCTCCTTGCTTGTCAAATACGAGCTGTGTTTTCAATCTTCAAAAGAGAAAACTCCAAAAGCACCTGGCATTACTGTGTGGAAGAAATAACAGCAGCAGCACATGCATGTGTGATGCACAGCTGATACTGAGATTATAGACGTAAAACATTTGCGTAGGAGTGGTGTCTTAATTGCCTGGTTTTGTGATCCAAAGTCATGGAGTCAGAACAACTTCACAGGTTACCAGCTGCTTAGCAGATGGCTGGCAGTAAGTAATAAATGTTCTAACAGTGCTCCAGTTGCAGAGGAATGTGCCTAATCATAAACAGATAATTTGGGTAAAATGTTTAGTGGCTATCAGATGGCATGGGTCATGTACCTGCTCTAACCGGATTGTTACGAGTGGCGTGACAGTGTCTTGGCACATCTCCACACCACCTCGTTAGTATTTAAAGCTTGCAGTATTCTCATATAGCTAGTTCAATTTCTAAGAAAAAAGACATAGTAATTTACCTGCGTGCTTTTCTTATTCTTTTGTTTCAGATCTTAAATCAAAAGGAAGTAATTGCTTTGTTGCCCAAACAAATATGGAAGAGAAACTATAGAATTCAATGGTGAAGGACGTGCTACTTTTTCCCTTGAAGGTCTTCCATGAGCAATGAAGTTGTCAGAGCTTCATCAACAAGCACTTCGAGACAAGCTGAACTGTTTCCAGTGCCTGTTTTTCTTTCCTCTGAAAAGACAGCCTCATTTTCTAGTGCTACTATGTGAAGACAAACAGGCCAAATCATGGACAAAATATTTTAATTGTTTTGTATTTGGTTTTAACAAACAGTGCCCTACTAACATGCCAAGGCCTCTTTGTAGCTGATACTTAGAGATTTACAAAGTTATATATATTTGCATGAATGTGGACAAATCAAAAACTGATCAGCTTCCTATGCACTTTTTTATCAGTACCTTTTTACAGTCAGAAAAGAACATCCTTCAGCAGACCCAGATGGATGGAAGTTTGCATTTTCTAGTCTTGGTTCTCCAACAGGAACTCAATACTCCGGACAAAGCTCTGTCCTAGAGTTGGCAGTGCCTGGCAAACTGATCATCTCCTGACAGTGGTTCACTTTGTGATAAAACTACATTTCAGCTTGTTGTTGCACTGTAACAAACCTGCTATTAACGGCAGGTTTGGGCTTTTCCTAAAGCTTTTTATATTTTTTTAACTTTTAGGACTTTTTTTTAATGCCTTATCTCTTACTTCACATTTTTCTGAGAATGTCAGCTTACGTCTACTCATTTCTAAGGAATAGCAGTATGTCTTCAAGTTGCTTGCGACTAGAACAAAAACTTGAAAACTGAGGTCATTTATATAACGGAGCTCAGAAAGAATCAAAAAGAAAAACACCATGCATTAATGTTTTCAGAACATCAAGCTATGGAGTGTTTTTCATTATGTTTACATGCTGGTTGTCCATGAAAGTTGAAAGCCTTTTTAGTTCGTTTTGAGCTTGGTACATGTAAAGAATCATGAAGGTTTGATGCTGGTAACCAGCGATCAGAAGCTTCGCCTTCAGCTTTTCCCTTGTTTCAACTTACGGCCTTTCCACTCACACACAATTTGTTCTGCTCTTTGCAGCTGTACTGCATGAGTGTTCAAAAGTCACTTTTGGTAGGACTAGACCTTTTACTTCTGCTGCTGTATGGAAATATTTATAATTTATTGAGAAAGTACTCAAGATGTAAAAAGCTTTGCCATATATTTTTGTAATATATACATGCAATTTTTACTTAACCTTAAAAGTTACTAACTAATCCCCAAAATAATTTTAATCTGAAGTGATATATTTTAGATGGTTGGTTTCTTGGGTGCGTTGTTTGCTTGCTTGTTTGTTTGTTTGTTTTTTGGGTTAGTGTTCCTAACCCAAGTGTCCTTCTCCATTCTACCTTCAATAAATTTATCATGATAATGCTGTCTGCTTCTTAGTAACTTTTTAACAAGTCTCTATGCAAAGATATCCTTTTTTGTGTGTATTGTGGTAAGAGTAAACCTGTAGCTTGTTTGCCTGCTTGGGCAAAGTCTTATTTTCTGTTATTAATGTGAGAAATAATAGTAAAAAAATGATTGTCTGGTGGAACTGGCTGGAATTGCTCCCAGAAACTATACCAGTTTGTCTAGTGGTCTCCATCCCTTTCTGTCCTAAACAGCTTGGAAAGGTGTCATATAGTGTGGTTTTGAAAATTCTTTGACATCTGGGATAATTGACATTGTTTCCAAAGCAAGAAGCAACAGCCTTCAAAAATAGTGAGCAGTTGTGGTTAATTAACTACAGTTGCTGGAAGTCTTCAGAATACTTTGTGGAATTTTGGAGCTTTATAAGAAGTAGAAAAACCCATTTACATGGCAGGCTGACATAAGACCAAGAACTACAGGCTCTACAGTCTCTCACTGCCTGCTTTCACCCTTTTACTTGCGCAGTGTCTTTAGTGCATGAGAAATTTCTGGTAGAAGTGAAAACTGCAGTTTTCAATGTAGCAGTGAAGCTTTTTTTAATTGGTTTTGTTGTTTCTTTAGATTTTGAGGGGTAGATTTTGGGGGATTTAGATTTAGATTTTAGATTCTAGATTTTGGGGATTTTTCCCTCTAAGGATGTGAAGTCAGACATTTGGGAGAATAAATTCACCTGACTTCCGGCTGGTTTTGATGGCAGTATTTGCAGTGCCATTGCCCATGTCCTTCTCTTCAAATGTCTCCTCAATAACTAAAGACTAGAAAGACTAAATAACTAAAGATTTTTTTTTTCTGTGAAAAGCTTGTGTCCAATCTTACTTTGCAGTGAATGGAAAAATAGGCAGTTTTCAATAGCTGAGAGTAGAAGCTTGCTTGAAATGCAGTTATTTTTGGCCTGTGAATAACTTGAATCCAGGAAATGCTGACTGTGTTCCAGGAAGTGAGCCTGCCCTCCAACATCCCTGAGTCTCAGCACATGCTGGTAGTAAGACCTGTTTTTGCTAATAAGCAAACTCACAGTGAGTAGAAGCTGCTGCTAAGTACTTGTGCTCACAAGATAAAACCTGATTGATTCCTTGGTCCTGACTCTATTCTTTATACTAGCTTTAACCTATGAAAGCAGTGCCTACAGGAGATGTTGCTCCTAATTAATCCCAGAATAAATGATCAGAGCTCGATCTCAGCTGTAGAGCTGAAAGTGTGGGGTTTGGTCATCAAACTCAACCCACAGTTGTGCAGGCAGATTCACGTTGTGCTGGCATGCCCAGCTTTCAGTTGTTTGCAATCACACTGTGCTGGATCTTGCTGAATAGTTGTACCTTCCACACATTGGCATTGCCTGTGCAACTGTTGGGAACGATGTGTAGCAGATTCCAGTGTGAAAGCAGTCCTGTGAGTTGAGAGAGCCTTCATCAGTGCCTAAGAGCTACCTTCATGTGGAGCGACACAAGCAGAGTTGAGAGGACTGGCTTCCAGGAGCAGGACTGCAGTAAAAACTAGGGATAGCAGGAATACCAGCAGGCAGCATGGTTTTGTGAGCAGATTTATATCTGTGCCTTAAAACCAGGGATTCATTATACCTGGCAGACTGGAAGGAGGTAACACACCCTAGGTGGCATCTTGCTGCTGGAACACAGGTTTGCAATGCTCTACAAGCAGTAGCAGGGTAATTTAGCGACAGCCAAAGCAAAAGGATGAGGTGAGCTTGTATGCTCGACCATCTCTGGATGCACTTTGAGCTGTGGGGTAGGTACAAGGACGTGAAACATTTCTATGGACCCGAAAGAGCATGTAGCAAGATTCTGAGGAACTTTGCCTTAGGCATGATCTCAAGGGAATTTTCCTCCTTAAAAGGTGGTGAGTAGGGTTGGTCCTGGGGCATCATGTTGGCCAGTGTGGCTTAACAAGTGCAGTCATGGGAGAAATCAGTGTATCCTGTGCTCAAGGACACAATTAAGTTTCTAATTACGAAGTTTTATATGACCCAAATATAAAACTTGAGTAAAATGCTGGCTTTTGTGCATAACCCGAGACGTACTTTTAAGTAATTCACTTTCTTTCAGATGTTTTTGAGTTCTAATGTTCACACATAGCATCTGACCATTTCCCAATCAAATTTTCAGTGCTCTAAGACAGGTGGTGGTGCTGTCCCCTTTTAACAGATGGGCAAACTGGCATACAGTGAGGCTACAGCCAAGTCTGCCAGATGTGTTCACTGACTCGGAAGCATTCATGACTGTGCCTTGGCTCTCCTGTATGCTTCTGTAGGCTTGGGGCCTTCGTATGGTTAAGGTAGAGCTCTGTTCAGCTCCAGTTGCAGCTACAAGCTACTAGCAAAGTCTTTCATTGCACACATGGGGAAATAGGGCATGCACAAACAGCTTCAGTATGGCAGTCATGTATGAATTCTGTTTGGGGGATACTCCATGTCTTTAGGCAGCAGAGAGTTTGGTGTTCCCCTGCTCTTGTCCTCCCTGTATGCTAGAAGGAGAAACAGTGTCTTCAGGAGAAAAGCTGTTTATAAATGAGCAGCACAAACTGGTGCTTTGACTTGTTAGGTGAAGGCCACTGGTGTCTGGAAGTCTTGGGCTTTGTGTGTGTGCAAATGTGTGTGTTCTGTGTATGTGCATGAATGTGTGTGTGCATCTGTGTATTGAGCACTACTCACACAGGGGAGTATACTGAAGAAGATTATCGGCCTCTTAGTGTGGAGGAGCTTTTAGAGTAGAAATGCTTTAAGTTATCACAATAGTTGCTGGTGGAACAGTGCTTGTGCTGGGCTATGAACTGCTTGGGGTCTGTTTTCCCTAGGGGAAGCAGTCTCCACTGAGTTGTGCTGGGGTGGATGTGGGGAGAGGGTCCTTTCATCTTCCGAGACAGTAGGACAGCCAAAATCTGTGCAACTGCCAGTTCAACACAGACATTTGGCTGGTGTTTACCTTAAATACATGTTCAGCTGAATGTTTTGGTTTATGTACAGCATGGGGGAGCTCAAACAGATGTACAGATAACATCCAGTTCTTCAGAAAGGCATTTAGCAGCTTTACCATTGTTTTTGTCTGCCTGCCCACCTCCCACCTACATCTGCCCTGTTCACGTTGAGGATGTAAAATGCCAACCTGACAGCTCAAGTAGGGCAAAACAGCAAACAAATGTGAGTAATGGGAAATCTCTAAGCCTGCCTAACATAGCCCCACTTGCCATCAGTGGGAAAACATGGGTCCGAGAGAGTGTTTGCTGTACTGTCTCAGCCCCTGGAAGACCCATGAGGATGGATGCAACCCTCTGCCATTAGAATTAGTTAATTAGTTAGTCATTTTAAACTCCTGCCTTAAGAGTAGAGCCCTGTGTCCGCGTGCGTTTGTGTATGGAGAGGTGTGTGTCATTACCTAGAAGAGCTGTGGGCTTGAGGGGACATAATTCCAATCTTCTGATAGAACTCTATTTTCCCTCATAATACAAATTCAGGAATTACAAGATACACTACCTTCTTTTGTACGTATCTAAATTGTCTCCAGATCTTCAGGCTGAGGATGAATTCCAGTATAATACCTTGTTACATATGCGTGATGGTGGCATAAGAGTGCTACATTATATCTCTGGAGATAACTACTTTGTAATTTCACCTTTTTTGTATTTTTGTATTTGTAAGCATGCAAGATGCAAGACACTGCCTCTGTGTGATTTCTTTCCCCAGCATGCCATAAGGACAGTAAAAGAACACTGGCTTTGGCAGCCGTTTTGCCCAGCCTGCACAAGTGGCACTATTGCCGTTTTGAGCACGTTTCTGTATGGCAAAGGTATGTAAAATGTCAGACTTTCCAAAAGCTCTTGGGGATTTGAGGTGCCTTATGTTCTCAGCATCCAGCATCAAACAGGTTAAGGAGCTTGTTGGGATGACACTGTTGAGAAGCTGAATGTTCACAGGGAATTGCATTATCAAGACAGCATTAGTTATACCAAAATAATAAACTCATCAATTACCTTGGGATTGGCTTGAAAATCATAAAACCTTGATGAGTAAAGACAAGAAACAATGTGGGGCTGGAGATCCGATAGAAGTAAATACCAGACTGATTCACAAAATTAGGACAGCTTGTTTGCAGTTGTGGGAACTTGGATGGCAGGATTCTGACAGAAGCACGGCAGAGCTGGACATGCAGCTCTTGCCTAGGAACACTCCCCTGAACTTGACTGCAACTTTGTCCACTGTGGAAATATTTCCAAGTGCTTCTGATATGACTGGCCAGCAGGCACCGCTCTAAGATCAGCAATTGCTTAGCCTCGGTGGCATCTGACAAAGAGCTCGTCACAATCCCTTCCAGTTTCCTTTTATGGGAGAATGGTGTCCTCATAGCTCAAGGCACCAGTTTGGAGTGTATTTACCTGCTTCCTGACACAGGGACTTGGTTACTAAAGGCAGTTCTTGGACTGCTCCTGGGTTTCAAGACACACAGATACAGAAATGACACATTGCTGGCAGGTCGTTGGACAGGAGGGAGGTAATTTTAGCAGATGATTATTTAATGCTCTGAGTTTGGGGGTTTCTGGAGGAGCTACCTGCAAAGAACTGGGAAAACAGATTTCCTGAGGAAAGGCTTCTGCTTACTGAACTGGATTTTAGCCCTTGAAGTACCCAGTGACTTGCAACCAAATGCCCTTGTGTAAACATGGTCTGTGTACTCCTCAGCCATGAGGAGACATGACCAATTCATATCTAGACATGACCAATTCAACTGCACTTCTTTCAATACAGCTGCAACATCCCGTGCCTCCCTGTCTCCCCCTCCCACCCCTCACTGCCCTTCTGTCCATCCTCTGGTCATACAGGTTTTGATCCCAGGCTATTAAAGCAGTGCAAAGCCTGCATATTGCAGACTAGCTCTAATTAAACATCCCAGTCACAGAGGTAGTTGAAACAGGTACAGCTGGAACTGACTGAATTATTTCTTTACTGCCTTCTGGGCTTAGACCAGAGCAGGGGTCCTGCTGCCTCCCTGGAACAGGTAGGGGAGGGAGCTGTAGAAAGAGGGCAGAGAAGGAACAGCTTTGTCACCAACTGAGTGACCTTTCTGCTTTTTGGACTGAAGTGGGACCATTTCCTCTGTGTGCTGACATTTGCTCCAGCCCTGTCCTTCTGTCGCTTTCTTCATCTCCGCTTCACTTTGTAATTGCCTTTTGTTTGGTTGATTTACTCCACCCATCCCCATGCTCCTTCCCTTCAACATCTCCTCTCCAGGGATTCCTCTGTATGAATCTGGCCAACACAGGGGGCAGAGAAAGGACAGCCATTGCTCTGCTTTTGTTACCCAGTTCTCCTCATTCCTGTATGTTGGGTCTGTCTTATTTGAGATTGCAGGCCGCTCACGGCTTCTGTTTGAGAAGAAAAAAAGCTATGAGGATCTCTTTCTTTTTGACTCTTCTTGCTCTGCAGATCTCCTGGGGTACTCAGAGTTTGACCTCTGTGGATTCTCACACCCTGGCTGGAGCTGCGGGAAAACCAACTCTTGAATAGCACATAATTTCTTACTGATATTTTGTGCGTCATTTTGTTACTGTGTTTATGCAGTTGTTGCTTGCAAACAGCACGTTTTGAGTTTGGCTCGATCTTCTCTCCCCTCTCCTCTTCTCCACCCTGTTCTTGCCCTCTTGTCTTTGTTTGGTCCTAGTTTTGTCATGATCTAGACAGACTGGAGACTTCTAGGCTCCAGAAGACCTGCATTTCTAACGTAAGAAAACAAGTGGAAA
Source organism: Eulacestoma nigropectus (assembly GCA_013397775.1). Classification (NCBI taxonomy): domain Eukaryota; kingdom Metazoa; phylum Chordata; class Aves; order Passeriformes; genus Eulacestoma; species Eulacestoma nigropectus. The sequence continues at coordinate 2,282,799 of VZTE01007283.1, read as the reverse complement.
AACGCTTAATCTTTTTCCATTGCACTGAAATCCTACAGGCTCCTTAATCTATCACAAAGTCACATAAAGGGCATAGGCAGCATTTCTTTTACTTTGGCAGTCATCTTTAAAGGGTGTGAGGGGTGGAGCAAAGACAATTCAGTTGGTAAATCAAGAAACCAAAAAGTAAGATTCCTGATTTCTGCTCTTGGAAATCTTTTGCCACTTGTTGGCTGTCTTGCTCAGAGCTTGTCACTTGCATTTTTTTTGTCAAAGTTTACCTAGCTGTTAAAGAATAGCTGTTGCACTTGCCTGCAGGAGGTGATTATGGAAAAGGTAACATTTCCCTTAATGGCTGAGCTGCAGTCGATTTAATTTGCAGTTTGTTATGAAATCGGTAGGTATTGTTTTACCTCTCTTCATCCCCAGGCTGGGGGAACGGGCACAGCGAGTTCCAGAGATAAATGGTGAGCTAAATAATTACAGGCCTGGCTCCCAGGGATGGTTTGAGGATTAATGGCTGTTTGTACAGCACTTCAAGATCCTTAGCTAAAGTCTGCTTTGACCTCTGGGGCATTTCAGGCTGCAGGTGATGGGTACCCCCAGGCTCTGGCAAAGGCCAGCACTCGGAGTATATCAGATCTTTTGAAGCAGACATTGAGCTCCAGGGATATGGCTGGCCAGGCTCATAGGGGAGGTTTATTTTAGATCTGGGAAGTGCTCCTATGTAGAACAGCAAGGTGACAGGGAGAACTTGTCCCTTCAGGCTCATTTCTTTTAAGCAGATGAGGCAGCTTGAAAGAGAGACCTGAGGATTAATACATCCAGTGAATGCTTCTCTAGCCATCTTCTGATCTTTCTGTTGATGAGCAGTGTCCCATCTGGTAAGAAGAAGTCAGTGCTCAGCTGTCGTGGATGTAAGAAGCAAACAGCTTGTGTTCTGATGCCAGCCAGAGCTTTCTTGATCTTTTCTCCTCTGGACCCCACGGGTGACCTTCAGAGGTTTGCATCAAGCCAGAACACTGCTTTTCAAGTCTTTGGGGCTAAATTCCATGAATGACCATAACTTCTCTAGGGTGGGACATTTTCTGTCATTATCACAGATGAGGTAACTTTTCTGTTGGGTGCCTGTAAAGTGTCGGAGTGCCCGCCTGGCTTTTACAGCCCTAGAAGGAAGTGCTGAGAGCATTGCTTTCTAATCTTGCAGCGGAGGTTTTCAAAGGGGAGGCTGTGCTGTGGGAAGCAGTGTAAGATAAAAATGGATCCAGCCAGCTTGAGCTTGTTTGACTACAGAAGCAGCCATCAAGGCCAGGCACTCGGGGAAAGTTCTCCCTGTCCTGTGGGAGGAGCACATGCATTTGGGAAGGTCCTTGAGTGCAGCAGCCACCAAGGTGCAGAAGGGAAGAGTCTCACCCTGGGTCTCAGGACTCCCTCAGGGTGGTGCAGGAAGCAGTTCAGGGCTTCCAGCAGGGTCCTGAGCAGCAGCTGGTGGTGCTATGTGACAAGGCTCTCGTGGCACTGAGGTACAGGGACTGTCAGGGGACTGGCTGTGTCCCTGCAGTGGCCATGGGAAAGTGCGACAGGACATGTTATGGCTGGGGAGTCTGCACAGAACAGATGCAGTGAGTCCGTCCCAAATCCTTTGCTACTCATCTCATAGTGTGGGGGAAGGGAGATCAGCTTGTCTTATGTAGTCAGGGACCTCACCAGTGTCATTATTGTCCATCTAGTTGTGGAGAATATGCTGGGGAGCAGATATATCATCTGATCTTTGTCAATCCTTTTTCTCTTATGAAGTTTTGAGTCCTGGTTCCAGGCAATGCAGATGAAAGTGTCCATTCCCACCACCTCTGGCTCTGGAGAGCAGCACACTGGAGAGGAATGAAGGGCCATGGGAATACTAAGCATCATTTTATTATGGAGATAGTGGGAGGATGGAGGAGGAACACAAGGAAGACACTATGATAAGACCACACAGACAGTGCTTACACTGGGGAGAGCAAATACAAAGAGACTTCACGAGAGAGATAGACAGGAGAAGAGGAAGAAAGATGAAAACAGGAGACAGACAGGCAAAGAATGGCAGAGGCACCTTCTTCCAGTTTATCCAGGGAGTGGCAGGAGCAGACCTGGGGCTCTTCATCCATGAAAAAAACAGCCTTCTGCACACCATTCGTCCATTTTCCTGAAATCTCTGCTTTTGCTCCTCCAGGCAACCATTAATCTAATATTAAGCCCCTTAACCTCTCTAATTGTTCCCTTTCAGTGTCAGCTGGTTTCCTATTAACCTTTCAATCTCTCAGTAATGCAGTTACTTCTGACTCCAGCCAGACCCAGCTCTAAAGCTTTACCTCCGGCAGTGAATTTTCCAAGCTTTCACTTTTTTTTTTCTCTTTCTTTTCGGTAATGATTATTACTGCTGTTAAGGAGCCAGTTTGAACCAGCCTCTAAGTGCAAGAGGCTGAACCAGTTGGAGTCTATAAATAGCCCTTCACTAACCTTGTACCTTATTTCATTAGGTTGATTGGCTTCCCGCTCTCCACTTCATTGCACCTTTATCTCTCTCTTCCCTCTCCATTATTGATGCTGGTTCTTTTGTTACTATCCGAGACACCTGCTTGTTGATAGCAGGGTGGATCATCCCTAGGCTTTTCCCTCCTGAACAAAATAGTGTTGGCGCTGGAGAAGCCCGTCTATAGAGTTTCATGACAGAGGAAGGCAGAGGGTGAGGCAGGTCTGACACAGCAAGTCAGAAAATGTCCATGCTATGCAATAGGAAACTGTGTGGTGGAGCACCACTCCCAGGGACAGAGTTTGCCACCCATAGGCTGGTGGGTTTCTCCTGTGACACTCAATGTGATTATATTTGAGTGCAGTCTCCTGTGTGAGCCCCACTGTGCTATATCAAAGCCAAGGCATGTGCCCAAGGACAAATGGCTCTGCAGTTCAAATCAAGCAGACGTACAGATCCCAGAACTGTCTGCTGTACCTGAGACCAGCCCTTTGGCCATTTTGACGTCATTAGTAAATATACTACTGCTGCTTGACCCTGCAACCTGGCAGAGCATAGTTTGCTTCACTGACCGTCGTTATGTCTCAGCTCAAAAGCATTTTCCTGCTGTGCCTCCTCTAATTCACCTGCTTCTTCTAGTGCTGATGCAGTTCCTGAGCTCTGCTCAACCCTGATGCTTCTCCCTATAAACTGCTCTTTCTTTTTTTTTTTTTTTTTTTTTTTTGTAAAATACAGTGAATGTTTGCACCAAAGACTGAATTAAGCAGGTGCATAAGCTGACCTGAAATCTCTGGGGCCAGTGTAAATCACAGGTCAACATCACCAGTCTGTGTCTGAGAGGCACTTGCAAACTGCTCGTGTGCAGCAAGGCACTGGGACAGAGCATCTGCCAGTGCTTCACAAGTACTGGGGGTGCTATGGCAGTAGCATAACAGGTTTTGTTTGGTGAATTTGGCAACAGCAGTGGTTTCTACAGGTGGGGAAGCACCGTCTCATTGCAGAAGAGCTGCGATCGAGGATGCAGTCACACATCCATTTTGCTCTCTAAAGAAAGGCAAGTCCTTACCCTGTGAAGCCTCCTTTTTTCCCCAGAGAGAGAGACTTAAAAGAAAGTTTTCCAATCTGTGCTTAGGCTGACGTTTACAGCCTTTTGCTTCAGCTCAGAAGAAGGATTTGTGTGTCTTTTCTTTTTCTAGCTGTATCATTTGTCTAACACCAGCTGTTACCTTTCCCTGAGAGTCCTGCCTCAAAGTCAACAGCAACTTACCAAAATAATAGGAGCTATTCTCTTCTGCTCTCTGTACAGCTCTCTGTGTTCCTACTTGCTCACTTACTGCTATTCCTTGTTGTTGGAAGGGCAGATTCTGGCAGCAACAAGCCTTTGTCTTATTTTCTGGCAAACAACCTTGGTCTGCAACAAGGCAGGAAAGGCAAACAGTGAAGAAATGAGAGCTGGTAAAACTGGTGTTAGAGGAGAAGATTAACTTCTGTTGGCTTCTTTTTTTTTAATTTTGATGGGGAAAAGGTTTTGTAAAAGCACTGTATGTGTGGAAAGCAAACCCCCTCCATCCCCTCCAGGGCAGCTGGCAGCTGGCATTTGCACCTGTTTAATAATACAGGTTCTCCAGGATGGTTGTGTGCTCACTTTCCATCACTCACAGCCTCCTTGTCTTCATGTTTATCCTTCTAAATTCCCATGCCTTGCCTTTGCTCCTGTGCCTTTCAGGCATCCAGGTCTCAGCAGGACGAAGGAGCCTCCCTGGGGGCTGCAGCAGGGCCCCAGGGTGGTCACTGGGGCAGTGCCTCCCTCTTTCCTGCCTTTCAGCCCTCCCAGTGACCATTTTGGTTGCTGTGAATTATGGAGGGGACTCAGGAAACTCTTCATGTCAGGGCTCTGAGTGCCTCATGGCGAGTGGGTTGACGGCTGAGTCAGACCCTGGCTATGCTTATGAAGGCTTGGGCTCAGCCCAGGATGCTGCCCGTCGTTTATGGAAGAAAGAGGGGGCCCAGAGGCCTCTCTGGTCCGTGCTGAAGAGGGGCAGAGTCCCTGAGGCCAGTCAGCACCCTCCTAACAGAGGCTCAGCAGAGCAAGGGGTACAACCTGGCCCTAGAGGAGGACCCAGAGGCTGAGTCGAGCTGAGTACCACTCCCCCCACACACTGCTCATATACTGTCATGATTTGGGGCCTGCTCAGAGCCCCTTTAAAACTTTCTGGCCCACCTGCCCTTCATAGAGGGTCCTTTGCTGCCTACAGGAAAGTCAAAGCCCACGGAAAGGCCACTTGACCTGCTGATGAGCATGCTGCCCTTCCGCAGTGGGCACTGTGCTGTCCCTGGCTGCGGGGATAGGGGAGCAGGACTGACCTGAGCCAGCAAAGCTGGGCAGGATGGGGGGCATGTGGTTGCAGAGTGACATCTCTCTGTCCTGCCTGCTGAAAGAGCTGCCTCTCAGTGAAGGTGATCCGAGTCCTGTGGAGCAGAACATGTGTTTGAAGGGGAAGCTGATGGGAGAGGTAATGCCCATCGCAAAGCTACCCCTGCTTTTTTGATCTGTATTATGACAGGTGAATGGTATCAGACCCACTTTTAGGTACAATCCAGTTGCCCATTTTGCCTGGTTTCTATGGTCAGCCCCATCTATTCTCCTTCCCTTGGGAAGCTTCCTGAATATTTATCCCGGTGATCAATCATATGACCCACTGTAGCAATGTGATACAGCTTTAGCTGTGCTAATCAGCTTAGCTTGGGCCCCTGACCCCTGTCATCTTATTTTAGGAAAAAACTTTACACAGTGCCTGGTAAGGGCTGTTCAGTCTGGAGGATTTAAATCCAAAGTGAGAAATAGCAACACAGACTTTTGCTTTTTTATTTTGTAGCCAGAATTCAGTTTACCGTTATTCTGATTTGTCATTTCTCCAGGAGGAGTTGAGCTTTGAATAATACACAAAGAGTTCAATTTCCTGATAAAATACATGGCTCTTATCTGTTAACAAAAAAGCACCCCAAATAGTAGATGTTGAGTGCTTTAGCTGAAGCACTTGAGAGGTTCAGTCATCCAAATGGACTAGGACACGGAATCACTTCCCTCCTTTTTCCTCCCAACTTTAAATGAGGCCCTTTAAAGCAAAACGGGCTCTAGAGAATAGCGTCTGGTGCAGGGGACTGGAAATATGTGCCTTGAACCTCAGGGGGTTTTGTGGGGAAGACATCAGAGGAGAGATGGGCCTAAAGATAAATATATTCTTGGAGTGTTTTTTTTTCTCTACAGAGAGATGTCTCTACTCCAAAGCAGCAGCGGAAGTCAGAGGTGAATGAGCAGCCAAGAGCAGCCAAGATCCCAGCTCATCAACTGCTCAGCCAGTCATACTGGTGGGAGAAAGTGTGCTGAAAGCCAAGCCTCTTTCCAATGCTCTGGGAGTGCAGGACAAGTCCTACAGACAGTACACGAAAATATGAACTACATCATGTCTGTAGGAAGTTGTTTTATTAGAGACATGAGTACTGACAACCTTCTCTGCATAATCTCTGAAGGGAACAGGCTGGCTTTGTAAGGGAGAGACAGATGAGGACAAACTATGCTTGGATAAAAGAACAACTGGAAATATGTTGTGTAAGAGGAGGGTCTGGCAGAAACTGAGCACTTTGCAAAGCCTGAGAACTCCTACCAGTGGCAGCTTCTGTCATCAACCCTGATGGTGAACATCCTGTGGGCTGCCAGGGCAGGGAATGTCTCCAGACCTGCCTGAGGGCTTTCCCAGTCCAGCTGCTGCAGCAGCCTCATCTCCCAGGTTTCTGAAGCACCATCTGGATGCAACAAGAGGATCATCAAACTCCTGTTTGTCACATCTCCAGCCCTTCCCCCTCCCTATGAAGCATGTCTTTGAGAGAGTTCATCATCCTGCTTCCTCAGCAGGTGAAAATATCCTCCTTTTTAGCATCCCAGGGAAGACATGGCAACTGCTGAGGTGTAATAGCAGACTTTGAACATCCTCAAGGTTTTTGAACTTGTATTGTCCTCTTGACACCCATGACTTGAATATAGTCTGGAACTGATTAACTTGGCTGCTTCAATCTCTGGAAGGGAATGTTCTTTCTGCAGTTAAATATTTACCCATCATTGCGCATGGACCAGGCATTACAGAAGCCTGAGCACCATTTGCATTTTCTCCCCATAAATTGAAAAGGAGCATCCTCCATTATTTCAGTGCTGCCACTTCCCTCCATCATGGTAGTCCAGTCATGTCCTGTTCAACCTAGCTATCTTCTTAGCTTCAGCAACATTCCTAAACAATGAGATCTGTAGCCCACACCATGGGGAGCCCACACTGCACATCCAAAATACTCCTTGGTTCCAAAGTACATCCTCAGAGAACAACATTAATCCTATTTCTGCAAATCGTGTGTCTCTAGCACTTACAAGCACCTTTGCATGGCTGGCATTGCTTGGGGAGAGGTTGAGCTCTCCCCTCCCAAGTCTTCTACTGGCAGAAGGACTTTTATGATGAAATAATTTCTATCTTAGGCAGCACCACAGTGAAGGGGTAAAAATGGGAAAATCTGAAGCATTGGTAGGGGCTTTTAGAAATACTGGGGTATTCCCATCTTCCCTCCAGTTCCTACCTGCTGTAAATGCTGGGGTGTGTACCTCTGACATGCCAACATACCCAACAGGTACATATCTGCTGCCCAGCATCAGGCTGCTCCATCCTGACCATGGCAGGCCAGAGAAAACTGTTTGCCAGCCCCAGGACCGGGTCTGGCCTCTCAGACACCAGCAGGCTGGCACTGCTGGAACTGTGGAGGGAGTGAGGAGAAGCTGGGAGGTGTTTTGGCTCTGCTCAGGGCTGAGTAAACACAGCAGCTTTTGCCTGGGAATAGGTGCAGTCCCTGACCACACTGGTGATGCAGTGACGTCCCTGTTGGCCCTCCTGGCAGGGGGAGTCTCCTGTTTCCTCTGGCTTAGGCAGAGATTCCTTTTTTTTTTTTCCCACCCCCTTGGCACCCAACTGCTAGCTTACCATTTCAGCCACCAATAACAGCAACCAAAAAATAATACAACTGTACTCAGTGAATCCATAGGAAAATCCCACATCAGCACAGAAAAGGCGGAGACGGTGCTCACGCATTTTCCCCTAAGGGCCTTAGGCAATGGAAATTTTCTCAAGCTCCATTCATTAACGGAATAGATGAACAGTTATGTAAGGTCACATGAGGGAAGTGATTGGTCTTTGGTCAATGAAAGAGTTAGTCACACATCGTTGAGCTGGATGGCCCTGGGAGGAATTGTGGAGCCACCCTTTGCATGTTCAAGGACTGAAGAGGGAGAACTTTAGCTATAATTCCTCACTATGCCCTGAGCTCAGGCACCACCTTTACAGACCTGGCGTTGCAGGAGGCATGTGGTGGTGCTAAGCAAAAAAGCAGGGAGTTGAGGTCTGTAGAGATCCTCCACACTTTCCTCTTCCCAGATCACTCAACCCTCCTCTGAAGGAATTCAGCAACCACCTGATGATTTTGGGGTGCCAATGTGCAGTTGTGCATCCCCCCAGCCAGTCTGTTCTGAAAGCGCTCAGAGGGTAAGTAAAAGAACACGATACAATTCAGCAATCACAGGGAAGATAAAAATCTGTATTAGGGCTCTCAGGAACCGCTAGAACATTCCTAGGACATTCAGCTGGGGGAGGATTTTCAAGGATCTCTTCTGAAACTTGTCCATTACCAAAGTGGTTTGGACTTTTTCTCTCCCTGTTTGAACAAAGAATGATGCCATTATACAGAATTTCCCTGAGACTGACTGCAGGAGAGGGCATCCACACTTTAGAACCCAGTTAGGCCTGGTCTGGAATAATACTTTCCCACTTCTCACCGGCTCTCATCCTTGTCCCAGGCAGCCCAGTCGAGAGTCCTCCAGTCCCCTGAATTTGGGTTACTTTGGCCCATGGCTCTTCTTAGCTTCTGCTTTGGGGCTTGCAGATCTGACTTTTAGACAAGGATGTCTTGCAGACAAATCAAACCAGCTTTGTTTGCTCATTTGCTCTGGATCCCTGGATGTTGAGTGACCAGCTTCAACCTGCTAGTGTACTTTCACCTTGCAACCAATCTCTTGAAGGTCATTTCAGACCATTGGAGAGGCAGGGTGACAAAGCTTGGCTGGCAGCCTCCACGGGACGTGGAGCAGCAGTCACCCGGCACCAGCTATCAGCAGGACTCAGGGCCTGATGAGTGCAGAGGGCAGAGGAGGCCTGCAAAGGAAACTCGTGTCAGGCAGGTGGGGAGGACGTGGGTGTCAGGTTGTACCTGAACCGTGATCTGATGCCTGAGGGCTAGTAACAAGTTGTAATTGTGTAAACCAAAGTCCCTCCCACCTTTGCTGGTCTGCCCCCGAGTGCTGAGGTTGTGAAACCCTGCGAGGAGGACACCTTAACCCACCCGGGAGGGGCTGCGGCGGCGTAGATTCAGCCCTCAGTAACAGCCCAGCTGTCTCCCTGAGCAGGTGGTTTCCAGGAAGAGCCACATTCCTGACTGTGAGGAGCTGAAAGGACCGTGTATGGGACATGCCTTAAAATAGACAGAGATATAGGAACAGGATTCAGGTCTCAGGCAATGTGGACTTGATGGCATCTCAGGCGTTTGTTCAGGAAGGGAAGCGCTGCTGAAACTACAGCTGCCTCAGCCGTGACTGCAAGTGTCTCTGATAACCTTAGGGTTGTTTTCACTTAAGTAAAGGATTCTGGTTGAGATTTTTGGTTTTTTCCAGCCAAAATCCTTTCTGCTTTATTGTTTTCTGCTTTCTAAAAGCCAAGCTGAGCGGGAAATAGATTTCCACTTTCTGAAAGGTTTGAGATATTGTGGAAAGAGGTCTATCTTATATTTGGAGAAAAAGTTAAAATCTCTAACCTTTCAAAGAATTGATATTTTGCTAGGGCAAAGAAAGCCCTTTTTGAAGTATTTTATTTCAGTAACCTTAAAATGGTCTTTTTCGAACCATTTCACTATATCTAGCCTTCTGGTTTTTAACAACTAAGTATTGTATATCTGTGGTGAAAATTTTTTTCTTTAAAAAAAAATCTAAATGTTATGATACCTAGAAAAGGGATTCCCTCAGCAGTATTTCAAGCTGACAAGGTCTTTGAAAACATCTTTTCTTCAGAAATTATCTGGTTGTGAGGAACCGGCAATAAATTTGAGAAAAGTTTGGTGAAAAGTTTCCAGCAAATTCTCCTGAAGCGTGTATCTTTTCCACTGTAAAGCATTTTCTGGCCATTTGCAAACCAAGCAGCGATGGGTCGAAAGACAGAGCTCCTTGATGGCAGCTGCAAAACACAGTGAGATGAATTTTGGCTTCCATTCACTCTTGCTACGTAGTTTGGCTTTGCTCTTTGAAATAGTTGCTGTATGTTTCCCACTGAAAAAATTCACCGCAGTATCAGTTGTTTTGGTAAAATACTCTGAGCCTGCAGAGTTCTGAGAGTTCTGAGAGCTGTTGGGACAGCACGCTTCAGGTAAGAAAACCCCAGAACTGGCCAGGGCACAACATCAGTGAGCAGGAGGAGAAATGGGTTTTTCCTTATTGCCCACCTGCTGCTTTGCTCTCTCACTGGCACAGCCTGACTGCCTTGCAGCGTCTGCTGGAACGCGTGGCACCCGGAGACCATGTGAGTTAATTATTAAACAAAATGGAGTCATTATGCCCTGTGCCACTGCTGTTCCTCACATAAATCTGCTGCACAGTAGAAAAACGATCCTGTGCAATGAGAACAAAGAAACCTTTTCAGGATGAGCACATTTTCCTCTGCTGGAGAGCTGCTCTCACTTCACCTCCCTGGAAGAATGATGCATTTGGTCTCCATAAAGGTGGGGGATTTTGGAAAGACAGATGAAAGTGATACAGAGCCTCAGGGCACTGATTTCCATGAACAATCTCCCCAGCTGTTAGCCTAGGTCTGGAGCCATTTCCTCTCAGAAAATATATTTCTACTAGCAACATTTTAGAGCCCGGAAGGAAGTATTTAAAAGTTACCTCTGGCATTTCAAGGCTAGCACAATTTCCACCAAGCTTCCCTTGAACTTCTAGATAAAATATTAACTCCTGGGTGAGGCACAGAGGCCCTGGCAGGCTGTCAACCAGCAACACAATTAAGGAGACAGTCTCCAGTGAGATAACATCCAGTACTTTAAAAACCATCTGTGATTAGTTTCATTTGACTGACACACAGGAAAAAATGAAGGCTTACAGGTGAGATCCACAGATGCCAGCCATCCAGGGAAAGGGTCCCCTTAGCTGAAATAGCTGGTCATCTCAGCTCTACGAGGGGATAGAAGAGAGCCAGTCTGGTTTCTCTGCTGCAAAGCCTTTCTGAAGCCTTTTCTCTTACACAGAAGGGAAAGGGTCTCTCCTCTGTGGCTGCTCAGCCTGGCAGACATGGGGAGGCTCATGAAGGACGTGGTAAAAAGGGTGCATCAGCTGAGACCCCAGCAGACGGGGGTCCACAGGCTGCAGGAGGGCCCTGGCTGAGGGGTAGGAGCTGAGATACCAGCAGAGGGTGGGTCGGGCCATGGGACTCAGGTGTATCTTAGATGTTTGGCTTGTGTCCATAATGTCCAGGTATCATGTGGAGACAGATGCCCAAGTCTCTGACTGTCACCACTCAGCATAGTGGCCCTGTGGAGGCAGAGCACTGTGGCTGGAAGTAAACAGATGGGCAGCACTGGCCATTTCCCTGGGGATTTAATTCCTGAGGATCTGTGCTCCAGGCACTTCTGCAGGCAGCCTCTGTACTTGACACAGGCGTTTTGCTGTCCCTGTCTTCACTGGCCAGTGCCAAGCTGAGTTGGTCCTTTGCTGCCCTCTCAAAGAGGGCAAAGGTTTTGGAAGGAGTCCCTCCGCTTTGCCACGTGCTGTAATAGAAGGGAAACAGAAACATAGAGGTCCTGTGGCCTCGGCAAAGCCAAAAAGCAAAGGGACTAGCAGGGCTACCCATGGCAGCCAGGATTCCTGTCTCCTGGGAGGCAGCCACTGGCTTATAATACTACTCTGAATGCTGTTTAAAGGGACAACACGGAGCACACGCTTGCTCCTGCTGGGCTCAGTCGGTTGTGTTTGTGGTGGCTCTTGCTTTTCTTCAAGAGTTTACCTTGGCTCTTTCCCTACTGCTTCACTGGCACTCTGTGAAAGGACTGCAGTGACCCTTGTCCCCTGGACGCAGAAGGAGTGCCTGGAATAGACTGAGGAGTCAAGAAAAGTGCATGCTCCAAGGCGGGCTAGCTGTGCTTGTGGGTCTGCTGATGCCCAGCCACGGCTGGATGTCAGGCACGTGGTGAGGGCCTGTCCCACTCCTTGTCATGTATCACACACCATAGCAGTGCTGTGCTGTGGTCACCTCCCTCGCCTGTCCCCTCGGGCTGCACACGCCTGCCCAGCCTGCCCTGTAACCTCTTGGCTGTCCCCTGTCTGGTGCTGGGTTTCTCTGCATTCCTGACGCGTCCCTTTCACGAGGCACCTGCTCGCACCTCCAGAGCCACCCAGCCAAACACTGCCTTTGCTTCAGGGGTGCAGGTGCTGTGTCACAGGTCTGTAGCAACCTGCAAAGAACGTTCAGCAGCCTGCTAAGGGAAAGGAAAGCTGGTGAGAAAAGGAGAGTTGGCACTCCAGGGCTGTGTGGTCCATGTTATCAACAGCTCTCCTTCACTCTGCTCCCCGTTCCCTCCTCCAGACAGCATCACAGGGAGATGGTATGAAGGGGCCCATATCTGCAAAGACTGGGGAAAGCCTGGAGGTGAATAAAAGGCACAGCTGACAGTCTGGCCTCTTTCAGGCTCACTGCACTCTTTCATTCCTTCCTGAAGCAAGCAAGGGCACATCCTTCCACGGGGAGTGGGGGCAAAGCCCACCTCCTTGCCTGTGCTCTGAGTTGGCTGGATGTGAAATAGCTCCAGTTCAGGGGAGACATAGGTGCAAAAGACCTGAGACTGATTTGAAACTTGCCTCTTGGTATCTGTAGTCCACTTGTTTTCCACTTCTGTATGTTTACTGCTGACATGAGCCATACAGGAACTTTCTCTTTTCTTTCTGTCTGAGTAGCTCAGATGCTGTGTGTCACCAGTTGGTTCTGGACAAGAGCTGACTGTAAAATGTGTTAAATGAATGTTAGTCCTCTATTTCCAAAACTGGCTGACCCAGAGAGCTGCAAGTACACACAACAAAATCCCCTCTAGTGCCTTCTCCATTGGGATTTCTTGGGAGCTCACATGGTTGAAGATAGGAGGGCAGGCTGGTCACCCTCAGGACATTCTGAACCAGTTCCCAGTGACCCCCTGAGCTGTGCCTCTCCCCTGCCTCCCTGCTTGTTAGAGTCTTGGTCTAACCTTTGCAGAGGAACAGACACCCGTCTGTAACCAGGCATCCTGTTTTGCCTGCCTAGAACCAGGACCTTGCAGCTCAGTGCTTTGTGGACTCTCAGCATCTCCACTACATCATGGCCAATAGACATGCAAGCAGCTTCCCAGAACAGCTCTCTGTAAAATATTCAGCATTCTTGCAGGAGCAGGGTGTCTCCAGCACATGTCACATCACTTAGGTTCAGCTTAGCTGTAAGTCAGTGTTTACAGGTGGATTATTTTTAATTAGAAAAGCAAGTGAATCTAGTTCATGTATAGGTTCAAGTTATAAAGAAAATACACAAAGGTCCTGCAGAATGAGGATTACTCTCTGCAGAAAGAAGTTCCTTCAGTGCTCAGGATCTTGGCTAAATCATGAGGCTGACTTGTCTGTGCCCTAAAGCAGGACTAAAGTGCTGAGAAAAGTCGTAGAAGTTCATCTTTCCTGCCTCTGGTGATAAAGGCGGCTGAGGAGATAGCAGGGCTCTGGATATGGAGTCTGGGCAGCCAGCACCTTCTTCCTCCTAAAAGGGACTGGACAAGCCTTCTTCACTTGCCTTCTGTAAACCTTCACTTCCTTAGCCGTTGTGGTGGGAAAACACATGGAATTAAGTAATTTTGTCTTCCCTCCTTCCCAAAGAACCTTTATTTGTTGTTTCTACTTTACACCTTGATTTCAGGATGTTATCCTGGATTCGGATGTTTAAGTGTTTTCCCATGCCTGCAGCCTCCCTGTAACCATACAAGCCAGAGATCAGGAGATACGTATCACAGCAGGGGATCTGGCACAGTGTGTGTCTTTTTTCCTCTATTTGGAAAGAATAGGGACAAATATTGGTTTGAGATGAAAGGGAATGTCTTCACTTTGTTAGGAACAGGGCACTGATAATGGCTCTGCCTCACATGCTTGGCTAGCCTTGTGCCATACCGTGGGAGGCTGCCAAACTCGAGTTCAGCTGATCCCTTGCTATCTGCAAGGGAAGGCAGAGCCAATGCCCACTCAACGGGACTTTGTCCTCCTGATGGCAGGCAGCTTATGAAACGTCAGCCTTTGCGTGTGCTGGCATGGCAGGAAGGCTCGCGCTCACAATAGCGGCGTTCTCCGTGGGCTCAGCTGGAAGAGGCTCACACAGAGTTAAACCTGTGCTTAGAGCACTTTTCAGCAATATCCCATCAGTTATTGGCAGAGCCTGAGGCAACGGCTGCGGGCTGGGTGCGCTTTCCACAGCATGCGTCTGTGAACGACAGTGTGTGCATGCACACGTATGAGTCTATACTTGCACACGTGTTCTGCTCATGTAGGCTAAAACCCACAGACCTTGAGAGCTGTTAATAACCACCCACCACATTTCATACATTCTGTGGATGGGGCACAGGGGAAGGCTGGTCTTGTCTGACCATACCATCCAAACACTATGCCTTGGGCTGCTGCTATTGCAGCGCTCTCTGTGTTGCTGCCACAGACCTGTTTGCATGGAGCACCTCTTTGCCAATGTCATTAATTCTTTCCTGTTCAGAGATGCTTTCAAACTGTGAGAAAATACTGATCTGGCTTCTATAGTCCTTTCAAAGGGTGAGTTAGCTGTTCCCTTGATGCCTTCATGTTTGGATCTGCTGCTGGCACGATTGGATGCATCTTCTGAGCACAGGTTGGCCCTATGGCTATTTATAGGTAAGGGTTAATAAGGAGGTGGGGCTCTGAAGAGTTTTGTCTTGTTCCTTACAATGTCTGAGCTGGGAGACCCACCTCTGAGCTTCATTTGCACTAGCTGCTTGCAGAGGGAGCTCTGCCTTCGACCTGATTTGAGAGAGCAGGGCAGGGTGCTTGAGAGAGCTCTCTCTGGCTAGTAGGAAAGTAATTCATTGGCGTGACTGTGGTTTCCCAAGCAATCTGCTCTTTTGTTGGAAATCAAACTAGCTGACACAGGCAAGGGGAAATGTTTGTTCAGTTTGAGATCAGAGGCTCTTGTTTTGAAAGCTCGGTTTTATCCTCGGTCCCAACTTCTTTCCATACACCATTAATCACTTGTCTGGGAACAGAGAGTTTGAACCGTCTCCAGAGCTATACAAGCAGATTTGGTGGCTGTCAGTAGTACTCTGTAAATAAGTACCAGCAGGCAACTGTGTAAGTAAACAGCTTCTTTGGGAGCACCAGTGCCTTTCTCCACAGTTTACGTAGTGCAGCGGAAGAGCTCTGTTAGCTTTTGCAGGGACAGCCTAAGCTCCACACACCAGGCAGGGACAATCTGCAACTTCCAGTTGACAGTTTTACCACTCACTTTGCTGCAGCACAGAAAGAGCAGGATTTGTTTTGGGAAGCCAGAAAACCAGCTGTGTCGCAGAAACAGCTGTGCCATGACATCATCTTTGTCCCTTGGAGTGTATGTGTTTCAACACAGGCTTTAATTACACGAGTGTGAACTCACCTTACCTACGGGGCCAGCATTCTTGCAAAATGGGTTGTGCCTGCCAGAGGAAAGGCATGGTTTTAGGATGAATGAGTGAGGGACAAATTCTATGTTAATACAATAGGTAGGCTTCTAGAGAAAGGCATTCTGGTGCAACTAAGAGTAATATATGTCCTGAAACCCTGACAACTCTTTTAAGTATTCCCCCTAGAAAATATTTGTATGACCATTTACATAGATTATTTCAGAATTTTTTCTGTACGTGTGTGGTTGAAATGTAGAGAAAAGGAATGTATTTTCCCCTAAAAGACTTTATTTCCATTAAAAGGCTATTTTTCTGCTAAGTAGTACCTGTTGTGTTGGGGGTTTTTTCTAGCTAGACAATATTACCCAGCCCTCAGGGGCCTGGTGCTATTGGGTAAGACTCAAATTATTGAACCACCAAGGATATAAATACATGCTGCTAAATGGCTTAGCTCAATGGCCTTTGCCCTTCCTGTGGGATGGAGCTCATCTTCCATCAATATGATTAGTGGAGGAGATTGTGTATTGATTAATTGTCCAGACTCATTTCTCATTAGCTGGCAGTAGCCTGGGATGCGTGACCTTTTCCACCAAAGCTAAAGCAGCACATTTTACTCCCTAGTGGTTGGGTGCCCAAATCCTTCAAGCTCTCCAAGGTCCACGCTAACAGATTTGATAGCTCTCATTGAGGGTAAACAACCCCAGGTAAACAACCCACATCTTCCTCCAGAATGCCTCTGGGGCAGAGCTGAAGCTGCTTGGCGGGTGGTGGGGGGGAACACCCTGCTACTCCCTTGCCTCTCTGGGAAAAAGCATCCCTAACGCACAGAACGTAGTGAAAAAGAAGCACAAAAAGCATCCCGGAGTGCAGGTATGCTCCGAGGTAGGCACACTGCTCACCCGTGGGACCATGCATTGCTGAACGAGCTTAATCACCCCATCTGGGCATTGTCCGTAAAATCGACGTTTTCCTGCCAGGGCTGGAGTGCAGTCAGCTGGGCGTTGCTGCTTTCCCAGGGAGGAATTCGCAGTCCCACGGGCGAGGGAGTGCTGGTGCAGCTGGATGGGGCCCCAGCGCTTCCAGCACAGCGTGTCCCCAGGTCTCCAGCTTCCAGAGCTGGCACCTCTCACTGCCTATTGTGTGCACGGCGGGGGTTTCAGCACGAGTGTTAACCTGTTCCCGAGCTGCACAACAACACCCGAGCACTGCCACTGCGCTTGGGCGGATATTGCTTTTTCCCAGCTGAGCCTGGCTCTGGGTCAAGTGGGATAAGGAGCTGGAATTCGCAAGCTCTATTCCAGTTGCTGCCATGCAGCCTGACCTTGAGCAAGGCCAACAGGAGGCGAGCGGAGATGGTCCCGTGACAACAATGTCCTTTGCTGTGCTCAATCATGTCACTCACCAACGCAACCCCATCTGTCCAAGATGGAAACTTTATGGAGGAAACACACATTTTCCACCTAAGGAATGCTACCCAATGGTACTGTGCTGAACAGTGCTGTACCCAAGCTGTGGGCAGGACTGTGGTTCAGATGGGAGGCTCAGAGGTTCAGAGGGGAGCAGGAGGTACAACACTCGGATGACAGTGCTGAAGATATGTCCATCATTTCTGCCTCCACCTGTGTTGTCTAAGGCAGCACAGTTAGGTTGAGATATCTACAATGGAGGTACACTGACTGAGTTCCCCACCTTCCTGGCAGCTCTCATCCAGTGCCAAGGGGCAGGCAACAGAGGTGTCTGGAGCTGGCTTCTGCCAGTAACAACAAGAAGGTTTTTTAAGCTCTGTCACCGTGATGTACAATGCGAGTAGTAGTAGCTGCCTGACCCTTGGAGAAATGAGATTCTCAATTCAAACTTGAAATTGCTGCCTTGAAGTAAAGGCTGTTGTATGTTCTGGCCTTGTGCTGCTACAGCCTGCTTTGCTGTTTTGAATCAGCAGGCCACTTCAGAGCTGGGATCTGGGTAAATCTCAATTAGTGGTACAGCTTCTGTGCTGCTGAAATCTCAGATCTCTTTTTGGGATTTCAGGTTTTAGTGTAGAGAGGAATGCACTCAGGTCATCCCTACCATACCATCTGAGCAAACAGAGCAGAGCTTATCAGGCACATGCAAGTTCTTCCCTGCAACTGCTTTATTTGGAGTTCAAGAAAAAGCTTGTGGAATAGCAACAAGAAGGAGAGAAAAACTGAACCTAGAAGAAAATGAAAAGAAGAGATAGACATGGCTTGAAGTCAGACACCAGGGAAGCATGAGTCCATAAACCTGGAAAGAAGAAGAGGCTGCAGGAAGCACTGCAAAGGGCAAAGGAAAGAGACAAAACAAAGCTATAGAGACCCACAGGAGCATCAGAAAAAATAGGTCCATGTGAGTGGAAACACTTTAAGACAAATCCTGTTACAAAGGGGATCTGGAAAAGAGAATAATCCAGTGATTCCTTTCGTGTTGAGACAAATGAGGTAGCTAGGTTGCCACTGAAGTGGATGACTGCAAATACTGCTCAAGGCACTTTACATACCTCAGTGAAACATGTCCTAAAAGAAGAAGGGCAAATCCATGGCCCAGGCATTACAGATTCTTTGGGAACTCCTGCCAGCAGTGTGTTTTCTCTTTGAAGGCATCCAGAAAAAGAGGACCCTCCTTGGCAGGTTGAGTGTGCATGTGGAAGAACACAGCCTGCCAGGAGCAAGACACCTGAGACAAGCTTTAGACTAAGACATAAGGAGGAGGGCTTGGGACTTTGTCTGGGCTGTTTAGTTGGGACTTGTGTGGTTTCCATGCTGGCTTTTGATGTTTAGTTGAAGAAAGAGCATAGATATTAAGATACAATGATGACTAGAGGAACATAGGAGAGCAGGAGTGTAATACTAATTTGAGCAGGAAACTGATACTCTATCCAAGATTATGTAACCAGTGTATATGGGAAACTAGGAGAAACAATGGAAGCGCCTGAATGCTAAGACAAGGACCTCATGAGCAACATGCAGACTGTGTATGCCAGGACTTTCGGGGGCAGGATGGACATCTGGCATGGCTGGACCTCTAAAATGGAAAGATTTGTGCTGCTGAGAGGAGCAAAGACCAGTGGAGCATGTGGTAGTATTGTCTGTGCATGGTATTGTTGAGTGTGAAGGCAAAAGCAGGAGAAGAGGTGATAAAACAGATTTTGTTTGGGTTCAAATCACCTTGAGGAAAGACAGCTGTAGTTCTGCTGCTGTTATCCAAGTTTGTGTCTGGATATTGATGATGGTCTCTTATGTTTTTAGAGTGATATGCAGAAGCAGGGATTGCCATCACTACAAGTTTTAACTTCTTACATGGAGAAAAAATTACTACTAATATAGGCTGAGCCTAGGATTTCTAGGATGCACTGCCTGACATTCCTTCACTAAAGAGGCAGCAAACTAACCACAGCTGCTGTTGTATTTGACCTGGTCTTGACAGCCAGTGGTACATTGCAGAACAATGTGGCAGAAGATAACTTTTAACCTTGACTCTGTACAGGCTGATTCTGTTTCAATTAAATGGAAGAGTAAATATTGTGGGGCCACAGCTAAGATTTTTCAGCCTCCGAACATTAATGGTCAGAGAAGTTATAAGACTGAAGTGATGAAGCAATTCAAGTTAAAAGGTTTAAATATTTGTGAGTGGAAGGCATTCAGGCTCACTATGGCAATAGCTAACTTACTTTCCCAAACAAAGAGCAGGGGGAGACCATATAGAAAATGTGGCTGACTGGTGAAAAAAATTCCTCAGAGAAAAATGGGAGTGGTCAGCAATGAAATCTACAATGCAGAGGTCACAAAGTTTAGAGAAAAAGACACGTCAGTCAGCAGAAATCCAGGTGAGATATACCTGGCAGAGCTGCTGAAGTTCTTTGTACAGGTAAAAAGAACAGGCGAGGCATCCGACCTCTGCACAGTGCAGCTAAGATCAAGGCACGCTTCAGAAACCAGAAGTTTTGCTTCATTTTCCTGGAAGGATGGTGCAGAAGAAGAGGATTACAAGTTGATGGTTAAAAGTGTCTGGAAACACAAACAATCTCATCAGAGGTCAATGCAAAATTCACAAGGTTTGTTCAGATAGAAGGTTCCTGGAGACAGATCAAGTGGCAAATCCAATAGCACTGATATACAATCAACATGTGCAGATGGAGGTTGGATGGGGACCAGAGAGTTGCCTAGAATCAACAATTTTACCTAAATTTAATTAAGGAACAAAAAAAGGGAAGTAGTTACTTTCAGACCCAAGAGCTTAGAACAGCTTTTCTTTTTATCCTGGAACAAAATAGGAATAATTAAAGATATGGAAGTGCACAAACAATGAGACAAAATTCAATGGGACTGTATGAAAGGCTGTATGAAAAAATTTTAATTATTTTTATGTTTGGGTAGGACATTAAATAATTTTTAAAGCACTGGTTTTATGGCATATAAAAGATATCTGGGTTTCACAGAAGGTGGCTGGGAAGATACACACTTGAACTGAAAACGGGGTAACAAATTGCTTAATGAACAGATCCTGAAACATGAAGTTGTAGGCAATTGCTAATGAAATTCCTTAGGGACTGGTTTTGGCACCAACTAATTTCATATCTTCACTGATGACCTTGGAGAAAAAATGTAAATGTTAGCTGAAGAGACAAAACAAAGAAGCATCGCTGATACGGAGAAAGGGAAAAATACCTTCCAAAAGAGCTGGAAAAGGAGAGAGAAAATTCTAACAAGTGGAAAGAATGGCACTAGAGTGATCTGGACAAAAAAGAGAGGTGATGGTGGAAGTCTAGACAGTCTTTGCTTTTTTTAGCCTAGCAAAAGGAATGTTAAGAGGCCAGATGATTGCTGCCTATTAATACATCAGATGGGTAAATCCCAATGAAAGGGACTGCTATTTCAGCTAAAAGGCTGAAGAGTACTGGCATGAGAACATATATGCATCACCTGCTTAAAATAGAGGCTAGATACCAAGAGGTGATTTGAACGAAGAGGCTTCCTTCTAGCCACATGTAAACTGTTTTCAGATGTATGCCATAAAAACAGCTCTGGAGAAAAGCTCTCTCTCTCCCTCAAACAATCGCAAACAAGCTTAAGCCCTTCCCTCTGCTCTGTTGTGGGAAATGTTAGCTAAGCCAAGCTGTAGGCAACTCATAATTCCTGCTGCAGGTCAATCCCCCCCCCTCCTCTCCAAACATCACAGATTCAAGGTCATGGATTTTTGCCCAGCTTCACATGAGCTATGAAGTACAGTCCCTGGTCTCATTGCTCCTGGGATTTGAATGCATAGGTGGCTCCTGTTAGCATACTGAAGAAGCTTCTATGCTGACTTTCCCAGCAATGTGCATATTTGGCACAGCGTTCACCATTGTGCAGTCCCTGATACAGGTGGGGATGTTACCACAGCTCCTCACAGGGCTCTGGACAGCATTACATGGGGTAAGGGAAATAAACACAACCCATACGTGCAGTGGCTCCTATGTTGACTTCTCCATATGCTGCTGTTTGATGCTCTCAGTGGTTGAAAATTATTTCCCTGTTTTCTGAAAGGGAAACACTGAAACATCAACTTCTAAAGTAATGTACTATACTGCTTTTTTCCAGGTTCCCTTAGGGGACAATGACACTTAGGATTTCTTGTAGAGCCCTAGAAGATGTCTGCCTGTGTTATTATCTCCATATACTGTTCTGCTTGTCCATGCAACATCACAGAATCACTTTGCAAGTTGATGTCTGTGTATCTGCCTCCAAATGTGTCTTTTTCTATGTCAGGACCTGCATTGCATCAGGGCATGGGTCCTGTTTTGTGTCTCTGTATGTCTCCGTGCAGGTTCAACCCTCTGTAACAAGAACATGAGGAAGGTAATGAGGGTGAAATCCTTATGCTGACAAGTTAAAGAGAACTAGAAATGTGACTGGAATAATCCTGCCACTCTAATAGCTCGGAGTAGAACTGTGTAGAGTGTGCAGACTGGGAATATTGGGATCACATTGAATGGTCTTGCACGTGCAAGATCACATCTCTGGTCTTCAGATATTGTGCCACTGTGCATGCTCTCCATTTGCAACAGGCAGATGCTGGGAGGGGAGACCTTCACAGCCTGGCAGTGGGGTGGCAGAGAGCCTACCAGTCAGAGGGTGGCTGCATGTGGGAAGTGTGTTTTCCAGCTGAGTTCCTTGTCTGGGAGAGCTCTGCCACCCAGCACAATGCCTTGCATCCCTCCTTCTGCCAGATGTTGGGCACAGCCACTTGCCAAAAATCACTGTCTGAGAGGTTACCTCTTCTGGAAAAAGCATGCACCACAGGCTGGCATTACACCAGCAGCCAGAACTTGCTCCTTTTCAGGCACTGGCCAAATGTTTTAAAGTCTCTTCTTCCATGTGGTGGTAGAAGGAGGTCACCCTGATGAATGCCAGCGGACTCACCAACACCAGCTCCCTTTCCCCAGCGCTCATCTGCCAAGAAAGACGGTGGAGCAGAGTGCCCAAGGGACAAGTTTAGGAGCACCGAGGGTATCCAGAGAGGTGAGCAAGAAAGCGATAGGAGCACTGTGCATGTTTCTGGTATCCTGTGGACCTGCTGGCTCAGGGCTTGTGGTTATGTTTAGCACCAACAGACTCCGGGGAGCATGCAGCTCCACCAAGTGATAAGGAAATGAGCCTTTGCCTGCACCCTCCATGGAGGGCTCTGGTGCATGAGAGGGACACCTCCCAGGGGGCAGGGGTGGCCAAGGTCCTGATGGGAGCTGGCCAAGACATGTCAGCCATAGCTGATATAGTCTTAAAACATGCACTGTTCCAACACGCCTATGAACAACTTGCGGGAGGTGGAGGAAAGAAGGGAGCCCTTTGTCACCGCGCTGGGAACAAAGGCTGGTCTGTGAGCCCCAGAGTAATACTGACCCAACCAGCATCAGCTGCCGCTGTTTCTTCCGTCACACTGACAATGCACAGTTGCAGGGTTTCTTTCCCTGTGAGGAGAATGGGATTTAGTGATACCATAAGTTAGTCAAATAGCAGCCAAGATACCAATTCAAGTCCCGTTCAATGGATGCAACGTTTGCTTTGTGCTATTTTTCTCCCACTTCCTGTATTTTGCACCAAGCCTCATTTCCTCTCCCTTTTTCTCTGTAGCACAAGCACCACAAATACGCACACACACTTTCACTCCTCTCCCTTCTCTTTACCTCGTATTTTGGAGGAAGCAGCTGTGTGTTTATATCGCAAGGGAGATCAAATGTTTTTGCCAACACAGCCCTCAGAGAAGCAAACAGTGTTAACCACCGAAATCACCACTGGTGTGCATCAGCGGTGTCATGTCCACCCAAATGAGTGGGACAGCACACCTTGCCCTTTCAGGCTGTCTTGGCCAGGATCTTGGGTAGACACTGGATCAGGGTCTTCCAGTAAGTTTCCTCTGGGGTTGGGAGAGAGGCCACAGCCAGTCCCTGCTGGGGGCTGGTCTTGGCGGGGAACACAAGCAAGGAAGCAAGGCTGTGGAGGTTGCTGGCTGATGACCTTGTGTTGCCATTAGATAACCCCTGGAACAAGAGCCAGCCAGGAGCTCCATGTGCAGCAGCTAGCTGAGGTGAGCTGTCCCTGCTCTTGCTATCCATCCACCCTGGGCAAAAGGGTGCTTTCCCCTGTCTGCTGAAAAACGCAGTCCTGACCCTGTGGCTCCCACTCATTGGGTCCCAGCCATCTGGTGAAGTGAGGAAGAGGGGACAGGTCACGGGGTCATCTGACTGCCGGTGTCCTTGTGGCACCCGTAACAGTGCAGGCTCAGTGCACAGAAGCAGGTGCTGAGCTACAGCTCCCCTTTTTTCTTGAGCTGTGATCCAGGTGCAAAGAGCACTCTCTGAAGTCTCCTCTCCATCACAGATGTGCTTACTGTCTGCATGGTCCAGAGGAAGGCATGCTGTCTGCCTAGATTTTGTCTGTCTGCAAACCACTTGCTTAACTGCTTCCCATTGGTGCATATTCCTGTAAAATCAGGGCAGTTCTGGCTGACTCTCTGAAGAGCTACAGATTGACCACAGATAGAGAGACCAGCTGGGATGTGGACAGTTTGAGCTGGGAAACCTCTCAAGGATCTCTCTTGTTCATGAATTCAAAGGTAAACCAGCCTCCAGACTGAAGCCAGGAAGAAAATCTTTGTTCTGGTCAGGTAGGGAAAAATTGTGGGAATTTGGTTGCCCAGAGTTTCATCTGGCAGATATAGTCCTGCTATTCTAAGGAGCTGGGAACTGGCACTCCTGTACTTACAGGCTTTTGTTTGGAAAATTCCCATCAGTTGTAGGTGTTGGGAAGGAGTTCTTGGGACAGAGAAGGGGCAGAGTTTGCATGTAATAAACAGAAAGGCACCTCCTTATTGACCACAGGCAGGCCTCTGTCCTGCAAATTAATAGCTGAATTAGTGAGTAATCTCTGATCGTCACACAGTGCCAGACATACCAAGAAAACATCAGAGCAGAAGGTTGGAGGTCTTAAAGCCCCAGAGGAGCTCTGGGACTATGGGAAGCAGCAGAGGAAGGTCAAAGACTCTTTCATTCAGTGCCTGCACAAAGTGTGAGCAAATAAAAAGACCTCAAGAAATAGTCCTATTTCTTGCACTGGCTGGCTCTGATGTGCTTGATAGGTTTGGTAGTTTTAGGGGAGGAGAAAGGAAAAGAGGAGCATAGCCAGCTCCCTTAGAGGAGACCAGCCCATGGCTGGAACTGAAAACAAGGACTGCTGGAGAGCCAGAACTAACCCTGACTGTGCCAAGCAACACAGTACATCCCCCCAAAAAACAGGGCTATGGCTGGGTGAATAGTGTCTTGAAACTGTTTGCAGAGGTGGGAATCCACACCACTGGAAGAAAGGGAGCTAGGACCTGCAGAGCAGGGTATGTGGGCAAAGGACGACTGCACACAGACCTGTGGGCCCTGCCCAAGCCACACAAGCCACGAAAATCTGAACATGGCTGGATGCAGCTGATGCCATAATATGATAGTGCATGAGACTGGCTCCAGTTCAGTGGGGCTGGAGTAGAGCAAACAGCACAGAAGGGATTCAGTCTGATGGCTGCTGATGCCTATCATTGCCAGTAAAATGGAGGAATGGGCAAAATGGGAAATTATCCTGCTTATTCTGAAAAAGACCCCCAACAGGGCCTAAACTGGCTCCGAAACTTACCACTCAGCTCATCTCCCAGAAACCCTGCCATCACAGTGTCAAGAAGCTTTCCAGTGCAGAGCAACTACGATGTGACAGTGTAATGCCACATGTGTAAATACAGGCACAGATCACAGAGATACGTGTATGTCTGTATAAATGTGTATGTTTGCATACGTATATATGGCACACAGAAATCTCTTGCAGAGAGCCTGAGGCTCTGAACAGCCCCAGAATCACTGACAGCCTCAGAGGGATGTGCTCTGTGCCCTGGCAGTGAGGGCACTGCAAAAGGGGAGCCCCTGGGGCGCATAGCCAAGGGCAGAGCAGCCCAGAGTAAATTGAAGCCAGCGCTGCCTGGCCAAAATTAACATGCTCCTTGTTGCCTAATCTGTAAGGACTCATCCCAGGGAGAAAGTCTGGAGCTGTGGTATGCACGTGTGGAGGGCAGAGCAGTACCTTGCTTGAGTTAACAGTACCATCATGTGTTAACCTAGGCAAGGGTGTGCTTTTGTCACCGTTATCACCAGGGTGTGAGTGCTTACTGGAAAGCTTCCTTATCATGGAGTGCAGAATGTAAAGGGAAGCAGTTGGATTGCATCCTCAGCTCCCCTGGCTTTGGCACACATAACTGGGCTCCTCAAATATTGCTTTAGCAGAGAGTTGGACAAAGAGCAGAACAAGGAGGGTGTCTCTCTTGCACAGTGCAGTGACACCAGGCCCAGTTTCACGAAGTTCAGCATAAAGGAAGAATAGCAGCAAAAGCATCCTTGCGACTCGGCCAAAATCCACCCAAGAGGGAACTTTGCGTGCCACTTCTGCTGGGATGTCAGGCCAGCGTGCTCAAGGTCAGATTCCTGTCAGAGGCAACTCTGTTGGCTGCAAGATGATCTCCACGTTGAGCCTGAAATGATAGTGGGCAGCTGATGCACCTCCACCTCATCCAGTACTGCCAAGACTGTGGAATTTTTTCTCATGGAAACTATCAAGCTGGGAGCATCCTTGAGCATGGAGATAGCTTTCCTCAGTAGAGAAGGTGGATGGAGGCATTCTCTTGCTGTGGAGAGTTGGGGAGTTGGGAGCAAAACATGGCCTCTCCTGTTGCCATGCTGGTCCCTGATGGCAGCCTTGCTCCGGCTATGCCCTCCTGCCCCAGCTCTGAGTCTGCATGCTGGCCATACTGTCCCTGCAATTTAAGGTTTGTTTGACCAGCAGGGAACCACCAAAGAGTGTGTTCAAGATAAAGACAAGCCTGTGTTGTTTGCAGGAGAGGAGGTCAGACTGGATCCAAAGAGTGGAGGAAAGATCTAGTCTGAAGTTCATCACCTTCATGTAACTCAGGGTGGGTCAGAGCCTTGAATGTGCAGGGCAGGAAGTAGATTAAGTGAGGAAGAGTGGAAAAGGCAAAGCCACAAATATTTGATGGCCAGGAAGGGAACATTCTGCTCAGCTGCCTGAACAGAGGTTTATGATTATTTCCTATGCAGCTCAGTTGTGTTATCCACTGTGAAAAATCATTGGCCATGGAGATATCTGATAAGAGCTGAGCTGGCATCAGTTGGGAGAACAAAATGTCAAGAATGCATCGCACGGCACCCCCACTTTTACCAGCAGGCAGGACATGGGTCTGGGAACAGCGTGTTGCTCACCCTTATCTCTAATTGCCCTGCTTGCCTAGCTTCTTTACTGCCTCATAATGAGTGAAAATACAATGTTTTGAGATTTGATCTCCTTCTAAGAACCCCTTCTCCTCCTGCCTCTCACCCCCTGACCTGTGTTCCCTAATGCATGGCCTTGGCTGGTGATGGGAGGTCTGGGGAGCTGGGAATGATGTGAGTACAGAGGAATACCTCTAATTCAGCTAGCTCTGTACTCCTGTGCCAAGGGTGACATAGTTTTCCCCACAGAGCAGAAAAAAGTTGCCATTTATGGCAAAATCTATCTGCTCCCAAGTGCTTTACAGTGAAGCAAAGCAAAATCCCCCTTCCTCATTTATTTTGGCAAGAAGGGGGATACGAGCTGTGGATTGCTGAACGGGCTCAGCCTACACCACGACTGGAGGTGTCAGGGACTGGCACCAGGAAGAGGCACAGCTTCAAGGGGAACCAATGGACTGAGGTGGGACACACCCTAGAGGAGCTCAAGAGCTTTTCTTCTCCTGCCCATGCCACAACCCCTCCCATCAAACCTACCCCTCACCTCTGTGGGACTGGAGAGCTGTGCCACCACCACACTCAGTGGGTGCAGAAGCTCATCCCACAGATGTGTGAAGAGCTGTTTGTCTAACAGTAACACACACATGGCCTCTGAAGACACTTTTGTTCCTCAGTAAGATGGGACAGGCCTTGTTAGGGTGGAATCACAGATGTCAGCACAAAATTCAAAGAGGGACTGACCTCCCTTTTGCTGTTCAAGAGTTGATAGGCATGAAGCTGTGAA
This sequence comes from Eulacestoma nigropectus, assembly GCA_013397775.1. Taxonomy (NCBI): domain Eukaryota; kingdom Metazoa; phylum Chordata; class Aves; order Passeriformes; genus Eulacestoma; species Eulacestoma nigropectus. The sequence goes on along the minus strand of VZTE01007283.1, from coordinate 2,255,913 downwards.
AGAAAGGGATTTTCTTTACTCCTTGCTTCCTCAAGCTTGACTGTAGCAGGGTTTCTTTCTCAAGACCGGCTTGGGAGGCTTTGCTTCCCCCACCCTTTGTGAACCATCACATACTTATGGCCCAACAAGGCATGTCCTAAACTGCTGCTCAGATCTGCTGGCAATTCAGTTAATTTCTGTGAAACCCTGGGTAGAATACATGTCTCTCCCTATGTTGTTGGGCATACAATGCAAGCCCTGTCCCTGGGGACTGCTGCACCCTTCCCAGACTGCTGCTGGAGGGTATCCAGAGCCAGCTCCCTGATCTCCCTTAGGGCACAGCTGGGATGCTGAGCTGCTGGGGCTCAAGCCCCAGTGACACCCTGGGAGCAATAGCATTGCTGAGCTCTCCCTAGACAGCAGGACAAGCCTATTCAAGCCTGAAACATGGTCTGGCAAAAGAGTATTTATGTAGCTGTATTTTTACAGCTGTAGCTGTAAGACATCTGTGGGCATGTATTTAAACAGCTAGATATTGCCTGAGTGTTCCGGTGTTAATATTCCACTGATATGAGTGAAGACAGGATAATCCTTAAGGACAACACAATCAGAAAAGTCCTGACATGATTGTTACGTGCCACATGTGTGTGTTCTGGGGAGGAGGTTCATGGATGATGGCTGAGAATCCAGCAACCACGTGCATGCAGCACTGAGTGGAGAGCTTAATGTGGGGGTAACTCAAGGATAAGGCATGGAGAGGAGGAAGAGGTTCTGGGTGCTTCTGAATTTGACAGTAATTGGGGGATTTCACACATGGCATGAAAAGGGACCCTGCTGACACCAGTGCAAGTTCCTTGATTCCAGTAATGACGCATGGGGGTTTAAAGAGGTGGATGAGTTCAGGCAGCTGATTACAAAAATACACTGAAATCCAGAATGAAAAAGAGGAAGGCTCGGGCAAACTGTAGCTATCTGACTGCTTCCAGAGGAGGTAGTGAAGACTCTGCCCTGACTGCTCTGTCTGTGACCAAAATAGACCTTCCCCAGCAGATCCTGAGGGTGGTCGTCCCAGTATTAGGTTTTCTTTCCTATCATACCTTAATTATTTCCAGGTGATCACACTGTTCCCAGTAGCTTGTGCTGACTACCAGCAGTGCAGCTGAGCTGTTCCTGACCCCTGGCCCACGGTAATTAGAAGGCTTTGCCGGAAGACTTCAAGTGGTATCTGTTGCTTTGGGAGTGATTGGTCCAAGATGGTCAATTTTCACTGTGGAGGAGAAAGAAGGTCACTCGGAAATGTTCGCTCCAAGGAAAAACTCCCTTCATTTCTATTTTAATCTCCCTGGGGATTAATTGCCTCCTAAAAAAACCCTGGAAGAGCAGAGGAGTAAGAGCATGCAGGCAAACACTTGTGATAAGGATAAGCTGGGGACATCCACGTTTCAGACTGGCTGTTGCACAGGTTTGCTTTTAGAAAGTATTTTGTAAAAAGGAAAAAACATTTAAAAGGAACAGAAAAAAGTCTCTGGATGATTAGCTGTAGATACAACAGAAAACAACAGCAGAAAATACTCTAACAGGAAAGCAAAACCCCAGCTGTCTGCTGAGCACTCCCTTTCCCTTCTGCTCTGCCCATGGGCCCAATATTTTCTGCTGGGGCAGCAGGGAGCTGTGGGAAGACTATTCTCAGCCATTACAGGTTGTAGCTTGACGATGTGGTAAACCTCACAGTAGGGCTCCTGCCATCAGATCAAACACACCCCAGCCATGCCATACACAGGGCAGATAAGTATAAACTTGTTGGTTCAAAATACTTTGTGAGTTTTTGAGTCAATGGTTCTTGCACAGCCAAGCTTCATGCCTGTGCTGCTCTGTTTTTTCTCTGGATCAGGTGCTGCCCATTCTCCCACACATGGGATGAAGCTGTCAAGAGCACCACATGATGCTCATTCAACAGAAAGGAGCCCTGTCACCGTGCCTCAGCCAGACCAGATTTATAGGGATGGGTAATGCAGGAGGGAATTGGTTGGATGAAAAGAGATTGTCACCGCAGAATACCCATCACCAAAGTTATGCGTGGCTAGACTGGCAGGTGTTGTATGAATGAAGGGTTTCAGGAGGTTATGTGAAAGCCAAGTCACTCAGGGGCGTCACAACCGAGCTGGGCCAGTTTGTCTGGGCAAGGGTCACCACCAGAAGTCCTTTGGCCAGCGCTGTTGCTGGGTTGTGTGGAGCTGCATCCTCTACAACGGTGCTCCTGTTGACTTCTTGGCTGTCCCCTCATCAGGCCCAGCTCTGTTTTGTTGTGAAACCGACACTCGTATCCTATGTCTGGCAGGTATGAAGACCAAACTAAATAAGCCTCAATAGAAAGCACACTTGTTAGGGACAGAACACGTGTTAGATTTCACAATTCACCTTGAGACTCATTCGCTGAAGGCTGCTCTGAGCCCATTAGCACTGATGTCTATTTTTAGCCCTAATTCCTGTCAGCTGCGGGTCCCAGTCCATGAATGTGACATGCTGTCAAGAATCCCTTTTTTTTACCGTTTAACATTTAAAAAAAGGTTGTGGGGTTTTCTTCTGCTGGCTGTTCAATGTCCTCTGCCATGGTAAAGGGAAAAGCTGAGCTGCTCTGCCTATGGAGAGGTTTCCCATTCCTCATGGCTGACAGTTTTCTAACCATCCCTGACTTTCTGGCTTATTTCAGCACATCAGGGATCCAGTTAAGCAAGCACATAGGACATGGGGGTGCTGGCTAGGCAAACCTTTGAGAGGTGACACCAACCTTCCCAGGCATGCTTAGGAAGTACAGCTGTTTCCCAGCTATAGCTGGGAAGTTCTGGTGGCATTTCACTGGAGAGTTTTTCAGTATCTCCTTCCTGATCAGATCTCCCCTCTGGGCTGTTTGAACTGGCTGTTTGCCGGACAGCAGCATAAGCCTCCCAGAGGCAGAGGGAAAGTTTCATGTACCGTGCAGGAAAATGTGGGGCCTCCTAAAGTGAAAGGAAGCACATAAATGCAAGATCCTATGGCTGCTGTTGTCAGAGCTGGGCAGAGCTTTCCAGCCTCCTGAAGAGTCAGAGGGCTTAAAGGTTCACGCAAGTGAAGATGTTACAGTGCTTGGAAAGCCAGATGAAAGAAGCAGGGAGATAGATGATCTCATGGGAGCAAAGATGAGTGTGATGAGAGGGATTTCTATCCTTCCATATAGGGAGTAAAACTTTCCATAGACACTTCAGAGTAAAGTATAGGGAGTAAAACTTTCCACAGACCTTCTGCCATACTTTTCATTAGCAAAGCCCAGGAGGCCAGAGGCCCTTGGGATGGCACATGGAGTGATGGGGAAAAGAGGAAGGCTGCAGAGGCTGGAGGAGAGGAGAGGTGGAGGAACACAGCAACATCTGAAGCAAGTGCAGGCAGGATCTGAGCAAGCCTGTATCAGTGAGCTGTGGGAGAGCACAGAAGGGGCTCCAAGCATTGGTACGATTTAGGAGCTGATGGAGTAAGAAGCTGTGTGTAAGCTATGGAAGGTCCCTGGAATGTTTTTTCAAAGCCAGACTCCTGGGAAGGCTATCCACAGAGCTTTACTGAATATAATTGTTTATACATTTTCACCTAATTGGGGTTAATCTGCTTTCTACTTTGGCTAATCAGCTGGTTCAGAGGCCTAATAGGTTGGAGGGGGATGTTTGGCCCTCCTCTTGTTTTCAAGGCCATGCTTGAGTCAGGGGCGAGCAAGCACTGTGGATGGGCTCAGAGCTGCCTGCTGTCAAGTCTGGCAGAAAAGTGCTTTATCCCTTGAGGAATGGTGCTGGGGAGCAGGTCCCCAGGAGGGACTAGTGCCTTTCTACTTGCTAATTGGCAGATCTTGTGAAAACGAAGGATTACCGGGGAAAAAAACACCTCTGCAAGAGCCGAGCACTAAGGGAGGTAATTGCTGTGTAGAGGACTGCTGAGGCTCCCACATCCTGGTGGGTACCATTCCCAGCTGGCCCTATGTCCTGCCCTCATGCTTCTGCCTCAGGCCCTCACCTCCAGCAAAGGATATGCATGAGTCTGGCACAGATGCCTGGTGTCCGTCCACTCAGGCACTGATGCTATTTCAGGTTCCTTTGCTGGGTGGTGAGTCATGGGCATCTCATGCAAGACCTTCCATGACACTTCAGGCTAAAGGAGATGGTGTTGCCATCATAAGCACATCCTGCCCTTTCAGGGTGAGGAAAAAGTCAGGGTGAGCTCAGCCATGTGACAAAAGCTCACTGTGCTAAAGGGAAGCTGCTGTAAATGCTGTCCCTAATTTAATTACTATTACTTAGCTTGGGAATATTGACCAGCATCTGAGGCCAATATAAAACAACCTCCATTGCCTTCTCTCCCACCCTGGCCCTGGTTACTTGCTCCCTTCCCCAAGCATTGAAGCCCCATTTGTCCCAGCCACAGCTCCTTCAGTCCCTTACCCAGGCAAGGATGTCACAGCCACAGTGGAGTGAAGCTTTCCTTTAACATTAGTCAGTGCTTGTCCAGACTTGGCTTCAGAGCAGTTTTCTTTTGGAAGATGGCATCTAAACTGGTGAGTCTCAGCATGGAGTGCAAGAAATGCTCCTGGACCAGTGTGAGATAGGTGAGGTCTAACTCCTGAGCAGCAAAGGTAGCCAAAAAGTATTCCTGCAAGATGCAGTTGGACCTGGCTGGAAAGGATCCTCAGCTACACTGCAGCACATGGATAGCCCAGCAAGGAGCCCTGGGAGCCCACAGGGCAAGGGCTCAGCTCCGGCCTCGATGTTCTGAGCAGGCAGCTGGACCTTCAGGGGTCTCTCCTCACCTACACCTTTTAGTCCTGGTGAGAAGCCCACAGCTAAAGCTGTTTAAAGCTGGAATGTCAGGGAGAAGGAAGAGTAACATGACTTTTTTTTTTTTTTTTTGTGTGTTTTTTTTTGCCTGCATCAGACAACCAACACTGATTTTGCAACTTCATTGCAGTGGGTCTCAGGCACTGACCAAAACGTTTAAGGAAGTGTCACGCCTGGGTGGACTGAGTGTCATTTCTGCATCACTTCTCAGTCATCATCAGATCCCATAACATTCATCCCACTTTTTTTCTTCCTCCGTTACTGCAACTCATGATCTCCCCTTGCCAACTGGGATCACCTTACGCCCAGTTGCATCAATTCAACTGTTAGCATGGGCAGACTCCAACAACTGGAAGACTTTATTATTATTTTTAATCATCTCCAACTGGGGGTTGCACAGTAGAGTGTCCAAGAAAAATTGAAACAGTTGCCACCCTCAACCTCTCATTTTTTCCCTCCCTAGTGCTGAGTTTATATTGTTCAGTCAGTACATGAGGTAAGCGACCCACCTTTAAAACACCACCTTAAAACGCCAAAAAGTTATGAGGAAGGAGGGATGACAACACGGAGTTTTAATTGCAGAGCCTTTCAGTGCTGTACCCTTTGCAGAGGTAGACACACACCTGAGAGGGGCACAGAGCAGTAGTTCAGGAACAGGGCTTGAAGCATCTCCAGCTAGCTTTAGCATAACAGCACTAGGAGCAATGAAGAGTTAGGACTTCATGGTGACTGCCCACATGCAGAAGGCCAGCTCTCTCACAGAATTCTCACAGAAGTGAGCCATACAGGCATTAACAGTAAATCAAAGCATACAGAAAAAGGTTAGATACTCAGAGGGAAGCAGCATGACTCACTTCAGCTCACAGACACAGCTTGGACTCTGGACAACAGCAATGCCTTCCTCAAAAGTGGAGGATGCAGAACCCACGATCAGCCCTTGCCCTCATTCCACAGGAGGCACAGGCCAGTATCAGGATGGGGCAAGTGCCATGCACAGAGGACACTAGGAAACAATATCCCTTGCTTGGCTAAGCAAGCAGGAAAATCAGTGTCACTTTTGAGAACAAGGCTGCTTGGATCCAAGTGCCATTCAGTGGAAGCCTGTTCTCATTCTGAAGCCAGCAAACAGCCCCTTAAGGCAGGCCAGCTCTTCTCTCCACTCAATGCTGCATTTGCACAAAGGAGCCAAGATGCACAGTCAGAGGCCAGGAAGCTTCCTGAGCTTTAGGCTGTGAGATGCCAGTGCTGGCCAACAGTTTGTCACATCAAGCACTGAGCTAGAGTAAGGTACACCGGGGCTTTTACACATGCTGTTGTCTGTGGGTCAAGCAGCTCTGCTTCCCTATTACAAAAACAGGAAGCCAGGGACTAACCCTTGCACTCACCACCACACCCTAAGCCAGGGAGGGGAGGCTGCCCTGAACCAGTTTTTGCCTTGAGAAAAACATCCACCTAAGACCATGTGGGGGCATCCTCTTATAATCCATCTTTATTTGTAAAAATCCACATATAAAATCTTCGGTTTCCTTTTACAAAAACATAAAGGCACATAAAACTACTCACACTCTCATTCCCCTGGACTGATGGTCAGACACTCCCCCCACCCCAACCTCCCCCTTGCTTTCTCCTCCAGTCCATGTTTCTTCATGTTTCCTTTAGTTTCAGCTCACTCCTGCCCAGGCACAGTTCTGCTCTTGCAAAGATGAAGTATGCACACAGGGGAGATGGTGGAGAGGTGGCATGGGCTGTGCGTGGAATGTTTTACAGGTACTTTTTAGTAGTAGGTCTCTCTTTCCACCCAGCCTAAAGGAAAAAGAGGGAGAAAGCAGAGTTAGTCTCAAGGTAGACCAAGTACCAGGTCATGGGAGTTCCTCTTAAGTTCTTGAAAACTTGCACTGTAGCACATGAGCTAATAAGTGACCTGTCACAATGGGAAAATCTTGCCAAATTTATGTTCTGCAGCTTTAGGACCTCTTCCAGCTTTCTAGAACTATCCAAGCATTAATCAGTCTTTTCCATCTACTTCACTGCATCTGCACTTTTATATAATAGGATAGAATGCAGGGAACTCAAGAAGTCCTTAATTTGAACTAACTGCACAATTAATGTTGAGGAAGGGGAAAACACAGCAAAATATATCCCCGAACAGTGCTTGGAGGTCCCCAAGCTTTGTTGGGGCTTCTGGAGAACTCAGCAGCATGAAGAGGTAGGGAAGGAAACACACAGATGAGCAGCAGATTCTTACCGCCAGGGTTGCGTCTGATAATGAGCTTTCTGACTTCATCATACACAAATATGAGGAGGGAGTACGGGAAAGCACAGAACCACCAGGTCGGCCTGTTTGGGAGAGGAGACAGTGAGAACACAGGCTGTGGAGATGCTCTTTGCCTGGCACAGCCTTGACTTGATGGCACACTCAAGCGCAAGAAGGCTGGCATGACCCAGCTTGCCAGTGGCTGGGGTTCAGTCAAGAATCCTCCAAGCCAAGAATTACTACCAGGTTTTCTGCTGCAATACATTAATCCACTTTTGGACAGTAATTCCAACACAAGGTGTGTCATAGCACCTTTGCTCATCTCTGTACCAGCACCTCCCCACCTATCAATCAAGCAATATTTCCTCTAAGTACACACAACCTTTGTGCCCAGAGCCTTGCTTGCTGGAACTGTATTGTTTCCCTCGTGATTTACACGTGCTAGCACCCAGCTGCTGCAGGCGCTGGGCAGAGGCCAGCTTCCTTGTTAGGAAATGCTCACAACTTCAGCACCCAACTCCAGGCAACACTTTGAATGGAATGCAAGATGTACCAGGAATTTTTTTTTTTTCCCATGAAGACTTCATGACACTTAAACTTTGAACAGACCTCTGGCTTAAAACTAAAGCCTGCCATGGAAATGTTGCAATGCTGTTGAGCAACGCAAGATGCTGGCACCTTTCCAACCCTTAGGAAAGTTACTGTGCATCAACTGGTCATCTACATCTACACAGCAGCTTTTAAAAGACTTTACTACTTGTTCTGTTCCCAAGGAATGCAGGAAAAAGGCACAAGACGTCATCAGCAGTTCTTTAGTACCCAAGAGTCATCTAGCTTATGACTTAGAGCAATACAACTGGTTTTCTTTGGAGGTCCAGTACCCTACCCATAAAAACTCTCCATGCAAATAAGTGCAAGAGGCTGCTGCACTAGAGCACACTGGTACTGAAGTTGTATCACTGATTTTTAGCGAGGCATGAACAGCAGGCTCCCCATAAACATTCCACACACAGTGAAGAAAACCCTGGTATGCCACAGGACAGCAAAGGATCACTAACACCATCTAGCCTGAACTCTTTAAGACTAGGTTTGATGCTCCACTAGTTCACAACTACTTTTATCCATCTCCCCATGCAAGCACTATTGCTCTGTGGTACAATCTGTTACACAAAAAGCATGATGCAACTTACTTCAGAGGATACATCCTTAGAGCAACATCCATCCCAGGGCAGTAGGACAGGAAGGCAGCCAGAGCAGTCTCCTCAAAGAGACCAAATATTAAGATCTTGTTCCTAGAAGAGACGGGAAAGAAGTCAGGGACAAAGTACTTTCAGAGATGACATCCTAAAATACACCTAGTTGCCACATGGGAGTGAATGGAAACAGACATTCCAGTCTAGCCCAGAAGTTCATCAGGTGGAGACTACCAGGCTATCCAAGGTGACAGCCATGATGGTGTTTTATGTCTCTTCATAGAGACAGTTCATGATCAAGTCAACCAGCAATTGCTTTCATCACAAATTCAGGAGGTGGCTGGGGTTCATGCCATGAGATCTCTTGATGAATAAGATCAAGAGATCAAGGCTGTGTGCTGGAATATCAGTGTCCTTTGAGGTGGGCTAGCTCCCAGACAATGCCAACAGAAGCCACAGTTTCTTTGTCTCAGCCTGAAAATTCCAAGTCTACAAGCAAGTACTACAAGGAAGAGAGCACCCAGTCTTCTTTTATCTACTACGAAGGCACCAGTCTGGTCAAGATTTATGCCTAAACACCCAGACACTGCTGGGATGAAGGACTAGAATGCTGTGTGCTGGGGAACACATGGAGTCCAATTCTAAATCCTCCATGGACAGCCCGACTTACTTCATCCCCTGCTGGAAGACAGAGTTTCTTCGGGTCTTACAAATGATCAAGTCTGCCCACTGCACGACCACAATGCTGACAAAGAAGGCTGTATGGCAAGTGAACTCCACTATTTTCCTCTGTTCATAGGTCTAGGAAGCAGACAAAGCAGAGAGCATTCGTTCAGACATGCTGCCTTTGATCTCTGGTGCTCACACCAAGTCCAGCAGGTGTTAATATTTTGGCTGGCAGCCTCTGAACTTACCCATTGCTGCCCGTAGCTGTCTTCCACATCATTAATCCATCGGTCATCCCACTGAACTCTGATCCCTAGCAAGCCAGAAGGCCAGAAGCCGTTCTCTGCCATGATTACAAAATAGGTGAAGAAGCCTCCAAGGGCCTGGATCATACCTAATCAGGTAAGAAAGGGAGACAATGACAAGAAATGATGAGGCTACTGTGCAGAGCAATTATAACAAGGAAAAACAGTTTGCAGGAAACCCCAGCCACCTTAAAAATTACTCATTGTGGGGCTCAGTGTCCCAAGCAGCAGCTGTAGAAATAGTTCACACTAACATCAAACTCAGCTGCAACCCTTTTGCTGAGCAGCTTCTGCCCCCAACTTTGTACAGAGTTACTTCTGTTCTGCCCTGTGCTGTGATGGCATCACACTCAAGGACACAAGATAAAACTCCCTTTGTATTCTCATTAAGCCTTGCCCACCCCAACCCTTGCAAAATACAGTCAAGAAGGTTCCCAAGGTCTGCTGCAATTAAGCATGAGCTTCCATCCTGTGAACTGGGCACGTCTGTGTTGCTGCCTTTAATCAAGGCTCCTAATGCTGTGTGTTCAGGGATACGCTGTAGAGAATCCTTTACTTCTAATTAAACTAACAATGGGATCTATGTTTTTGCTGAACAAGTCTGAACCAGAGGAGAGCTGGTTGCCAGCCAGTTCCTTTACAGCGCTGTGCAATTAAACAAAATTACTGTGAAAGCGATTCAATGGATCAAGCTGCACAAGCCACTGCTATAAGCCATGGGGGAAGAATCACGGCAAGTTCTTTACAGCCTGAGGTTCTGGTTTACACACCCCAAACCTCAGCCCTACCAAAATAAGCAGAGCAGTCACATACTCAGGATTGTGTACAACCCCTGCTACCACCAAGTTCAAATTGTGCCAGAGAAAACAGAGCAGCTCACCAATCTGCCCATAGGCCATGCTGATCAGCCGTTCATTCACCAGCTTGTCTGTTTTGGGATTTCTGGGCTGCCTCTTCATGATGTCACTCTCTGCTTGTTCATATGCCAGGGAGATAGCAGGGACCTTTGAGAGGGTGGCAGGACTGCTGTTAGAATAGTTTCAATTCTCCACAGTATAGAGCCTTCCCTGTCCCATGTTATCAGTGTGAGAAACAGCGCTCCCCAAAAGCTCTAGCTGTGATATCCCAAAAGGACCTTACCCCCTCCCCATCCCCAGTTTGCCCTTACAGGGAGCTGAAAAATCCTCAGACTCAAGAGCCATGAGATGGATGTGAATAAAAGGAGTATCAGATCATCGCTTATTTTAAATCAGAACACTACAGAAAACTTTATTTAAGCATTTTCCTTCCACCTGTCCTTTCTTTAAGGTACCTAAGAACACCCACATTTTTTCTTTAGACAAAAAACCCACACTCACCATGTCAGTGCCCAAGTCAATGCAGAGGATGGTGACTGTTCCCAGAGGAAGGGGTATGTTTGCAATGATGAAGATCAGGAACGGCGTGATTTCAGGAATGTTACTGGTCAAGGTGTAGGCAATAGACTTCTTCAGGTTATCAAAGATCAGACGCCCTGGGGCAGGGAAGAGAGAACAGGGTAACATTCACTTATGAGCAGAAGGCAGCCAGGCAGCTCATGGGCAGCCTCAGTGCTAACACCAAATGGCAAAATGCTAGTGCAGCAAATGAAAGAGTGAGTGAGACTGCTCCATGCACAGCAACACCTACAGAGAGTAACAGTTCTGGTCACAGCAATCAGGGCTCACTGCATACAGCAGTAGGATACTAAGCCTTGGTTTCTGGACATCAAGAGCCCCTGGAGCGACCCTCTGTCGTGCTCCTGTTTGAGAGCTACTTCTCCATCAGGGAGGAAGATGTGTCACACTCAGCTGGCAAAGATGACTAAGGTCACGTGTTAGGCAAAAGCACAAAGTAGCTTTTGTTACTCAGCTGCTTCCTACTGTTACCCATCCCAAAGGGTCATGCTGAACCCATGGAAAGGAATAGAACTTTGAAGGGAGGAAGAAAAGTGCTGCTCTCCTCAAAAACTCTTGTCATGGAGGCAAGCTCAAAGAAGAGCCCTCCAGATGCCTCTATTTCAGAGGGGATGCTGAAGCATGTTACTTTACTACCACTGCACACAAGTCATCAACTCACCTTCTTCAACCCCAGTGACAATGGAGGCAAAGTTGTCATCCAGCAGAATCATGTCAGCTGCCTGCTTGGAGACATCTGAACCAGCAATACCCATAGCAACACCAATGTCAGCCTTCTTCAGGGCTGGGGAATCATTCACACCATCACCTGTCACTGCTACAATGGCACCCTAGTACAAAGAGAGGAGCAGCAAGACTGAAATCATCATGTAAGACGTTTTGGGCAGAAAAGCATTCTCCTATCTTTCAGGTGAAGCACAAAAAACTATTTCACTTAGCTGTACAGAAACCTCAGTTCCTCCTTGCCCTCCCCTCCCCTCACCCTGTCCTGGTTCTGATCAGGCTCATCAAGACAGCCATGCTGCTGTCTCCAAGACAGACACTGGACAACACATGAACATGTTGAATCCTCTGCTCCCAAGCTCATCCAGAGCATTTAGGAATTAAGTATACTAATGAACATCCTAGGATCAGAAGAAAGCCTCAGTACAAACTGAAGATGTTTTCCTGCCAGACCCTTATATTTATGTACTGTAGAGCAGCCTGACAGCTGAAGGCTGCTGACAGACAAATTTAATCTGGCCCTTTACATGAGGGCACTGAGGAGACTCAGCCCTACCACTTCAACAGCAAAACTGGTTGGTAGTTTACATATATATATTCGATTTCTCTAGTATGACAACCTGATTCTCCCTCTCCTTACCTGTCGCTGACAGCCTTCCACAATGATAAGCTTCTGCTGAGGAGATGTCCTGGCAAACACAATTTCTGTATGGTGAAGCAGGATGTCATCCAATTGCTCGCTAGTCATGTCCTTCAAATCTGAGCCATGAACCACACAAGCTTTGGCATCCCTGCAAACAAGAGACAATGTTTTACTTCACAAGCAGTTTCTCATTAGCTGTGCTTGCCCCATAAAACTATGGCTCTTCAGTGCTCTTAGTAAAGACCAACTTCTGCTACGACTAAATACTAATCCAGGCAGCCTCTGCACAGAGGTTTGATGCTCAAAATTTAAGAGCTAGATGGGGAAAACCAAGAAAAAGACAAGACAGAACCAAGCAACAGACAAAAAAACCTCATGAGCAGATGAATTCTTTCCGTAGCTTTCTAAAGTGCATCAAGGCAAAGACTAGTTGTTTCCACAAATCTTGGCCTCTCTGCAAAAAAGGAACCCCATGCCCAGGTAGTTAATGTGCAGCGTTTCAAGAGATGCTGCTGTCTTCTGCAGGTAGTGCTTTTTGCAACAGACTGATGACCATGTGACTGATGGCACACGGTTTTCCACAGAGCGTGTTCACACCATGCCAGTTCCAACTAATTTACACCCTTCGGCCACAAAAGCATGCAATGTTATATTTAGACTGGTTTGGTACCCTACATGCTGCAGCAAAATACCATCTCTCCAGCCCAGCATACCATCCCTTATAGGTCTAGGAGACTATCCATGCAGCTCTTGACACCACCCAGTTTAGACAGGGAAATTCCTTCCCCACCCTTAGAGCCAGCTGCTGACCTGCTCAGTCATACAGCCCAGCCAACCCCAGCCTGCACTGCTGGGTTTTGAAGTTACCCTCAAAATTAAAAAAAAAAAAAAAAATACACAACCCCCCAAGCAATTTCTTTTCACAGGGTGTCTCTATTCACAGTTCATAAGCTGCATGGCTGTCCTCCAGCCCAAACACAGGCTGGGTCAAGCTAAGCAATGCAGACAGCCCAGCCATTCTGCAAACAGCCTGCTTATGCCAAAGCACATTTTCTGAGGATGCCTCAGTCCCAGCTAGGCTATGGAGGCCAGCATTAACCCTTAAGAGGAAGGAGTTCCATTTTTACATTTATTCTGCTTGTAGTTGCACTAGTGTCAACTCCTCTACCTGGCATAAGTCCTGCTCCCTTTGCTCTTCTACAATCTTACCCTTAACTACTTCCCACACAGGAGACATGCACATTCAAGACAGTCTTGTGCATTCTTCACATAACTCATGATACACACTGAAGAGCCACAATATGCTGAGCTAAGCAAATGCCAAGCTTTTCATGTCCAGGGGGAGATGCTGAGGGATTATCCAAGGCAAGGAGAGAGGCAAATCCTTAACTGTTTAAACAGCTCTGGCTTTCCCCAGCAGTCATTACCTAGGGTTGACCTGGCTGACAGGAATGTTGAGTCGAGCAGCAATATCTTCTACTGTTTCATTGCCCTCGGAGATGATGCCGACACCCTTGGCAATGGCTTTGGCTGTGATCGGGTGGTCTCCAGTAACCATGATAACCTGAAACACAAACAGACTGCCATGAAAGCCTTGCCTGTACTGCAGAGCAGCACTGCCCAAAAGGCAGGGTCCCTTACACTGAGAAGGCCACGTGTCTTTTGTTCTACTTGTAAGCCCAAGCACAGAGCAAATCTGAGGTACAGGCAGTAACCTGCTACCAGTATGCAAGGGATTGAGGTGGATGGAAGACAAAAAAATTGTTAATCTTGAGCCAATGGAGCGAGTTCCATTTCCAGCGTATGCTTCCCCTCTCATAGTACTGTGGCACATGCAGAACACACTCTGAGCCAAACCATGTGCTTTGGGACACCATGGTCTCAAGCACCTGCCAGTGCCCTAGCAGTTTGGAGTCCCACGCATTTTTCAGTTCATTAACGCACAACCATTTGTATTTAACTTAGAAATTAAGTCTGAAGTAGTAGTAGTTAAATCTTGATCTATTACTTCATCCACTCACATTACAGCAATACAGGAAGTCAGGGAAGCCCTTTATTTCCACAGGTGTGAAGTAAGGTAATTTTCAACCCAGGAATAATTTACCTTGATCCCAGCACTTCTGCATTTGCCAACAGCATCTGGCACAGCAGCACGAGGTGGGTCAATCATAGACATCAGTCCTACAAAGCACAGTTTGTCTACAGGGAAATTCAGGTCATCTGTATCAAACTGGAAGCCGTCAGGGAACTGATCATCAGGCAAAGCCAAGTGGCAGAATCCTGTAACACATCAAACCCACATTTACTCTTCCTACCTATCAGGAGGCAGAGAGAGTCAACACTTACTGCTTCTGCAAACAGCTACGCAAGAGTAACAGGGCAGCTTAGTCAGAGGTTTAGGCAGGGCTGTTGAGACAGGAGTCATGCTCCTATTCTGATATCCAACAGCTGTTGCTAGGTGCCCAGACACAGCCTGGTCCTTGTGCAGTGGGACAAATTTAATACCGTGTGGTCCCATGGAAGGTCCCAAATGCTTCACTGCATTTTGATCTATGTGACTCTGCTGTTGGGCAAGACAAGACCCTGCAGGCTGCCTTTGAGATTAAAGGCAGGACTGTTCCTACATGAATTGCTGAAGTGACCTTAACACTATGGTTACACTGCAGGAACAGAGTGACTCTTCACTTAATCTGCGAGGACTGCACAAGAACATGAAGGACAAATCTTTTCCAATGTAATAAGCCTGTTTTTCCTTACCTAACACTCTCTCCCCGAGGCCTCCCAATTCAAGGTAGGCATTCTGAAAAGCATCTTTCATTTCCTCATCCAGTGGTTGCTCTTTGCCATGAATAAGAATAGTACTGCAGCGATCCAAGATCCTCTCTGGAGCTCCCTTCATCACCAGCAAGTAACGGGATTCTGATGGATTTGCGTTTTTGTGGATAGACAGCTAAGGGTGGAAGAAATGAATCTGTTCTATAAACATGTACTGCGAAGGACACGAGTAATCAACATCGATCTTCTGCAACTATGGCAGCTCAGGGCCACTTGTGATACTCTGCTCTAGTTTTCATTTATCCACACTTTAAAGAGGTTTACAAACTAAGGCATCTGTGCATTCTTTAACATTAACATATAACTGCAGGTGTTGTAATGACCTTTTTTGTATCTAAGTGCCACTGTTAAGGTCACTTTCCAGCAGTTCATTCCTATTCCCAGATTTGAGTTACTCCATGCTCTGTGCACTACTGCTACACAGGTTGAGAGCACGTCTGATCCTTTGTTAGCAGCTGACACCTTGTCAGTGCAGCTCCAGAGGCTCTTACACAGTGTAACTATGGTCTGTTAACTTAGGTTTATAGAGCAGTCTTCAAGCAAGTAAGGCTAGACAAGATTTGGGTGCCAGAATTTTGAGGCACACCGTGTGCTAATTTACACCAGTGCTTCACACAGTAGCTCTCCTTCAAGAGGACACATGCTTACCTGGTACTTGTTGGTAGAGTTAAATGGTATTTCCACCACTTTGGGATACCTTTCTCTCATCTCTTTGACAGAACCACAGCACAACTCAATGCATTTCAGAAGTGCAGACTCAGAGGCATCTCCTGCCACTGCTCGCTGAGGAAAAAAGACAACTATCAAAACATATACCCACGGAAGATTGGGTATTTAAAATAAATTTTAAAAGTGAATTTATCACAGCCCAGTCCCATCTTCTATATAACATTATATGAAAGCAAAGAATAAATAATTCTATTATCTAGTACTGACAAATAGTGCATTTCAGAATGCCAGGCCTCCCATCTTGAGAGAGCAGCAGTCATCTTGTGACAGAGTCAAGAAGCCCTTTTGAAGGGTTAGAGAAAGTCACATAACCAGGTACAGTCAGACCTAGTGAGGCTGAGGGTCAACTTTGAGAACTGCTGTCAGCTGCTTGCCATGAAGAACAGCTAATGTGAGATGAAGACTGACGACATGCACACAGAAACACTTTCATGTGCTCTCCCACTCCAACGTAAGATCAGCGTATCAAGCCTCTGGGAGAGATGTGATCTGTCTTCCCTTCCCTATAAAGTTAGCACTGGTAGAGATGGGGATCCTCAGCCCAGGAGATCTGTGTGTGCTTAATGTCCTGGTGGAGTTTCCTTTGCTGCAATTGAAACCAAGTATTTCTTGCCCTTCTGGTCTCTTTGTCCATGAGAAATTTTTTTTTTTTTTTTCATTTCTACACTATTTTTTTCGTATCTAAAGACTTCTCAAAACTCCCCTCTCGCAAGCCTTCCTTGAACAGGAAGAACTCCAGCTCTTAAACTTCAGGTTTTGTAGACCCAAGATAAAGTCAGAGGAGTGCTGGGGAAAAATAGTTTGTTCCATCATCTCTACTACCACTGCATCAGAACACCCTCGGGAATAAGTTTACTAAGCAACATGACTAATACTTGACAGATTATAAGCACTGTACGGTTAATTTCAGCCCTGGCTGGGTCACAGTTCAGAAGCAGGAATGCGAACTGGTGCTGTGCCAGCATTTGCACCAGCACTGAACCAGTGAAAGCTTAAGGAGACTTGCCAGTGAGAGCAGCCTGTCTCTAGCCAGTCTCCCACAACCGCTGCTCCCCCAGCTCTGATGTCTGCTTCTCCCAGCACCAGGTATTCGTGGCTTTGAAGTGTACAAATGCCTGAGATAGCAATTCCTGGAACAGCCAGATACTGAGAAATGCCTAGGAAAGCTGTCTGGTCTTTCCTAGCCCTGTCTGAACTATCTGGCCTCCCAAACTGAGTGCAGATGCCAGCAGATGGCAGGGATTCTGCTGCGGGAAAAATGTCTTCCTAATCCCATCTCCCCTGCCCACAGCACACCTCCTCTAAGAGTGCTAGACTGCAGAAAAGATTAAGAGTGGCAGACACCTCTACTTTGCAGGTTCCTGTGACCCACAGGATGTAATCTCACTACCATTATGGGAGGGTGGTGGTAAGGAACAAGACCAACGTTTTTTTTGGGAACTCACCTTAAGAATTGGGACATTTTCTTGGCCGGCCTGAAACACAGCACGGTTACAGAGACCTGCAATTCTGGACAAAGCAGACCAAGTGGCTGAGCTCTTGTCAAAGGAAGCACCTGAAAGCAGCAGAAGAACGTCAGAAAGTCACCCCTCAAAAAAGTCACATAAGCTCAAAATCCCATAGGCTTAAGAGCAAGAAGCCTTTATCTCAGAAACAGGAAACACTCAGAGCCATCACTACATCTCTTTCATCCCTCCTCCCTTCCCAGATACTTGATGAGTAGCTGATTATTTAAGACCAGAAAGTGGAACAGCAGCAGTGCAAGAGAACACCTCTGCTTTCAAGATTCCAGTAACAGCTGTATCCAGCAGCAACAGAAGACACTGAAAAAAACAAGGAATTCTGGACAGATAACATTCATTCAGAGGGCTTGAGTAAGGGATGCTGGGTTACACCTCCAGGTTGTCTCACTTCATCCATCAACCCAGGAACTGGATGAAATACCTCCCAAAGGAACAATGCTTAAATAAAGATGCTCTCTCATGCTGGCTCTTAAGTTGGCTTTAAGGGAGATCAATTGAAGAGAGAGTTAACTGATAACCTAACATACTTTCCATGAAGTGAAATCTTCTAGGTTTATTTCCACTGCAGCCAAGACAACCATTGCCAGGCCAAGGGCTTCCAAAAAAATCTATTTATAGCTCATTACTTTGCACTAGTGTTAAGTAAAGTGGCTTTTTTAAACAGTACAGACAAGCACAATGTTTTGGAGTGGCTTGGGGCAGGGTGCAGCAGCACCACTGGAAAAATGTTTATGCTAACAATGTGTTGTAAGCACAGCATTTCACAAGGTAGATGACAGCTAGGAAACTCCTGAGTTTGGTTGTAGTGACAGCTCTGGACAGATAATCTCCCCCAGCTGCACAGCACACTGAGATTTCAGATTCTTACCAACTAGGAGAAACTTCCTGCTAAAGTCTGACATTCATTGCTGGCACTATGCAAACACAACCTGGATGTTCCGGGAAAACCCATGTCCAAAGCCAGCCATCTAGTTCCACATGAGATCTTTCCATCTATATCCAGCCTCAAGTAATTATTAGCAGGGCCAACACTTCTGCTGTCCATACTTTCAACAGATTTAAGACTGAGCAATTTCATCAAGATATATTTTAGCAAAGATAATCAGGTACTTTGAAAATATTTCTATGTACTGGACAAACATATAGGGCTGAACATTCAAGAGGCTCAAATTCCAATGGAGTAATTCCGTGCAAAAGGCAGGCTATACAGAGTTTAAGGATTAAACAGAACTGTGGTACAGTGCAAAGCTTTCTATGTGTCACTTCAATTTTTTTTGTGCTCATTCTAGATTGTACGTTAGAAATCCCAGCACTGTGAACTTCACTTGGACTGGAGAGCTACTAACACAGATTCTTGGAAGTACCAATGTCCAGGAAACCGCAGAAAAAGCCATTTTAAAATGAAATGCCTCAAGCACAGAGAAGTGGTCTTACCACTCTGGTTCTCTGTAGTATCAGCCTCATGAATCTGATTGTCAAACCACATGTGGGCAACTGTCATGCGGTTCTGTGTCAGAGTGCCCGTTTTGTCAGAACAGATGGTGGATGTGGAACCCAGGGTCTCCACGGCCTCCAGGTTCTTCACCAAGCAGTTCTTACGAGCCATACGCTTGGCTGTTAGTGTCAGACATACCTGGGGACAAGAAAGGTGACAGGTTACATGTACTTGCGCAGTAATAACACTACTGCCCAAGTCAGTGTGCACATGGAATGGCAAACAGCTTTCCATGCCCTGCAGTGATTCCTTAACTCCTTGCTCACCCTCCCAGTGCAAAATAAACAGCAACACTTCGGCCTAGGTGCTAGGTTTAAATGACATTTTCCTCATCACAAAATCTCCAGAAAAGGACTATCAAGGCTTCAGCCTCCTGCTTCTCAGTGCATTAGGAAGGAAATAACATGCCTCAGACTAACATTTCAGTCAAAGTTGCCACCTCCTAATCATAGGAATTCTCAAAATAGGTGAAGGCAGGCCACATAAGAGATGGCCCAAATTAGCTCTGGTGATAGGGCTTGCAACTTGCTGGCGTAGAAAGTGAGCAGCTCCAGCTCACTTTCTTGCTAGAGGCTCTTATCTGGTTCCAGTTCCCAACTGTTCATTCCCTGGCTTTGTTGCCACTCTGTTTCCTAAGGCTGCATGGAAGCATTCTGTCCTGTTCAGCACCACTCTCCATACACCTAAGCACACCTAGATACTCTCACCACACCTTCAGGAAACCGAACTTATAAAAACCTCTGACAGACCCCAGATCAAAAGCTGGGGCTAGAGTGAAGCTTGCTGGATGCTCTGCCAGCCCGTAAGGGTTGGAAGGGCTGGCATGCACGTGGGTGTAGAAACTCTGATGGTTGTAGCTGGAAAGCCTCTTCTTGCCATAGAAGAAGCCAAGACTGGAACTCCTAGTCTTGCTCACTTCAGCTGTATGATGCCAAGCCTCTGTGCAGGTCTAACTTAGGGACCCATCTTTATTAGATAAATTGCTGCAGAAATTGACATTGATTCAGGCAACTAGTTAAAATACACTCAATTTATAAAGCCCAGCCCTACACAGTCACCTTCCACTACTTTAGCGTTCACCTGTGTGAATGCACACTGAGCATGAAGCACTCCACTTCCTTAAGGACCACATGTGTAGCAAATTCAATCTTTTTTTCCAGCTTCACTCACCGTAACCGTTGCAAGCAGCCCTTCAGGGACATTGGCAACAATGATCCCGATGAGGAAGATAACAGCCTCCAGCCACGTGTACTCAAGGATAAGGGAAAGGATGAAGAAGGAAACACCCAGGAACACAGCCACTCCAGTGATGAGGTGGATAAAGTGCTCGATCTCCATGGCAATTGGAGTTTTCCCCCCTTCCAGTCCAGACGCCAAACTGGCAATACGGCCCATCACAGTGCGATCCCCAGTGCTAATGACAATGCCACGGGCAGTGCCTGGAAGAGAGATTTTAGAAAACAAAAGGAACCACAGCTTAATAACCTGTAAGTGTGGAAGAGATGTTCTGGGTGGCCTTCAGCACAAAAACTGCCTATCCCCATACTCAGAGCTGCAACAGAAGTCTTGTCAGAGATGTTTAATGTTCCTGCTTTCTGCAGCAGGTGTAGTATTCTGTACAGCTCTACTTCATGGTTCACATTATGTTATCTGCACTTTAACACCTTTTACATGTAATAAAGCAGGCAGGCTAGAAGACACGCCACATAGCTGCTCCTCCAGAAGAAGAACAAAAAACCCAATAGTGCTGTGGAGTCTTTGCCCATTCTACAGTACTGCAGTTGGAATGGGCAAAGACCTTGATGGGAACTTCCACCCTGTTCTTCCATGGTAGAAGTAGGCTCATGGTGTATTCACATGGCTCATCTATACAGCTCAATATCATTGCTCATACTGCAGGGAAGGAGGAGACACATACCTTCCACACAGTTGGTGGAAAAGAAGGCAATGTTCCTGGTCTCCAGCGGGTTCTCATGGGAGAAGTCTGGAGACCTGGTCTGAGGCTCTGATTCACCAGTAAGTGAGGAGTTATCCACCTACACGAAAGAGAGTACTTTGTCATACATAAGCAGACAGATGCTTAGTAGGTACTTCCCCCACCCTTCTCCTCCACTCCAGCCCCCATTCACAGCATAGAAGATTAATTCATCCTCCTTCAGAATGAAGTTTCCAGACAGCCTGTCATTACTGTACCTTGCAACCATGTGCAGATATGATCCGAAGGTCAGCTGGAATTCTGTCTCCTCCTTTCACCTCCACTAGATCTCCAACTACAACACCTTCAGCATTTATGCTCATCTTCTCACCATTTCTGACTACAAGTGCTTGCTGAAAGACAGTGAAGAAACAATCTATGTCAAAAGCAACTCTTAAGAAAGGGCTCAAAAGAACTGAGAATCTTGAAGTAGTTATACTATGATTCTACAAGGTTTCTACTTGTGCTAAGATGTTTCTATCTATGTTATTTAAGAAAAATAGGTATTTTTTGTTTTCTTTATATTAAAGCTCCTTGTTCCCAAGGTGACAGTGTGATAGTCGGGAATTCCTTACTGTTGGATTCCTTCCTGTCCATGAAGGAATCCAAATTTCAGTGCTTATCACACCAGTTTCTGAACTCTCCAGACTATTGAGAAAGTGTCCTATGATTGTTAATAAGCTGGTGGAACCCACAGGTTTTCAGGAACCACCTTGGCCTATTAGCGCAGTTACTTGGAACAGTCTCACAGATCCCTCAAAATTAAGTGCCAGTAACCCACATTAACAACCAGGCCCTTGCAATTGGAGATGATGTTTTAAACCATTAATGCCTTTGATCAAGCTATGGCTTGCCAGACCTCAAGGAAAAGATTTATTCCATACCTGAGGTACCAAGTTCTTGAAGGACTCCATGATCTTGGAACTTTTTGCTTCTTGGTAATAAGAGAAACAGCCAGTAATGATAACCACAGCTGCCAACACAATACCCAGGTACAGCTACAAAGAGCAGAGAAAGTGAGTCAGAGGACAATCTGCCTGAAAGGCTTCCAGTTTTTCCAAATAAATTGCCTGGCATTTAAGTGCCCCGTTACAAGCATGAAGGTACTTGCAGTCTCTGTACACTTTGTACACAAAGGCTGTCCACAAGCTAGTGCTGCTAACACAACACTAAGGAAGTTGGCTGTTCATTCCATTATGTGGAAGCACTCCCAAACATGTTAAGCTCACACACTGAATTTCCTGTGCTTATGGGAAAAGCTTCTGGACTGAATGCTTAAAGGAAGTTAATCTGCTTTGAGCCCAACAGGCTGCGTGGCCTGCCTTTGAGGTAGAGCAGACATTTTTACTTACGTTATCATTGTTGGGCTCCTCTTCCATCAAACTCTGTATGCCGTAAGCCAGAAAACACAGAATAGCACCAATCCACAGCAGGAGCGAGAAGCCTCCGAAGAGCTGCCGACAGAACTTTACCCATTCAGGAGTGGTGGGTGGGGGTGTGAGGGCGTTTGGGCCATCACGAGCCAGGATCTCAGCTGCACGTGCAGTAGTCAAACCCTACAAGAGAGGTTCCTTTTTTAGGCATTGTGGCAAGACCAACAGCAGAAGGTAGGTCTGAATTTGTTCGAGTTCTACCACAGCAACAAGGAGCTGCTAATAGGTAATGGAGATGCCCACAGCTGCCAGGGTTCCCCAATACAAGTGCAGGATGTGAGAGGTGAACACCAAAATAGGAGCTACAGGATGCTGAATGCTACTTGAGGAGCCTGCAGGCCATGGCCTATGAACACTGAAGGAGGGCAGGACAAGAAGGCTACAGCCACAGATTTTGAGCTCTGAGGAACAGCACAGTGCCATCCACCCTTATCAAATTATGGAACAAGTGAAAGCTGGAGGCCATAAAGGTGATGACATCTTGGAACAACCTTCCAGGAAGTTCAGCTTTCAGAAGCTGAAGTCTTGGACACAAAAAGGCAAATCTCTGTGCTGTTACAGAGGAAAGAGCAGACTTGATTCTATATGCAACCATGCAAGAAGTGCATTAAGCAAAGCAAACAGTAGCAAAAGTGTAAAACCACTGCAGTGCTTCTGCACTGGACTCTGAGGTAGCCTAGGACATCTGCACACCTCTTACTGCAGAAAGGCAAAATTTTAACTGCTACTAGCCATCATTAAGTCTCTGGGCACGTGCGAGCTCACTAGACTACATTGGCAACATAACAAACATTTGTCTTCATTACATGTTCCTTAGGAAAAAAATAAAATGAAGAATCAACTTGACCTTGAACAATTCAGAAGCAGATAACAGTGACTTTGTTAGAAGCAAAGTCATTAAAGTATTGCAGTCAAGTTGTACAGTGGAAGGATAAAGAGAAGTATTTGTGAATTCAATGATTCTCCCAAAGCCTGGGAAACTTAACTGGAGGAGGAGAGATTAAACACAAAAAGAAAAAAAACCAACAGCAACAACAACAAAAAAAACCCCAAACAAACAAACCCCCCTCCCAAAAAACCACCACACCAAAAAACAAACAAAAAAAAACCCAAAACAAGACCACCCAGATCTCCCTTTGTGAAATGCTCTGAGCTGAGACTTTCTTTTTAGATCAGGGCAAGGAGGGAGGGAATACAATGTCTACCTACCCGACTCAAGTCTGTTCCATATTTACGATGAAGTTCATCAAGGCTCAGCTTGTGGTCATCCTGAAAGACAATAAATAGTTGGAAGAGAAAAGAATCTGAGAAAAGAGCTCAGCAATTCCACCCCTCACCCCAGGTTTCCTGTCTTTAACAGTTGATGAGATAGCAGGACTCTAGTTCATCCTCTCTGTCAAGAGAAACCTCAAATTTATTCTGGAATTCAGCACAGTCTCATCTTTCACATTCTTGTGACTATTTGGGTACATCACAGCTTTTTAGAAAAAGTCTGACTTTATCTCAGTGCAGTCTTCACACCCCCAGAAGATTCTGTGAAACCTCAGTGGGTGGGTTTTTCTGGAAGGTTGAGAGAGGATAGAAAGAAAAGGAATTGGGAAGGAAGGTAGGAATGTACAGAAGATTAAACCTGTAATTTCACACATTTTAAAATAGTGCTGCTAGATTAAGCACTACTTCGGGGGAAGCGTTTCTCTCCCCAAAGAGGGAAAGAAACTTCTTTTCACAGCCAGGCTATTTGTCAGTTGGTTCAAGTTGGTTCAGAGCAGTGCCCCACTTGAAAGGTTGTACTGGAAGAGCAGGTGCTTCAAGTACACATCACTAATGAACACAGAATCTAATCTTTGAGAAATCTTTAGAATCTCCTCTTCCTAACAGAGGGGTCAAAAACGTGAAAGCCCAGTCTCAAACCCACAGAACAGAAACAAAACCTGCATCACCTTTAAGGACAGCAGATCCAAGCCAGATGATGCTCACAGACAGATGTATAGCATCACCCAGCTTTCACAGATGGGGATGGGAGACATTCCCCACAGCCTCAAACATGATTAGAAGCAATAATACTGAGGTCAGTCTGAGCAGAGGCCAGCAGTAAATGGAGCTGTACAGCCTCAACTCCTCAGCTGGAATGAAAACACCAGTCCCACTCACATGACAGCACAATAAAGCCTGTAATGCTGCTACACAGAGAGCACTCGCCTGGCTGAGGAAATACATCTATACTGTGCTAGGGGTAATGCAGGCAAGCACAGATTTAGGTTCTGTGTCAAGAACAAAAAAAAAAGTGATGTTGCCAGGCTCTATTGCGTGCTCATCTTGATGCTGAAACACTTACAGCAAGTCTGGCTTGGGGATGGAGGGGAGGAGAAGGGAGATCCGTGCCTTCAGTCACACCCTCCTGTCAGCACATCACCTCGTTTCTCTTTTAGTCAAATAAAGCACAGGGCTTAGCGAACATTCTTAAAGCTGCTCTTTCTGTGCCCTACACTCTTACCATCACAACTTCCTTTTTAAGCTCATCCATGTCCCTCTCCTTCTTGCCCTTCTTCTTTCCGCCATGCTCTGATGTAGCAGTGGGCTCATACTTGTCTCTTCCAGCCTGCAAGGGAAGACACAGCATCATTAGAAACATCTTACAGTCAAATCCCACAGCAGTAGACATGAACTACACACACAAGACTACCAGGCAGACATAGTTTATGAAGTTTATAATTTATAGTTTATAGTTTATGAAGTTGTCTACCTAAACTTTAGTAAAGCCTTTGACAGTGTTTCCTACAGCATTCTCTTGGAGTAACAGAATGCTTGTGGCTTGGACAGGTACACTGCGTGGTGGGTAAAAAAACAGCTGGAAGGTTGAACCAAGAAAGTGGTGGTGAATAGTTACATCCAGCTGGCATCTGGCCACCAGTGGGGTTCTCCAGGCCTAAATATTGGGGCCAGTCCTGTTTAATATCTTTAACAACGATCTAGACAAGAGGATCAAGTGCACCCTCAGTCAGTCTGCACATAATACGAAGTTGGGCAGGAGTGTTGATCTGCTGGAGGGTAGGAAGGCTCTGCAGAGGGATCTGGACAGGCTGGATCGATGGGCTGAGACCAACAACAAAAGGTTCAATAAGGCAAAGTGCTGGGTCCTGCCCTTGGGTCACAATGACCCCAAGCAGGGGGCAGAGGGGCTGGAAAGCTGCCCAGCAGAAAAGGACCTGGGGGTGCTGGTCAGCTGTGGCTGCACATGAGCCAGAATGTGCCCTGGTGGCCAAGAGGGCCAATGGCATCCCGGCCTGTGTCAGAAATAGAGTGACCACAGCAGCAGGGCAGTGATTGTCCCCCTGTACTAGGCATTGGTGAGGCCACATCTTGAGTCCTGTGTCAAGTTCTGGGCCCCTCACTACACAAAAGGACACTGAGGTGCTGGAGCGTGTCCAGAGAAGGGAAATGGAGCTGGTGAAGGGTCTAGAGAATGAGTCATAAAAGGAGCAGCTGAGGGAGCTGGGGGTGTTTAGCCTGGAGAAAAAGATGCTCAGAGGAGACCTTATGGCTCTCTGCAACTCCCTGAAAGAAGCCTGTAGCCAGGAGGGGGTTGGTTTACTCTCCTAAGAAGCAACAGGCCAAGAGGAAATTACCTCCACTTGTGCCAGGGGAGGTTTAGATTGGCTATTAGGAAAAATTTCTTCATGGAAGGGGCTGCCAAGCCCTGGAACAGGATGCCCAAGAAACTGGTTGAGTCACTATCCCCAGCAGTATTTAAAAGATGTGTAGATGTGGCACTTGGAGAGATGGTTTAGTGGTGGACTTGGCAGTGCTGGGTTAACGGTTGGACTCAATTATTCTAATGGTCTTTTCCAACCTACATGATTCTATGAAAGTTATACCACTTCAATAAATAATAAAAATGAGCTAGTGAAGAGAGAAGTCTGCTCAGTATCATCCCCAATACACAGATTAGAGCCAGACACTGTGCAAGCCTAGCTAGGAGGAAAGCAGGCTACACACTATTCAGGCAGTCTTGATGCATGAGCCCTGGCTCAAGCTGAAAAAGTGATGAAGAGAAGAAACCAATTCCTGAGAGCAAACGTATGTTCCCTTCAAGGCATTAACTCCTCCTCCCCGCTCCCAGTCTTCCACATCCTCTGGTGAGGAGGAGCAGCCTATCAACTGAAAATAAATAAGAGGTGGTACCTCTGGCTGGTCGATTCTGAGGGCTAAGTTCCAGCACTTTCATTCTCAGTTTGGCACACTAGCTGGCTGGTTTACGCAACAGAAATCTGCTTTCAATTTATGGCAGTCTGAGCAGCAAGAATGGTACACAAAGCAGCAGTACACTTTTGCAGATTCAATCTGTGCTTAGTCCTGCTTACACTTCACAGAGCAGATGATTCGCTTAAAGCCTCTTTATTCAGTAGGATTTTTATTCACTTTTATTATGGTTAATTCTACATGAAATCGTGCAAAGATTTAGATCTTGTCATAATGGGGCAAACAAGCATCTAAGGACAAACAAATCATGACTTAGTGCACATAAACATCACTTAAAAGACAACGTCCTGTTCCCTTCTGTGTAGGGCCTATTACATCCCTACACCCTGCCAAGTTTTATGTGATGAGACTTTCACCTATTAAGATCCCTGAGAAGAACTTTAAGATGAAACAGCACTTTGTGGCACCAGAGTCACATCTTTAACAAGATTAAGAAAACATTTCAAACGCATTGCCTTGCTTGTTCTTTGAAAGAACACCTCAAACCATGAACTGGATTCCTGAGAGTGATCTGCACACACGAACTACTGTTTGGATCCAAGACCTGTCTTGATGAGCAGCTACCACAGGAAATTTTTATTATCTATTTCAAGAGAAGTAGAAACCAAAACCAAAAGTGAAACTGCATGAAAAGGAAAGATCGTGACTTTTCTGAAAGAACCCGTCAGTCACATCTAGACAAGGGTTTTTACTGTTCTGAGAAAGCTCTGCATGCAACACTCTGCAGCCATAGTCACAGGTCACGTGCACAGAAGTCTCCTCTTGCCCTGTTCAGCAAAGGCAAGCTTTGCACGCTGCTACGGAGCTGTGCAATGGAAATAGTTTTTAACAAGTGGAGCAGAGCTGAGCTATTTGCCTCCACTGATCCAGGAAAAGGACAGAGAACTACAGAATGTCAGCATTCCTGACATTCTCTTCCCTGCACCTAAACTCCCTTCTTAAAAAAGTGAAAGCCACAGTACTTAAACCAGCCCAGTCCTTGCATTCCAGCATCACAGGAATTTGCCACAGGGCAATTCACAAAAAACCACCACGAAGCATCTCTCTCCTTCAGTCTCTGAAGGAAACAACTTTGACTTCTGCTAGAGCTATGGCAGACAAGTCCAAACACAGCCCTGCACAAAACACATGCTTCTTGATTACTGCTTGAGAAGAAAAATGATTTCTAACGAAGGTGAAGGAGCTGGTGCCTTGCTTGACTAGCACTCCATCACCTTCAGCTTCACCCCTTCTCCCCAAGAAAAGCTTGGCAAGCTCTTACAGGTGATCTAAAAACCTCCTGGTTCTTTCAAATTTCTGTGAGAAGTACAATTACTCAGCTTATTGGGGGCAGTGAATAATCCAGCAATATAGGAGTGCTTAAGCTTTTTCAGCTGCAGCTGAACCAATCTACAAGTGGGCAAACATGAAAAGGCTCATGGCCCTTGTTCAAGCATGACTTGCTAAAAAAAAAATAATCACAAAACAAAAAAAACCCCAAACCCAAAAAACCCAGTGATCAGCTGCAGTCAGAACAATGAGTGGACAGAGTTACTTGTTTCTTTAAGCACCCCAAGTATTTGGGTCTTAACAGAGTCCATCTTAGAGAGGAGCCAAGCAATTCCTCAGTTTAAAAAAAAAAAAAAAAATTAAAAAAAGCATAATACTTTCCCTTCTGTTGCTTTACTACTACATCCCACCCTTACTGAAAAGGTGGGTCAGGAGAATCAGTTTCAGCTCTTGTTACAGGATCATTTCATGCAGAGTCTGAACCTCCTGCTCCATCATTCAAATCTGAACTTGACACACAAATCAGAGTCCAAGTCCTGCCCCTGTTCTGTGCCTCCGGGGCCTTTGCCTCCCTTCCTGCAAGATGAGCCCAAACTGCTCAACAAAGGCTTGTGCTGGCTGGGCTGCCAGGGGAAGAGGTTTTCATCCCACCTCGGCACTGTAGGATTTCCCTGCTCTCCCCTCCTTTTCCTGCTGTATAAAGAGAAGGCGGCCTATGGTACTCCAGATCCACATCTTATCACAATTTAATCACATGGCCTGAACACAAAGGAAGGTCTGTCTCATCAGAAATGTCAATCAGAAAAACCCCTGTTCCTTGACTTAGCCCAAGAACTGACTCATCAAAACTGCCTCAGAAAAAAACAACGCAGCTTCTTTTTTTTCCGTGCAAGATTTATTTTTTTTCCACTGGCTTAAGCACAACATTTGTACACATGAGTGTAAGAAGTTTTATACATCCCCCAGAAAATCCTATTGTCTTTCAGATACAGCTGATGATTTTCCGCTCTGGACTAATTGAGCCATTCACGGCTGATGATCTCAATACAATCCATGATTGACCAGGAAACAGGAGGGGTACAAATCAGCAGACAAGCTCAGAAGTACCCTGTTCTATGATCACCTAATCCAACAAGAAATGTCAAGTAAGAGCCAAAACAAATTATGCAGTCTCTGGAGGCCTGGTCTGTTTTACTGCTTATGTCATTATAATCAATTGTGCACAGAAAACAGAAAAGTTACTGTCCTGCTGCCTTACGAGACAGTAAATATATTAACCACATGAGTCATAAAACTAACTCCGCCTATTGGACTGGAAACTCTGTTCCATGACCCTCTGTAATCCTAGAAAAGATGGAATAGCTTCTTTGGATCCTTCTTACTCCCTCCCAAGAGCTGTGTTCAATCTCCTATCTTGAATCAAAAACTTCAGCTGCATCAACTGATCAGACTCTCAGCACCTAGGATGGTACAAGGCAGTTTTTACTCAACAGCTAGTAATTGCTAATTGTGCACAGACTGCTGCTCCCCAAATTATGGAAGGACAAGCTCTTCTCCCATGAGAAGAGATGTAAACCTAATCAGGTTTTTAAACATCAGCATAAAACCAGGACCACCCACACACCTTAAGCCCTCTCTGGGTATTAAGACAAACATCTTTACTGCTCGTGGAGTTGTGTGAAGACGCAAGAGCAGAGCAGGCTTTCCAAATGGTCATCACTGCACAGCTGAGCAGCCCAACCTGGGTTTTTCTGGTGCTGTGCCAACTACAAAGAGTCACCTTCCTCACTTCTTTGCCTGCAAGAGTCACCATAACTCCAGACATCTCTAGTAGTTGACAAACGCATCAAGATGAGTGGACTAGACCCAGTTCTCCCATTGAGGAGCTGGTGAAGGGCTACCCCTTGGAAAGGCCTGGTTGAAGCATGAGCTGCAGTCTTCAGCAGGTCAGGATAGGTGTGGGTTGTACAGCCCACCTCACTTGCCAGAGACCCCTGTTCCTGTTACCCCGCTTTTGCAGAAACATGCGCTGCCTAGGCCCAGGGTGTTCTTCGGCAAAAGGACTATCCTCTAGCCATAGTAATAAAAAGTGAATGTCACAAAATAGTTGTAGTAATAAAGGAGTGAAAAAGATGGGGGAGGAGGAAAGTAATATATTAAGATTTTTTTAATTGCACCAGATAAGGATTACTTTGATTTGCATTATTTCCCCTCAGCTGGTTCCATTATGCAATAAACCTTCCTAGTTTCTGACAGGAAAAAAAACCTTTAACTGGGGCTCAGGGAAACCTGAGCAAGCAAAGAGGCGTTTCTGCTCCACACATGGGTGCTTGATCACAGCATCCAGCTTCAAAAAGTCTTCACTACTGTTTCCGACAGCCTTCACATACACTTTTCTTTAGTTAGAAGATATGATCTGAATTAAGGACTTCTCCTCCTCATGGGCTCTAAGGCAGAGCTGACCTCCAGAAGTGACCCAAAGCACACACCACCAACTCTGTGCTATGCCTGAGCAGCGAGGGAGATGGAGTGAAACCTGCTGCTGTCTACTAACAGCTTCCAGTCAGCTCTGAATAGGAATGAAATCCAGAGTGCTTTCTTCCACTACACACTCCCCCTTGGATAATCTGCTTTTTGGGCTGCACAGCCAGGCAGCTGACGGCCCTCTGTTACCATTTAAAGTAAAAGAGACGCTCTGCTCAGCTTCTCCTCACAGCCACAGAGAGAAGAAACTTGTTTTCTCACACTTAGGCTCTTTTTTTCTCCTCCAACCCATGCTCCCATGGGAAAGAAGTTTCCTTTTTGGGCACCCTAACTCAGGGCAGGCACATACAGTTCAGTGTTGCATCCACACTCCACCTTTCTCACTGCCTCGTTCTCTCACATCCCCGTTTTTCAGGGGGTCCCTAATTATACGCATGCATTCTCACTGCTAAACTAGCAAATCTTGTGACTTGCTACCAGAAAGCATGAGGCAGCTGTATTATCCCTGCTAAATTATCCCTTGTGGCGGCGCTTCAGTTTCAGGCTAATTGCTTTCTTATCCATGCAACAGATGAAATCTGAAATGCAGCAAGACAGTTTTCTACATTAGCAAGAGTCTGTACCTTCTGTTAGTCTCACCAAGGCAGGCTAAGCCCCCGAAGCCTTCTGCACTGCAGTCCTACATACACACACAACTCAAAGGCTGCTCGGATGCTTCAAACGAGATTCAGAATACTGCCCCACACTGCCAAATATCTCCCCAGTGTTTTATCTCCTGGATGAACTTTTACTGTCCACACTGCCTGTTGCCTACGGGACTTAAATACAACAGGCTGGGCTGCCAAGCATCAGAAGGACTTCGTTCGGAAAAGAAAGAAACCCCACACACAGAAAAATGCTGAAAGCCCACCTCATACACTCCTCAATCCCCTTTTCCGCGTAACTGTCCATTCAGCCATGTTCTTGCAGCTCTCCTACTACTCGTGCAGTTAAGTCAACATCGCTGCTGTTGTACTGCACCGATGAGGACAATACAAAGTCAAGTCAATGTTTGAACAGCGCTTGGGAAGCACAGAACACCTGTTGGCAGGAAACACTGCTACCACCGCGGCAGCCTCATGGCCCTGCACAGCCACCCTCTCCTCAGGAAGCAGAGAAATCTGGGAATTTTACATGAATGTGTCTAAACTAAAAGTAAACACAAATCTACACACCTCCAGCTACACAAGATGCACAGGGAAGTATTCGAAGGGAAAAAACAAACATCCAAGCAACAAAAGCCAGAAACTGGTCTCTAGTTTTTTGACATGAAATGAAATCAGAGCAAGGCAAGGTGTTTCTGGTCCACACACGGGTGCTTGAGCACAACATCCAACAGCCTTCACACACACTGTTCTTTAGTTAAAAGATATTATCTGAATTAAGGACTTCTCCTCCCTACAGCCCTATAATGCGCTATAAGGTAGAAACAATGCTGATAAGAGGGCAGAAACCGCTGCACAGCCTTCTGCGAGAATGTATCACCCCAATGGACAGGAGAACCTCAGGGGCGTCCGCCTCCCTCCTGCCACCATCACCCCCTCACTGCTACCAACAGGCAAATTAGCCCCAATAACGCTGAGGGCTCCCCTTCTCCCGGCTCCCCCACGCCGGGGCCCCGTGTCTCAAGGAAAGTCTAAAGTACTCTCAGGAGCCCGGGGAGCAGCCGCGCTCCCTCCCCAGCTCCGCAAGGCCACCAGATAACACCAGCCCCGGGGGCTACGGGCGGCCGGGAGGCCCCTCGCCGGGGGGACATGGCCTCAAGGAGGAGCCGGGGGCTTTGGGACGCCGGCTCCTTGCCCCAGGCTCCGCCACGCCCTCGGCCCGGCTCTTCCTTCCCGCGGGCGGCAGCGGCCGCCCTCGCACGTTGCTGGGGCCGGCGGGGCCGGCGCCGCTCGCCAACGGCCGCGGCCGCGCTCGCACCCGACCCGACGTGGCCGCCCCGGCCCGGCACAGACAAAGCTCAGCCTCGTCGAAGAGGAAGGGGCAGCAGCCACGGCCCGGCTCCTTGAATTTCCCACTTCCCGTCCCGTCCCGTCCCCGCCGCTCACCCCCTTGCCCATGGTGGCGGGCGACTGCGTGCGGGTCGAGTGACGGGGGGCGAGGAGCGGGGCTCAGCGGCGCCACGTGTCCCGGCCGGCGCAGGTGCGGAACAATAGCAGCACCCCGGCCGGCGCTCGCCTTCCTCTTCCTTCTCCTCCTCCTCCGCGGCTCCTCGCCTTCGCCTCGCCCCCCTCTGCCCCCGCCCGGGTCGTTCCTCTCCGATGCCGCAACCGCGCGCAGCTCCGGCTGCCGCCGCGTTCCCGCCGCATAAAGAGCCTCGCTCCGCTGCCACGCCCAGCCCGTTTGCCACCCCGCCCCCGTGGCACGGAGACGGCGCGAACGGGGGGCGGTGCCGGGGGAGGGGGTAGCGCCCGCGGGTCCTTCCGCCCTCCCGGGTGCATCTTGGGATGGGGGCTCACCTTGAGGCTCACCCCGGCTGCCCCGGCCGCGCCTCGCCGGAGCGACGGCCCCTTCCGCGCCGTCCGTGTTGGCTGCGGCGCCGCCGCCAGGCCGGGCCCCCCGGGCGCCTTGCCCGCCGCCTCTGCGGGGGCTCGGCCCCGTGGCCGCCCGGAGCCCCCAGGTGCCGGTTCCCCGCGGGTTTTGTCGCCGCTCGCTCAGAGGCACAAGACCCCCGGTGCTCCCTTTCCACCCAAACGCTTTCTGCTGGGCATGGTCCCTGCCACGCTGCCGACCTGCCGGAGCCTCAGCGCGCTCCATTCCACGGGAGATGTGCGTGTGCTTGCCGGAAACAACTTCTGGTGATTCAGGACTCGGTGAAGAGTTACGGGGCAGCTTTCTGTGCCTTCTGCTGCTCAGGCTAGGGGACCAAGTTTGGCTATGGTCATCCTTCCCTTATGCTTCAAATTTTGGGAAGGACAGATGCAGAAATTACGACTGTGTGTTAGTTCACTTTGTTCGTTTTTGGGTTTTTTTGCAGAAGTTCGTTGACTTTGCTTTTACTTCTGTCTAGATTCTCTGGCAAAGAAAATGAGCTGATGCTCTTTTTTATTCTCAACAGCTTAGTGGAAACCCTGGAAGCCTGTATAAACTTGGAAAGGAGAAACTGTTTCAGGAGGCTTCACCTGCCGAGGGTCCCAAAAATAGCTGTGAACTTTCTTGGGAAGGAGGAACACAGCTGCAGCACTTCCCTGCTTAGCATGGTTTGAAACCCGCAGGAGAAGAGAACTGAATTCAAGCCTTAAGCATCCTGCACAAGAACTTGCTCATCAAACTGCCCACAGAACCGTGTCTGTTGGGGGAAGATCTGCCACTGCAACCATCGTGTTTATTTAAACAATCGAATAGAGGCACCACACTAGTGGTGGGGCTTGGCCCCGTCACTGCTCCCTAGACCTGCTTTTAGAGCTTGTGGTGTATCTGTGGTTTGGAGATGTGGGGGATGCTCCATCATTGTGACTCCAGCTGGACTTAGAAACGTCTTGACCGCTCAGTTCTGAGGTGCTTCTGCAACAGAACATGCTGAACATGAACGCAAAAACCAGCAGTGAGACTAGATGCAATTTCAGACAGCAGGCCAGCATTTCAGAGACACTTTTTAGTTGTCTGCATAAACTCCATTTTGGAGCCTCTCATGGTCTTTATTAGATCTGGCACTTTGTTGACAGACTGGAATACTGAAGCTTTTGGTTTACTTAGAAAATACATGGACAGCTGTCTCCCTACCACGCTGCACCAACCTGACCCGAGGCAACACTCTCAGATAGCTTTTATTACTTACCCTTGAGACTTTCCTCTGAGATTTCCCATGAAAGGCTTGACTCTTGCCAGTGGGTGGGGAGAAGGGGATAGGCATTAGGAACTGGGTAGAAATTCCAGTGCCTGAAATCACCTATTTATTTCATTTTCACTCCTTAACAGCATTTTACTCCTGAAGAACAATACACCATACCAAACTTGGTTTTCTTTCTATGTGGCAGTGAAGAAGCATCACCAATAGGACACTAAAAGAAGACCTCCGGACCACTCCTGCACTATATTGCCCCTTGAACTGCTACCTAACCAGTGTAGTTGGTTTGTGAGACTATGAGTTTGACCCATCTTTTCCTTGGAATAGTTGATGCATTCCCATTTCTTCATAACATGAAACTGTAGCGTGCAGCTGTGGTGCTGTAAACCTGGATTAGTGTCTCAGTGTTGCTGTCAGTGATTTAAACAGAGAACAAATCCATACAGCTCAAAGGAAATTTTATTACATCAAACCAGGCAGGGATTGTAATGTTCTATACTGGAAATGCTTGTGTTCTCTTTCTGTAGTAGGTATCAGTGAGATTAGCTTAAGAAAAATCAGGAGAGCTCTGTTTTCAGTATCTACAAGCAATTACAAACTCTTTGAGACCTTGGCAGGGTGACTGAGAGAAGCAGAGATAACATACAGGGAACTTCAATCCTGCCAGCAGGTGAAATCCCAATTAGGCTTTAATACCTGAAAATTCCTGCTCTTTGGCTTGTGTGTCCCTCTCAGGTCATCCCAGGAGTAATCTTGAATTGTTATTTTGCAGATCTGCAACCACACATCTCTTTCCTCTCAGACAGCGGCTGTTGGTGTGGCTGTGGGCTGCTGCACAGCAGTCGAATTCCAAGGGTAGGTAGCATGGGATGCCTTGAAAGGAGAAGGATGAGCCTTAGCTAAGCAGTGCAGGACATTATGTGAATGCCTGTTGCTGTAGACATCACAAGGCCCTCCTGCCACATTTTTTACTTTAAGAAGCAGGAATTGTTTTACAGCAGGGAGTTTTATTATGGCCATTTTCGGAATAGAAGAACAGTCACAGTGAGGGAAGGCAGGCAGGCAGAAAAGCTTTAGCAGGTTACAGTTAAGAGTCCAAGGGTCTGAAAGCCCTTTGCTCTTGCTGCTAGATATGACAGCTTCCACTCAAGCATATTCTTGCTTCCAGTAATAGACTACATGTAGCTTGACACAGAGAAGCAAATCTTATTTATCCCTTCACATCTGCCACAGCCTAGGGCTGCCTTTGCTGGGAAAACTAGGATCCCAGCAGTGGATAGTCCCCAGAATAGGAAAGAATGCCATCTCTCATCTGTTTTTTCTTTCTGTGACATCTCCCATGTTCACCAGCTTTTTGGGTGTGTTGCAGCAAGAGCTACTCTTCAGTGTTCACCTCGAAAACCACAGCAGCTTCTTCACTGGCACTGTACATGTTTGAGCAGTTTGCCTATGGACACTACAGTGCCCTTATCAGCAGAGAAGAAAAGCTCCTGCAGCTCCTACTTACTCAAAAAACCCGCAAAAACCAGAACAGAGTTGAGCCCAAATAAGCTATTTTCTCTCATCCACTTCGACCTTATCTCAAGAGTCTCCAGAGGACAGGGTTACCCACAGCAAACTACAGCAGGCAACAAAAGCAGCAACAGTGCAGATAAAGCAAGATGTGCTCCACTGTGTCAGTGTGGTTCAGAGGAGTGGTCAGAAGGGGTTCATGCTTTTTTGAAGACCGCCCCCTTCAGAGGGGAAACTGAGAAGACAAGGTGTATGAAAAGGTATTTCTATCTGTAATTACAGGCCTCATACCCTCTGCTGTCTTGTCCCCTGCCTTTAATGAGATCACTTTAAGCGATAAGGCAGTGACTCCATTAAAAGGGGGGCGGGGGGAACAATATCTAACTATGGGGTGAGCAAAGATCAAGATCCACTATACCCTGTCAGGCTTGGCTAAGCTTCCGGCACTTTTTTCCCTCCCCCTGGCTGAGGGATACAAATATTTTGCATTTTTGACAGTATTTAGAATTTTTCTGAAGCCTCCCAAGTCATTCAGATAGTGTTGCAAAAATACGACGAAGGCTCCTCAAAGGCCAGGTGAAAATGAGGGCTTGAGCCTCTGCCACTGCGTATAAATAGATTCACCTTCGTGTAGAGCGATGGTGTCACGGGCTGCAGAGGCAAAGGGCACAAATACACAGCATTCCTGTCATTTCAAGTGCCTCAGTGCTATGCCTGGACAAAATTCCTGTGCACTTGGCACTTCCGTAAGTGGGAACTCTGGCCGCTCAGCCTTTCTGTGTACTGAGCTCAAAGTGCCTCAGCCTGAGAACTTAAAAACTGTGGATCTTTTGTGTTTTCCCAGAGAGGAGGTGGATGGAGGCTTACAAGAGTCATGCAGTGAATCAGATCAATGTGTGGGATTTAGGGGAGCGTGGTTCCTGTCCGACTGCTAGGAGATGGGGCTTTACTTCTGGTTCACAGATCCCCAAAGACTACTTGGAGGGGGGCGATGCTGTGGGAGCACAGAAAGCAAAGCCATTGCCAGTAGATTGAAATACAAAATGCAAGGATTTGTGTTTCTCTGGGAAAAATGCTTAGGAATCCACAAATCAAAAAACATAGAGGATTAAAATCTTGCTCTGAACAAATCTGTAACATGCATTTAAGTGACACTTCTTTTTTAAAGCCCATACTCATAACCTATCATTCCAGTTTTAGTTACCAACACTGTTATTAATTCACTCCTCTTTGTCAGTGAGTTATCTGGAAGATAAAGTACCTTTGAAATCCCTAGACTCCCTGGAACCACAGTGTATATCTGTGTGTGCACTTTGCCATTCCAGAGCAGATAAACTGAGTGCCATGTAACTTATGCCTGCTCTGGAAATCATTTGAGCACTAGTAGCTGTATGGGAATAAATCTAAGAGAGCATAAGTTTTAGCCAAAAATGTCTCCATGTACTTTTTTTTTTTTTTCCTCCCCATTTTCCTTCCATTTGCATCTGCCTATATTCCATGGCAGGGAGGTGGTTGCATCTAAGTATAGACAAGCTGGTGAAAAATGCCAGATTTCTTTTTTTTTTATCCATACTTTGACTGTTTTCTGCCTAACTGAGGGGACAAGTGGGTGTATTGATAAGTAAAAGGGAGTTGAAGATTGTTGCTCTAGGGTGGACAAGGAGAAAAAATTAAAGTATGTGTTGCCATACTAGAAACAGCT
Organism: Eulacestoma nigropectus; assembly: GCA_013397775.1. Classification (NCBI taxonomy): domain Eukaryota; kingdom Metazoa; phylum Chordata; class Aves; order Passeriformes; genus Eulacestoma; species Eulacestoma nigropectus. Next base: position 2,218,815 of record VZTE01007283.1, on the reverse strand, counting down.
TCTTTTGAATTTACTATCTACGGAAATATTTTCAAATATACAAAAGGCATAGATAATCTTCTACTGAAAATTTTCATTAGAAGAAGATGTTTCCAAAGAGAAACACCCTGAAGTCAGGATGTGCCAAAGTCCAGGCTCTGCTCTCTCCACCTGCCTGTGGTGCAGCCTTCAGCCACAGCATGCTGCTGCATCCAGCATTTCAGGTGAAACACTGCTCAGCGTAAGCTTTCATAGACTGAGGTTTGTGTTCCCCTGCCATAATGCTTCATTTTCCAAGGCTGATGTTCTCTGAGTTGGAGAGACCCTTTCAGCAGAACAGTGGGAGGTGCTGGAGTGAGGAGAGCAGCCTGACAGGGACCCTTGCTGGCTGCAGCCTCAGAGACCGAGGTCAGCAGGGAGCTCAGTGCCTTGTGTGGGCACTGATGGCCAAGTAAGGGTGATGGCACAATATTAAGACCCTTCTGATACCTGATCTGGCCTACAGGAGGCTGTGCCTCGCTTCCCCACACCTGCATAGGGTACTGAAGCTGGGCGTTCCTGGTAGGAAAAGAGATGATACTGGCTGGAACTTGTTGATCTGAAATAGCCTGAATGTGACAAGTTTCTAAGCAAGCTGCATAAGCCATCAAATTGACAGGGTGCTGGGGGAGGACTGAGAATATTCTTCCCAGCATGACAGGGATGGATTTTCTGGAGGTGGCTGCTTCTTTTCCCGTACAAATGATTATTTTAAGATAATAAAAAATTAACAATATTGGTTTGGGCACCTAAGGCCTTAAATAGCCATGTCTTTAATTTTCATTTAAGTCTGCATCCATGAATAAAATATTCAATATTGCTCACTAGACAACTGAGTTCTGCACAAGATGTTCAGTTTGGCCCCAGTTCATCAAAACACTTAAGTGCTTTGCTGAATCAGGGACTTGCCTCTCATTAGAGCAGGCACTTTTTATTCAAGGAAGGAGAGAGATCATGGTGCAACCGTACCTCACTGTGTGGGCTCTCTTGACAAGTGTTGCACACAGTAATTGGTTATGGATTAGGACCCTGTTTTTAGGGCCCAGACTCTCACTCTGGATCTTCCACGAGACACATTTTTCAGCTGGTTATCAAACTGTCATGGCAGTGCTTGAGCTTTGGGAAGGCACTGGTTGTTAGACACTGATTTGTTGTAGGATTTCTTTCCCTGAACCAGGGAAATTCTTCTATACAGCCTCAGGATAAGAGAGAAAAGATTGATAGTATTGGGCTCTGAAATGGAGTCAGTCATTATGCAGGTTCACTTTTGTAAGAATCCAGCCCCCATGAAGATGTTTGCAAAAGTTACAAAACCAAGCATTGTGATAAGGCAAATACTACAGAGCAGACATTTTAGTAGTGCCTGAAGTGTAACTGTCTAAAAAGCACCATGTGGTAAGAAGAAACCAAAGTGATAACAGGTGTATCCCCCAGGCACATGTTTCAGTAAGAAAGAGGGAGGGTAATCTTCAGGTAATCGTTCAGGAGTCTGAGACTGCCTGGATGTCCCCAAAACATCCATCAGCTTTCACAGGGCAAAAGCTTTGTCTCACCACCACAGTCTCCTGGCCTTTCCTTTTGCTGCCCTGGCACTTCCCATCTCTCCCAGCAGCTCTGTGGGCTCAAGTGCTATGGACAAACACTGCAACAGGTGGGAGAACCGGTCCCACTTGAAACAAACGTGCAGAAAGCATCCCCCATTTTGTTTCCATGGAGTCTTTTATTTGGAGATCTGCTCTTACACCAGATCCACACAAACAGCACTGCCAGCACAGGGCAGCATTGCCATAGACTGGTATTGCCACCAGTGTGGGAGACAGGAGCCCCCAGATTTGCTGGTAATCGGGTATAGTTCCTACAGCTTATAATGGCTAAGTCTTTCACTGTCAGGAAAAGCATCCTGCCCACCTGGAATTACTAAGGAAATGCTCTTGTCTTCCTAAGGAACAGAGGCAGGGCCTCAAGTAGGATCCCCCTGAGGTCCTGCAGAAGTGACAGAGCCGGGGAAGGGGCTATGAAACACACAAGTCTCACCCCAGTCTGAGTTTGGGACAGTCTGAGTATGGTCCTAATCCCTGACACTCAAAAGTACTCCTTACTCCTGGAATTTATGTGCAGATAAATTGGTTGTCATGTTAGCTGAGATGCACAAGAATCTAGGAGAGAGCAAGAATGTCACCTACACCAGCCACAGCCAGCCAAGTTGGTGGTTGGAAGGTGCAGGCTCACAGTAGTTCTCCTACACTGTGTTTGCAGAGGCAGTTTTGTACCCTGGGAAACATGAAGCACATATGCATGATTGATGTTTATATACAGGGCTATTTCAGGACGAAGTAACTTGGGGAAAAGGATGATTAGAAAAAGGTTTTGAAACAGACAAGATAGCTCCATAAAATCTTCCACTGCCTGAGATGGAAAGCCAGCAAAAATAAGCCTCACCAACAAATACATTTCATTCCAGCTCTTGCGGTGGGAAAATAAAACAAGAGAACTGCCAGAACAGTGGGTTGCAGTCCATGGAATGAGTGCATTGGTATCATTATAGTCTCGAGATGAGCAGTTACCCTTATTAAGAAGTGCATATTCAGCAGCAAAATTGTTCTGTGAAGATGGGCTGTAGCCCAAGGATGTGTTATATTCCCAGTACTTACTGCCCAGAGCAACTCAAATAGGCATGAGCAAGCAAAGCGCTGACCAGCTATAGATTTTTGCTTCACGTCTTCCTTATCTGCAACAGAATTTTTATTCAGTAACAAGTCCTGTTTGCAGAAAATCTTTCTCTTCAAGGTTTTTAAAACCTCCCTGTTTGCACTGATCACTGTTCTGGGGCAAAAGAAAAGAGCTGCTCATCAACACAATGTAATATTACCCCATGGAAAAAAGTAATAAAAGTAATTAGAAGAGGAGAATTGCTGAGTGAGAGAACTCAGATGACAGGCATAGTTGACAAGGTCACTGGCTTTTACAGAAATATAATTTAAAAAATTTTGTGCCTACATGTTCAGAATCCAAAGAAGAGACCTTAAAAAGTAGCCTCAACTCATGGTAATTGAGAAAGAACCTGCATAAACCTGCAGTTTCACCTGTACTGTGGATGAAGTTCACTAGATCTGTAAAAATTAGAGCAAAGTCCTAGCAAATGTTGTCTCTATTGCTGCTTACTCTACATAAAGACCAGAGGACACAGAGGGTCTCACACTTTAATCAACTTCAGCATGTGTTGCAAAGAGAGGGCTCGAATGGGCCATGGGCACTGGGGTATGACACTCATAGGAGCACGTCTGGACACTGCCAGCCCAGCACCCCTTCGTGGCCATGTGCTGAGCACAGCCATGGTCTGACTGCAGAGCAGAGCAGTATGGAGCTCACCGCCTTTCCAAAAGATTCTGCAGAGCAGCAATGGCCCAGGCTAAAACCAGGGAAGGACCTGCATTATCTCCTCTGGGCGTGCAGGTCACGTAGTCCGTGTTGGCAGGGCAGAGCCAGCTGCCCAGGGCAAGCGCTGGGGAGGATGCTGCTCCATTGCATTCCTCCACCCTCTCTGACCCTGGGGGGCTTTGCAGGCCAAGGGCATTTACAGCCCTGTGCTGAGATGGCTAGAAGGCCACTCCAAGTGACATATCCTGATGTGCTGGTGAGTTACACCTTTCAGGCTGCTCCAGGCGCTCCCCTGCACCATCAGTCCACCTCGGCGGTCCCTCTATGCATCTGAGGGGAACAGGGTGCCAAGTCCTTTCTTCCTGACTGGGGCCACCCATTGTACCAGGCTGACTATCGTGCAGCTGTCACACTCTTCTGGCTGCCCTAGATAAAAGAGTTGCACATAGACGAGAGGCAGTGATAGCTCCGTCTGAGGGATTACACCCAGATTAGGAAAAATTGGTCCTGTGTTTGATCAAATTAGCAAAAGTACGAGCTGGCAGCCGATAGGGGTGCATACCACGCACATGGGAACAAGTTATTGCCGGGGAGGATCATGTGGGTTATAATGCATCCGTTCCTGTGGCTGCCCAAGGCTGAGGACAGGATGCTGCCCATTTGCCATGAGTAAGAAGAGGTGCACGTGGTACACCCTTCTGGGAGCTCACTTGTGCTCTCCTAGCTGCTTTGATGCACTGCATTAGCCACTTGTGGATTTATCCAGCTGGCAAACTCTCCAGTTGTAATCCCATACTAAAAACCTCATCATGTCATCATCTACGTAAAACAGGAGGGAGAGAGAAACACAGCACAAGGGGGCCAGGGTTGAATTTGTGCTGTTTCCAAACTCACTAGAGAGCACCTCTCCAAAGAGCAACTCATTCTACTGACATCCACCACTGATCCTGGAGTGAGGTGTCACTCTGGAATATCCCATGTTTCCCCACTAACTTTGGCCCTGTTCGAAGACCTAAACTTTTCAATAAGATAAAGTTAGGGGCAGTGAATTGCACAAAAACTTGTTTTGGCTCAGCTCTTTGGAAAGCTCATGGTGAAGATCTGCCCATATTCTGATTAGGATCACACAGTTCCAGGCAAACCTGAAAGCCCAGCCTTTGTTTAGTGGGATATCATCAGCTCTTCACCAGAATGCTGATGGTTCTTTTCTATGTTCTTCTGGCACTGGCTGCTTTTGGGCAAATGCAGATTTACTTTCATGATACACATGTGTACCAAGACCTTAACGTTGTGTTAACAGCACCTGAAATTGCGGTAAATCTGCTGACTTGGAGCTTGGGTTTTCCCCTGATGAAGTGCGAGATGTCTCCCCGTGTGCTCTGCTCCAGGCGCTCTCTTGTTGTCCTCTTTGTTCTTTCCCACAGGCTGCTGGAAAAGCAGCATTCCCTGGGGCCGTAGCGTTAACATCGAGCACTCCAAGAGGCAATTACAGTGGAGACGGCAGAGCGGGGGAGCAGCTCTGAGGAATCGCATGTCCCAGGAGGACGTGCTGCGCTCCTCCAATGACACTGATCTGCTCAGCGCACAGGTATCTGCCAAGTACATGCAGTACAGCAGCCCAGGTCCCCATCCCCCGGTGTGGTTTTTCTAATGATTCTATGGTATTTAGATACATTTAGACCTTGGCTTGCCAGCACATAGCTATTGTCTGCATGGGCATGTCCTCAAGAAACGATGCAAAAAGCCCATTATGGTTAGAGATAGACCTGGGCTGGATAATTGAGGTCCACCCTTAAGCCTCAAGATCTTCTGATCTAGTGCTCAAATCCAGCAGATTCCTCTCTTCCAGATAAAAGGAAAAAAAAATCCCAACCAAACCCAGCATTTTCTAAGCTGAATTTTCTCACTTCTAAAACGCTTGAGGAATTTATTTTGGTTTGAGGGCTGTGTCAGAGTTCAGATCTTGTTCTCATATATATGAATGTTCAGATGGACTGCTGGATGCATTATCTTGTTTCAAGCCTGGTCTCCACTTAAATTGAAAGTGCTTAGTGGGAGAGGATAATCATGAGTTCAGTGAATATCTGGGAAAATTAATTTTGAGACGTCTGTGACAGTCTTTTTTGTGCCAGAATAACAATATTGTTAAGGAACAGCTTTTTTTTTTTTTTACTTCATCCTTTTTTTCCTTTGGCAGAGAAGTTGAAATTTCCATAATGACAAGAACCTTAGTGCAATGCAGTTGAATCCACTTAAAAGTCTTTTTGCCAATATGTAATAATTTTTGTTTCACTTATCAAAATCAGCTAAACCAAGAGAACTATCTTGTGCCAGGAAAAGCAGTACTCCCACAAGGAAGGTTTGCTTGGACAGCTCTTCTATCCAAGCAAATAGATACACCTGGAAATTTTAAGAGTAAGACATCACTGAAGTAAATACATAGAAATATATACATATTGCAAAAGAGGTGGTGAAGAAAACAGCCCGAGTAATCTCCAGTCTATCCCAATGGACAGATGAGAAAGCTTCCAGTTCCTACATAAACACATGGAGCTTTCTGTCTCTTATTTATGCCCCAGTGAGTAGGAAGACAACAGTAACAAACACTGCCAGCCTTGTCTTCATTCTTTGAAGCTTATTACCCTTACAGTATGCACACAAACCTCTCCAAGGGCATTGCCTAACTCACCAGACAGCCTCCCCGAGGTATGTTCTGAAGAGGTAATGCCTGTCACACCCATGCAATCCTCTTTTCCTGCATCTCCAGGCAAGGGCACGAACTGCCCATAAAAGTATGCAAATCATTCGCTAAGTGTTGTACCAACTCGTAAAAGAAAGTATTTCCTTGCCCTGAGGAAGTCACCAGCAATAAAGAGATGGAAAAGAGTGGGGAATAACTAGAGGGGGTCAGCTCTTCCCTAGCTGAAATAAAAGGGGGCTGACCTTGAATATTGTCTGCAGTTTTGGTCACTGCAATAAAGGAACACTGATCTCTTCTCTGCGGTGACCAGTGACAGGGCCCGAGGGAATGGTCTGAAGTTGTGTCAGGGGAGGTTTAGGTTGGGTATTAGGAAAAGGTTCTTCACCCAGAGGGTGGTTGGGCACTGGAACAGGCTCCCCAGGGAAGAGGTTACAGCACCAAGCCTGACAGAGTTCAAGAAGCTTTTGGACAATGCTCTCAGGCACGTGGTGTGACTCTTGGGGATGCTCCTGTGCAGGGCCAGGAGTTGGACTCGATGATCCTTGTGGGTCCCTTCCAACTCAGCTTATCCTGTGATTCCATGAAGCTGTGTGACGGAGAAGCCAAAACCACCACGCTGACCAGCAGGACCGGGCAGTGGGGCAGAGGGCTCCCCCCTCGTGGCTCAGTCCACCCCAAGCTGAGCAGCTGTGGTGGCCCCTGGAGGAGCTCAGGGTGCTGCACCTGCCCAGCACCGGCCACCCAGCTTGAGCTCGTCTGGCTCTCTTGGCCATCGTGGAGGGAACTTGGAGAAATCTGTGACTTCTGGGGGCTGATGTAGTGCCCAGGGCACTGCAGAAAAACATTATTTCTGCTGACTGACCAAAGGAGCTGTGATGGGCATGGAGGGGATTGCTTGCAGGTGTGGTTGGTGCTCTGCTGCTGGCCTTTATAGGCTGGAGCTATTGCAGAAAGGGCCTCTCAAATGTTACAGGTATTTTTTAAATCTTGCTTAGCTGCTAGAAGAAATAGCCTTTATCCTCTTCCTTAATTTTTGGGGCAACATTTTCCAGGTATAATTCCAAACTCAAAACGGGCTTCCTGATACAGGCTGCGTGTATAGAACAAGAAAAAAAAATAAAAAAAATTAGAGCAGTACTACCTCCCGGAGAACCACTGTGGAGAAGTTTTTGCAAACCTAATCACCTAGTCCTGAAGGAAGTCACGCGACCAGCTCCTCTCAAGCCAAAGCACTGCATGCTTATACAACAAATTGAGATGTTGACTGAAATAGGAAAAGCCCTTTAAATCTATATTGACCAATGCAGTTCAAAAGGGAGGTTTATTGTTGCAAGTGTATATACTATAAATAAGGGGGTTATTTGATGTTCTGAGAGTTGCGTAACAGATTGTTTTATGTGATCTTTCAAGAAATGGTTTTAGCATGAGTGAAGTGGGTGGTTCTTTGAGGTATTGGATTTCACCAGCATGCTGAGGCTTTTGGGAGATCTTCCACCCTAAGAAAGATGGATTTGTCATGCTGGGATTTTTACCTCTCCCAGGAGACAGAGAACAGACATGGTGATGAAAGGGCATAACCCCCTGAGGGGGAGGGGGGGAGAAAAAAAAAATTGTGTGGGTAAAAGAGGGGGTGAGATTTTTTTTATTGCTCTTCCAATCAGGGAGTTGGCTCTGCATCTCAGTTTTGGAAATAACTTTTTGTTAATATTGCCAACACAGGCAGCAGTAGGGGGGTCAGCTAGATTCGAGCAGCACTTCCAGAGTCCTTGACAGCAAAACACAGGTGCCTTCATGCTCTGTGGACAACTAGCAATCCTGAAATCAACCTATAATATGGTAAGGAAAAAAAAAGATCACAGGACAAGGAAGAGTATGTGATCAGATATGGGGAGGGTGCCACCAGGCAGGGTGCCATGAGGCAGGTGTGGCAAGCTGGAACATGGTTAAAAGATGTCAGCTCCCTTTCTTTACCTGAAGGTCTTCAGGACTGCAGAGGGACCTGGCCGTGACTTGCATTCAATCTTGTGCGGCTAACTCTTTAAATTTCCACTCTCCTCTTGTGCCATGTGGAGCCTCATTTCTCTGCTCAGGAACAGCGCCTTAGATTGCAAAGTGTCTCCTGCAGATGCAATGCCATTAGCAAATGTAATGGTCAGGGAAGGCTGGGGTGGAAAACAACCATGCAAGTGGATATAGGTTACACCTCTGGTTCCTGTTGGCACGTAGTGCTTGTGTCTCTGTTGATGCAGGATTATTTTTTGTTTGTTTGTTGTGGTTGGGGCAGGAAAGCCAAGCTCCTTGCTGTCAGTCCATCTGAGTTAATGAGTATGAACTGGGTTTGCCTCTATAAAAGGGAATGCCTTGAAGGAACATTGTAGTGTAATAAAAAAGGTAATCCAAATACTGCACCTAATTCTGTGCTTAGCACTGTGTAGCTGCAATGTTACTCACTCCTTCTGGACCTTTACACCAGTGTGATTGCAAAACTAGATTTCTACCCAAAGTCTGAAAGAGAAAGAAAAGTTTGATCCAAAGGGTAGGGTTTAGGCCTGAACCATGAAGGACATCAAGCTGTAAACTTCACTTCATAGGCATTGCCCTGCTTCTAGCCATACCTAGGTCTCAAACACCATGTACTAATTGGTGAGGATTCATCACGGAGCCTAGGAAACTCCAGCTATATCCTGAGTGGAAAACTGTAGTTTCCCACTGCACCATGCACTTGAACACAAGGTGCCCTCACATTTTCTCCTGCAGTTTAGCTGTGAGATCTCTGGCTCTTGTCACCCAGCCCCACCCAGCTGAATGAAGGGGATGTGGATTGAATGCATTCCTAAAAGCCTTCTTCTAAAAAGGCCATGGGCTATGCCCAATTGCCTCACCGATTAGCTCATGGTGATCTAAGCCTCCCGTTGCTCTGAGACAGGATCCAGGATACCTCACCCTCCCCCAGCTGTGGAGACAGGTTTTTAAGGACCGATGGGTGGTAGCCCAGCAGCACTGTCTGTGGGTACTTAATGGAAGACTAGCAATCCTTAAAAATTTAAAAATATTGCCCCTATGCCTACCATAAATCATCCTTATTGTAAATCAAGTCAGGCCTGCCTTGCATCCATGGACATGGAGAATAATGCATCGCAACTTTTACAGTTGTTGTGTCTAGAGGAAAGCACACCAGAGTCTACCACATCGTCCTCAGAGATCATGTTTTCTGAGCCCTCTGCCCCGCTTGCTGCTTTCTCTTAAAATTTTTGCTCACCTCCCCAAGCCTTTATCCTGATATAGTGCAAACATAAGTCTGAATCCTGGCCCCTACATAAAAATCACTGTGTCTCTAAGTGAACAGTTTCCCTGGTGAGGGAATAGAAACAAAATCAAGGAGGGTACTTGTCATTGGGTCATTACTTCATAGAGTCTTTTTTAAAAAAGACTGAGCCAAAATCTTGCTTTTAGCCTTCTCTGAACTCTGGATAAGCTTGCACTTGAAATGCACACATGGGCCCATAAGCAGAGCCTGACCCACATTAATTCCTGAGCAATACATTAATAATGCAGGAGAATTAGAAACTTGGGACACTCAGCTTGATTTACCAAAAGGTCACGTCCACAGATTGAGTTGCAGGTCTCAGCATCAAGGCCTGCGTGACTTCTCTATGACAGCAGAGGTGGAGGAGCCTTTCCAGGTGGCATTCCTTCTCCCTGTCCCACCAGCACGGACAGGAGAAGGCATGGTGTGCATTACTGCTCTGGGTTTCAGCACATCTACCTGTGGTAACCAGAGAAGCCATGGCAGAGCCATGAGGAAGGCAAGATGAAATTGATCCAATAAATGTGCAGTCCACCAGCCTATCCTGTTGCAAATCCCACTGAGAGGATGTTAGTACTGCTGTATCAGAGATTATTGAAGAACAGGTCTTTCACGTTTTGTAATTATAAATACAAAAATAAATGCAAATGAAATAAGTTTCCATATTCTGTGTCCATGTCTTAGTCACTGAGAACCTGAGAGGGCACTTGTAAGAAAGCGACAGCAAGAGTCGAATGGCACAGGTAGCAGCTTGGCCTCTGAAGTTTAGCATCCAGGAGGAAGACTGACACATCTGGAGTGCCAGGTAATACACAGAGGAGGCCACTCCTGTCACGCAGCCAGTCTGGATCTCAGCTGCCAGGAGGCTTTGCCTGGCTCGAATGCATCTGTGCATTTATCTCTCGGGACAGGGAGGAGGGCGTTAACAGTCTTGTAGCTTCCTACCCCAGCCTGAAGGCACAGGACGTGCCCAGGCAGAGAGGAGGGTGGATTGATGGGCCCTCAGGCTGCATACAGAAAGGGAGGGTTGCAGGGTGTCTGGGGTGACCTGGGGAAGCAAAGGGCTCTCAGGCTGCACACATTTTGTACCACTGCAGTAAAAGCCACCCCAGGTATGCAGGCAAAGCAGACTGGGCTGGTAATGTTTGGAGAAAGCAATACCTGCCAGGCATCCTGCTTGTCTGAGGTCTGTGTGTCCTTCCACCCCTGTCCGAGCTGGAAAAGGGCATGGAGCCACCAGGACATGCGATACTTTGCCACTGTGCACCTACTCCAGGAGCTGGGGTACTTGGTTCTTCACCCAGCATGCAGGTGTCTGCATCAGCACCCTCCTCAGAGGGCTTCTGGCCAGCCTGCCACATCTCCAGGTGCTCAGGGCTCAACTCCATCCTCCAGAGCTGGGTGTGCCTCAAACATTGTACAGGGCTTGTGAAATCCACATCTCTGAACTCATCTGTCTCTCAGCAGTGCTACGGGGCTGTCAGAAGTGCTCCCAGTGCTGGAGCATATCTCTAATTCCCAGTGCCTCTCAGCTGTGTGCCCCTTAATCAGAAAAAGCCACAGGTGCTCAGAAAGAGTCTGCTGCCAGGGCTGACGTGGGGCCCATCCCACAGTGAACTTGCTGGAGGAGAGGGAAAGGTGGACCCTGAACAGTGATGTGACACAGGGCAATGGAGTGAGGGGCTACCCCTCATGCTTGCTAGCACTGGGGCTTCACTGAGGTGCTGCTCTGTTTGTAAAATCCATCACTGGCAGGGCTGCTCTGGGAGCTGTGGTTTTCCAGTTGCCTGTCAGATGGGCTACATCCTCTCAGAACATGCCTCCCGCCCCCTTCGCAACACACCAAAGCAAGGAGGCGAGAAACAGATAAGGCTGAGACTCCCCAAGGCCCTCATCTGGGGTGCCTGAAAAGCACTACCTAGATGGCAACTCCTGCTGCTGAGATGGAGTTTTCTGTCTGACTTCTATATTTGCTCCCGTTCTCCTCTGCTTTACCTGTTCTGTGCCTCTTCAAATGACAAGAGTCAGTCTCCTTATTTTCCCTAAATCGGGCAAATGTCCAGCTGAGCATGGAGAGGAAGAAAGGAAAAGAGATTGTTAGCAGCCTTAGAATAGCATATAAGAAATCATGGGCTGTATCCATTGCTATGCTCCACCACGGGGATTTGGAATGGATTGACACTGTTTTCCCACTTGTAAAAGAGAGATAATCAATCTTCCTAAAACTGTTGCTGGGAGAAAGTTTGGCTTTGCTCATTATGCACTTCGAGGTTGTTAAAGAGCAGGCTAGCTGGTCTATCACCCGGCTGGAAGGCACTCTATGACTTGAAATACAACAGCTCTTTGCAGGGGGAAGGATCATAAATTCCACAGGGCACCAGATAAACTGGAGGAGGTGAAAAGACAAAGGGGCAGTTGAAGTTTCAAATCCCTTCCCCCCCCAATCCCCTGCCTCCTTCCTCCCACCTTTGCCATGCCAACACAACAATAACGTTGACAGCCCCCTCCATCACCGCTGGGGGCTAAAGCAGGATCTGCTGCACCAGGTCCTGCTGCCCATGGACCGTGTCTCTCCCTAATCCCTGTTCCTCCTCCTTGGTCAGCAGGTGGACAGCTTGAGCGGCCTCTCACGTGGGAAGAACAAAAGAGGAATGGTGATAGAGGGGAGGACAAGGTTGGAGGAAGGCAGGGGGAATGGAAGGTTGCAGCAGGGGGTGGGATGGAAAATCTGGAGCTGAACAGAAGGAGAAAATGGAGGTCCTGAGGTAAAAGCTGGAAGGGGAGAAAGGAGCACAGAGACGTGCTTGCAAAAGAAAGGCAACAGGTGGAAGCATGGAGGGGGGCCTGTCAATAGGAGCTGGTGTTGCACACATTTCCTGGCAAGTGGGAAATGATGAGAGGTGACAGAGAGGCTCTTTCCCAGCACACATCATCTCCAGGCAGGTGCCTGGTAGCACTGATGCACACAGTTAGCAACCATCTTCACCTGACACCGCTGGAACGGTTTTGGGACCAGGCCAGAGATCCACAAAGGTAACTCCACCGTCATTTGGTGCAGTGCCCACTTTGCCCAGCTCCAGCCCCGACTGTTTGTCTTCCCCACGGCAGGGTGGTGATCAGTCACACAGTGGTCACCCAACTTGTTCTGCTGCTTTGGTTGGACAACACGGAACAGTTACAGGAGAGTTCCCACGAGGATGAAGACAAGGAAAACAAGGCTGTACTTAAAAGTGTTACCAGTGTAATCATTTTGGAAGGGGGTTGGGAAGACAGCACTCTGTCTGAGCAGTAACAACCCAGGTATGGGTACAATTATATTGCAAAGGAGCACTTTAAATAGGAAAGCTTATTTCACTTTTTCAAGGAAAGCTTATTTCACTTGGAAATTCCTGTAAACAACACCAACAACTGTTTTGTGTGGAAATGTATACAAGAGCCTAGATATGCACCCAGGTCACTGAGGTATGGCAAACTCCTGCTCATCAGCTGCATGTTGCCTGGGGTGGAACATCTGAGTTCACAACACATGCAGGGTCATTGCAGACAGACAAACAAGGTACAATCATTATTTATTAGTAGTTCGTTACCATACCTAGACAGTGTGTCTGAGCACTAAAACGTGTGCTGTGCGAGGAAAATGAGGGAGGAGGCGACATGCAACTTCGGGAATAGCATGCAACTACTGACAAACCTCTTTGGGGAAGATGGAATCTTCACTGGCTGTTTTTCATTGCACAGAGGAATAACGGCAGCAGCTACGCAGAAAAAGACGTGTCCACGTGTCTTCCCACTGCTGGGAGACTTCTCTGCTAGATTCCCAGGGCAGGTACAGCCACAGAAAGGGGACAAAGCCAGAGAGGCTACAACAGCAAGACTGACTGACTTCAGCCTGGCTCCTTATGCTCTTGGACTCACCTCCAAACTCTCCTTCGTCCAGAAACATTAACCCCGAGAGAGCTGACTGCATCTATTTTTCAGCGGTGATGCATACTCAGGCTTGGAAAAACACCGGCCATTAATGGATCCTGTACAGAAAGGGATTGCAGGGTACTTGCAGCCCTTAGGCTGAAAAACACATTCCCCCAAATGAAGGGTAAAAGAATTTGCCTCTTTGTTTTAGGGATTGTTCTCCCCAACCCTAAGCACAAGCTGAATATTCATGAACCTCCTATATGAATTGGTTATCTTCTAAAAGCAAATACAAAGTCCCCATTCTGCATGAGGTGCCCAGGCACCGGACAAAGCCAAGTGGCTGCTCTAGCCGTGGGTTTCCCAGGGACTCTGTGTGCTGCTTTAAACCAGTTACTCTTGCCTATTAAAACAGGATCAGAACTGAACAAAGAGAAAAAGATCCTTCCAGAGCTGTTTGAGGCAGCTGCAGCTAGTTCAGACTTCTACATCTCTTGACCTAACATGACTCCCAGGCTGCCACATTGTCTGGACGGGAAGCCAGAAGGGAAGGTAACGTGATTTTTATTGTAAGAGCTGCTCACCAGTGCAGTCAGCCTAATTTATGTTAAGAGTTCACGTTGCTAAGTAGCTTGCCAGCACAGAGGTTCAGCCTCATGTCCGAGCTGTATTTGTGGTAGGAACAAATGGGTGTGTATGAGCACAGAGCTGTGTAATGGCCCATTTGCAGGTGTTTGTGGTAACATGCACAAGGGAAATGGGCATTTGTGGGTGGGAGCACTCCTGAGGTTGTTGAAGATATCGGAGGATGGTTCATTCGATGAATAGAGGATGGAGCTGACATGATGGCATTTAAGAACTGGGTATCGCTTGGGAAGCAGACGCAGGTCCAAGTGATATAGCAAGAGTGTGAAAAATAAAAAAAAAGGTGAGCAATTGCAAATGTGTGTACAAAAGAGATAAGACGTGTCTACTGTCTGTGTCGGGTCTGTGAGGAATGGAGTTAGGAAGTTAACTTTTTTCACAGCAGCCTGTGTAGTGCATCTGCCTCCCAAAGGGAAGTGGTGAATGAATTCCTCGTTTTGCTTTGCTTCCATGTGCAGCTATTGGTTTTCCTGTTAAACTGTAATTATCTTGACCACAAGGGGATTTTTTTCATCTGACTTTCCCCCCCTGACCTATTGAGGTAGGGGGAATGAGAATGGCTGAGGGGGCATCTGGCAGCTGGTCATGGTCAGCCCACCACTGACCTGTCAATCAGGTGGCCTGTATCCTTCCCAAGACCCTGTGTGCAGACAGTGGAGATTTTTAGGGACTCGTTAGGGATTTTTTACATTCTTTGGAGGCTGAGAAGCAATTCAGAGTGTGGGGAACTGCCTGGGGCTGGGCAATAGGAAGGAGTACCAGGGTCAGACTGACCTTGTGTCTGAGTGCCTGGGAACACAGCTGTCATTGCCCCTGAAAATACCACCCAGTACTGGTGCTATATCCCAGTACAGCAAGTGCCTCTGGGCTGGCCTTGCCAGACTGGGATTTCTGAGCTGCCAGGGACCACTGCCTCTCTGTGCAGCGAGGTGAGTGGGCTGCTGAGAGGGGGCCTGGAGGTGCTGCTCCCGGCATGTGCTGAAGAGCAGACCTGGGGCATGTGGAGACCTCCAGGGCAGCCTCCCCTGCCCACATCAGCGCAGCTCAGAGCACCAGGCACGTGTGTCCCTTTGCCTATGCTCTGTGTTATCCTGGGACACCAGGGTGCCCAGGACTGTCTCTGCTACTGATTTCTTTCCAGCTCAGAGCAACCAGGTCTCCTGCAACCACCAAGGGGCAGAGGGGGGATGCCCTTGATGAGTCCCCCCTCGGTATCCTCCACATCTTGTGTGCAGGTGGCAAAGAGACTCAGGTGCTCCAGAGAACAGTCCTGGCAGGTGTCACCAAAATTGGAGCTTTTCTGAACTACAGGTGATTAGACTCCACTTGCTTCCTTTTTCCAACCCCTAAGTGGAGTAAACCCTTACCCTCAGAAGATATTGAAGGACACCAGCAGGACTGATAGTTCCATGGGCCAACTCCACACCCTGCAGAAGCAGCAGGCACAGGCGTGGTCACAGCATCGTTTATGGGGTTCCTGGACACAAATCCCTTCTGCAGCATGAGAGAGAACCTGGCACACGTGCACCTGGCATGCCCCAGCACCTCTCCCATCTACCCCAAGGGCTGACTGTTTTTCTCACTGCCTTTCTGCCAGCACCTTCTCCACCTCCAGGCCCACTATGCCACAAGACCATGGCAGCCTCCTCTTTGCCCTGGTCAGACTGACCATCTGCAGCTCCCGGAGAAGGAGGATGAAGAGAGGGGACCACAGTGGCTATTTCTCTCTCTGCACTTTGTATGTTTGTAGGGAGAGGTGGACAGAAATGGTGGGGCTCTGCTCTGTGTCCCCTCCTGCCTCCCTGTTTTTGCACTTTTAACCTCTGACCTTCATCCTTTTTCTCCCATGATTGCTCCCATTTCTGCTGTTTTCCTTTATGCCCTCTACCCCCTCCAAGAGCCATATGTTTTACTTAGGATCAGCTGACACCCAAACTAAGGGGTAGGGTTTTCCCCAGCAGTCCTTGGCTGGTGGCCACATAATTAAAAGCAGCGGGGGAGCGGCGGCAGGAACCCAATCTGGCATTAATGAGAGTGAGAGGTTGTTGTGTGACCGGCTAAGCTGCAGGAGCCCGGCCAAACAGCGGCACAACAAATGGCACCGTGTGTGCAGAGCTCTGTGTTAGCATAACATGGATCTCCATTACACCTGGGCTGCTCAGCCTCCCAGCTTTGCCCTTTCCTAATCATCCCTCTTGCATAACCGAATGATGAAGACTGGAGTCTACTTGTTCGCTGCAGAAAAAAAAGAGATGTCTGACACTTCTACTTTAGTGTGTTTCTGTCTTGCCCATCTCCAGAGCTATCGGGATCCTGATGGGGCTGGTGACCTGGGACTGAGCAGGGTGGAAGAGGACTATCTCAATTCTCATTGCTGGGAGCCTTCCCCCAGCCGGTAGTGAAGCTGGCAAGGTGTCCATAGGCAGGGAGGACCAAGCAGGATACAAAGAGTTGTTAGCCTTTGCTGTCATCACTGCATGGATCTGAGCACTGCTTGGATTTGTGGGAGGCAGTTGCTTTGGGACCTACTGCCCTTCAGACCCCCAAATCCTTGTCCTTTGTTCATGCAGACTGATTACAGGCTGCCAGCTTCAAAATTCTCTTGGCTGGCCACTCTCTCGCAAAGTCTGTACTAAGAAACTCTTTCTCAATGTAGCTCACTGCTGTGTTGTACAGCAAAACATGAGGGGCTTTACAGCAACTACCAGTTGTAGTTTATTTCAGCTCCTCCATGTGCAACACAGCAGGGGCTTGCTGACACAGCTCAGTAACCAAAAGATCCTGCTTTTGCACAGCCCTACCTGGTGGCAGATGTAGCGAAGGTCCTGAAGTCCCTGATGTGAATGCGATCAGATGTAATTATATAGTTTAGCTATTACTATACCCCTGCACACAGCAGTGGTCCCGAACTGGAAGTTTGGAGGCAGTCCATAACCTTTGTGCAGTCTTGGGAATTGATTGCAGCCTGAGGAAGCCACAGTCTGTGCAGGCCAGAGACATCAAAACAGGGTATTGCCCACAACGGGCAACCTTTGCACGGTATTAGCTAAGGAATGACATGTTATAGGTGGTCATTTCTATCATCTGTTGAGCTACACCAGCATAATTCACACACTCAAAGAAGTTACGTCCCTAAAATTTCCCAAGTGGACAATCTTCATCATGGTTTTCTGACATCCACATAATACAACATTTCCACACTGCTCAAAGCAGCTAAGCAAGCACCAAACCTGGCTTTCAATGTAAGAAACTCTTTGAACCAAAGCAGCACCTTAAAAGGCTAGGTCAGCATCCAAGAGTTTTTCAGTCTTTTCTGCAATAAGGGAATGCATGAACAGTTTCTGCTCTTTTAGAGTATGAATTCAGAATAAATTCTGCTGGGAGCTTCAAAATTCATCATTTGGAGCTGGGAACCTAACAAGACAGTGTTTGGCCTGTGTGCATCAGGAGAGTTTGTAGTGGCATCTGCATTTCTGCAGTAGAGGTGTGATTTAGAAGATGTGGCTTTTTCCACCCCATGTAAAAAGCAAACCCAGCACAGACCCTATCTCTTTGCACAGATCTCCACTGGAAAAGTCCCATCTCAGGGCAGGGACTCTTGAGTCATGCTCTCAACAGAAGGAATATATGATCATTTATGATTTTGAGGATGTTTCCTTTGCACGCAGCCTGAGTGGGGACCTGTGAGGTTGACTTGACCACATCTCCAAGGTCAGTGACAGATCTGCTCTGGGGATGGAGGTGAAGCCATTCAGTGCTGAGCACAGTAAGGCTGAGCTGCCGGAGGCACTGCTGTGCTGGTTGGTGAGGACATGGGGTGGTCCCCACGTCACTGAACAAACAAAAACTCCCATTGGGAGATGGCTCCCAGCACCAACATGAAGTGCACCCTGGTCTGCAGCATGCACTTGCTGTGGCTGTGAAAAGTGCTCACCTGCTCTTGAAAGCCTCTATGAGCACACTCACTGGGGTGAATCACTGAGTTCTCCTGTGCAACGACAACTGTATCCCAGCAAAAAGCCCCAGTGCAGGGGCCTCGTACTGGCTTTGTAGAGCCTTCCACAGGCAGAACCTCCCCAGCACCTAAAAATGCCCCAGGCTTCAGCTCTAAGGAGAGATGTTGAAATGTTACCTGCAAACATGATTTTGTCTTGCTGAATACAGCAAGACAATATTGCACTCCACTGCAATACTGTTGGGGTGACCTGGGTTTTCAGTGTAAGAGGGTTAGACAGTAACAATAAAGATAGGCAGTGTGCCCATGCAATAGGTTAGGTACGGAGCAATGTCCTGTCATAAACAGAGTTTGGCCTCATCTACACAGAAAGGATCAGCCTAAGTTTACCATATCACAGCCTTGCAGAAATCATGGACCAAATCCTGACAGTTCACTAGCTTCAAGAGTGGTGCTGACTCAGAAAATAGTTAAATGCAGTTCTAGTTCTCTGTGGATGAAAAGGATTTATTTTCCAGTACCACAAGGGGAATACTGTACCTGGCTGCTTCAGGGCTGTGGTGCTTGCAACAGGGATGGGACTTGGGCAGGCCAAGGAGTAGGAGGCAAAAACAAGCCATGAACTGTATCCGTGAGGCCACAACAACAGATGAGGCTGGGGGAAAACCATCCAAATGAAAATTGTCCATGGGTGAAGCAAAGACCGGCTTGCAAAAACCTGCCTCTGAACTTGCCCACGCAGAATGGGTGTCTGGGTCTCAGTCCAAGCCCTCCTGGAAGCTCAGTGGTGTAAGAGGTTAAGAGTCAGAGCAGAAGAGATCTCAGGGTTCATATCAGCAGAGGGTTCAGGCCAGGTAACAGAGTCCAAATCCAGCAGCTCCTTTGTCCAGTGACTCATGAGGACGAGGGCAGTTTTGCAGAATCACAGCTTCAGGCCTTTGGATGGTTTGAAGAAGGCACCTCAGTGCTGATGCATGTGAACTGCTCTCAGCTGAGCTCTGTGAGTGCAGAGCATGGATGCCACTTGGCCAATCCTAGTTTTATCAAATTCCTCTGTATCACCACCATCACAGACACTGAAAGAATTGCACAAAGGGTTGCTCAGCTGCCTCCCCCACTCTGACTGTGGTGGGAGGTGAGAAAGCATGGGCAGTGTTTTCATCCAGCCTGGAGGAGACTGTGAGGAGCCACTGCAACAGGCTTCAGTCAGGTGAAAGGTCAGTCCAAAAGGCAAGGGGGAAAAAAAACCCCTGTTCTCTTTTCCCCCTGAGGAAAAACCAAACTCATGTGCCTTAAACACAGTAAGAAGACCCACATCAATACCATCAACATTCTCTAAATAATAAGGTGAGTGAATCACTTCCTGAGTAGGCTGGAGGGTTGCAGGGCTGTTAAATACATGTCAAAAAGCATCTGTCAGGCATGGGCTAGGTTTAGTTAATCCTGCCCTGGAGAGGAGGATGGGTTAGCTGATCCCAAGGTCTTAATTCTGTGTTCAGTGATTTCCCCATTCCTCATGGTACCGAGGGACCAAATGCAGCTATTAAAAGCTTTGTAAGATCCCTACTGGTTTGTGTTTCTTCCATAAAAAAACCACCACCACCACCAAAAACTCAAAAAACCCAAACAGACTCACCCATGGTTTATTTAGGAAGGAAAGAGATATTCAGGGAAGGAAAACATCCTCTATTCATTCCGGAGTCAATGTTTAAGGGAGGACTGTGAGAGGAACCAGGTCCTGCAGTGCTTTCTAAATGCAGGCAAAACTTGTCCTGTGGGAAAAAAAAGATAAACCACAGCCAGCACAGCAATCTCTCCTGTAAGTGCCTCCAGTTTCTTGGACTGGTGGCTTTCAACTTCTCTGATTATAGATCTTCCTATGATTTTCTCTCTTTGAAGATGCAGGCCCCATAGAGCGAGTTTAAAGTGGCCAGCAAAAGGCTTGCTCTCCTTAATTACCTTTCAGAATAGAGGGTCTGCAGGCCATAGGTCAAAGGGCACTTTGCTGAAGGGAATTCAGAGTTAGTCTCTTCAAAACCAAGTGCAAGGGATCAGGCATCTGAACAGGATATTGCCTGGGGCTCTGCTTTGGATTACGCTCCCAGGGAGCATTTTGTATTTTGGAGCTCTTCTTTGAGACAGACCTAAAAACAAGCAGTTAGTGTCAAGGGGGCTGTGGACAGGTGGAGGGGAAAAAAAATCCTTTTGATTAACAATGACAGACTGGTCTATAACCCCCCCCGGGGCTTGTCAACAACCTCATCACAGGCTGCCCTGCCATTTCTCACGCACTCAGGGAGGTAGCTGGGCCTTCGCTCAGACACCGGACATGGTGTCTTTCTAAGCCATTTGCAACCCTCACAAAGTTCCCTGACACACACATCTCAGGACAGTGACACTGCACAGCTTTTGTGTCAGGGTAGGAGCCTCGTGGAGGTTATATGAGTTCCTCACTGCTGCATTTCCTGGGGGCTGCCAGGAGTTTCTCTTTCAGTTCATGCCCCAAAGGGCTGGAGCATGCCCTAGTGCAGCATGGAGCATTGTCACCAGAGACCAAAATGGGTTGTGCTTGGCAAGCACAGTGGAAAGGAAAAAGAGGGTGACCTGGGAGGATTGCTGTTCTCACTTCATTTTTCCATTGCATCTGATGGTTTGGTTTTTTTTTCCTATCAAGCCCAAAGAGAGAAACAGAACAGAAACAACACATTCTCTCACTGTAAGTGCTTCAGGAGGGGAGCACTGTTGAAAAGACGAAAGCAAGAAGGTCTCGGTTATAGCCTCCACCCTTCCAGTCACCTTCTCTGTCTTTTCCCTCCCTGCCTCGCTTTCTCTCCAGCATCCCACCACCACTGCCTCTCAGGGTGCTGAGCTGAGGCTTGTGCTGGTGCTTTGACAGGGTACCAAGGAATTATATCACTCACAGGCTGGCCCTGAATAGACATTTTTGAAAGCACCTCAGCTCTCCGCACA
Organism: Eulacestoma nigropectus; assembly: GCA_013397775.1. NCBI lineage: Eukaryota > Metazoa > Chordata > Aves > Passeriformes > Eulacestoma > Eulacestoma nigropectus. Next base: position 2,197,932 of record VZTE01007283.1, on the reverse strand, counting down.
GCATATTGTCAACAGATACAATGGCTCAAATATGACAGCAATTGAAGGTGACAGGAATATTATTGTCATCTGAGCTGCTGGGAGCAGCCTCTGGCTGCTCAGAGGGGCCAAGTGTCCTGGTGAAGTATTGACCTCAAAGCTCAAACTGTGTAGAAGGTGCTGGCCTCCTGCAGTACCACCTCCAAACCACCTCTGGCAGAAGCTGAATCTCATCGGCATCTCCCTCCCCTAGAGAAACCCGGCCCTTGCCACCCAGTCCAGTGTAGCCTCTCTTCTGGCTGGCTCAGCTGAATGTCCAAGGAGTGAGTGGTCCAGACAGGTCCTGTCCTGCAAAGGAACTGGCATGGGGAAGGGTTGTTCTGCCACTCTCTGGGCTGTGCCCTACCTCCCCAAGGCAATGCATGCAGTGTTGGGCTCAGGGACACCATGTGTCCCTCAGGAAACCTGCTTCACCCTTCCCTACTGGCATGTATCCCACACCACCTGCCTCCATCCATCTCTGGGCAGCAGGAGAGCCAGAGGACAGGGGTTATCCACACCAACAGCCTGGCAACTTCAATTGCCCATTTCCATGACAGTGTCACGGGCTGCAGAGAAAGGTTTACAGAGGGCACAATGCCAGGAAAGTCCCTGGGGAAAGTCTACGTAGAGAAGATTCCCCTCTAAACCACAATCTCACCCACAGGACCCATGACAACTGATCTGTCCTAGAACTGAATACAGGGAAGAGGTATTTATTTTTATGCATTTGACTGGCAATGGGCACAAGGTAGACCCCTGAACTTGGCTCCCCCTTCACTGGCAGAACTACAGGGTCTGAGGGAATTGCAGCTCTCAAAGCCTCAGAGCAATCGTGTGTGTTTGCTTGCAAGAAAAGTTTTGAAGCTGGAGGGCCCTTTACTCAGACCTGGAAACAGAAAAGCCAACATTTCTTCACTCCATAGCATGTCTCTGAGAACCACAGTTACCATGAACTGCCTTGAAACCAGACTGCAGCCAAAAGCAGGGTCCCAAAGTTAGGACACTCTTCCTAGTGCCAGGGAGGAGTCTGTCTGTATGCCCTGCCTCTGAGTGTAGCCTCAGGCAAGGCACTGCCTTGGTTGCCTACACCTCAAACCTGCTAAAAGTAACCTTTCCTGGTCTTGCTTTAACTCTCCAAGAACATGAATTCCTCTGCAAGCCCAACACATACCAGTCTCCACATTTAGCCGGCCAAGTAGACCCTCTGAAGATGAGGCTTGGGCCCTTTAAATGCTGCTCCTGTATTTCAAATGGCTCTTGAAAACCTCCTGTAACCTGAGCAGACAAAATTGGTGCTGGCACTGGAAAGCAGTTATGCAATATGCAGGAGGTAAAACCCTTTTGGCAGGGGCACATGAAAGGAGATACAAGTGGGAGGCTCCAGTTGCTGAGGTGAACACCATGTCTCTCTGGGAGAGAGGAGATATACGTGTCATAGAATCACAGAATGGTTTGGATTGGGAGGAACCTTAAAGATCATCTAGTTCCAACCCCCACTCTTGTGATGGTCTCCCTCCTTGCTGTTGTTCTCCCAGACCATCTCTGCCATGAAGGGTGGACAGATCTGGACAACAAGGTGAAGACACTGCTGGAAAAAGAGATAAGCCAGACTACCTGAATCTGAAAAGCCAATAGACAGCAGGCCTGTGCAAATGCTGTTCACCCTTGTGAACACCTTTCAAGTATCACCCTTTCGTGTACAAAGCTGTCAAGTCAGCCACGTATTCACTGAATTGTGTCCTGTCTTCCCTCTCCCAATGCTACCCTGGAGCGTGCAAACACAGGAGGCTCCTGAGGCGGAGCTGGGAGGGTGCCAGGCAACTCCACAGGGTGCAGCCTGCCACCCGTGGCCCTGGTAAGTGTGCCATGCCATACCTGGTAAGTGTGCCATGCCATGCCATGCCATGCTTGGTTAAGTGTGCCATGCCATGCCATACCTGGTAAGTGTGCCCTGCCCTGCCATGCCTGGCTCCTCCGCCAGCCCGGCCCGCTGCTCCCAAGGGCAGGGTTTGGCTGAGGCAGGCCGGCGCTGGCACATGTGAGCAGCAGGGCATGGATCCCATTTCCTTGCACTGGCATGTGCTGCACTGTGTGGTGGGGCTGTACAGGCTCGAGCTGTCCTGCCTCCTCAGGTGAAGTCTGAGGCTGCTCCCACCCCTGCTGCCAGGGCAGCTGCTCCAACCTGTAAAGGCAGGATTTTGCCCACAGCATGTTTTTCTCCAGCCATGCAAATTAATTTGCTGGTAACCAAGAAGTGGGATCTAACCAGTGCTCTGCAACACCTACCTGTGTTGGAGCTGCTGGTGTTCCTGTCCTCCTTTTCTCCCTGCTGAAAGCCCCCCAGTTGCCAGCTCCATGTCGCTGCCCTCCCAACCCTCAGCCAGAGAGAAAACTTCCAACACTGCCAGTTCAGCTGTGAACAAATGTCCACCAGTTTCTTGCTGCATTCTCCTGCATGAGCCATGCAAAATATCTGGATCTTGGCTGCAGAAGGTCCTGCACCCTCCTCCTTTCTAGCCCTTGCAAGAAGCTGCCTTGCTCTCCCCAGCCTGGTTAAGCACATTCCTTCCTCTCTCCCTTCTTTGCTCTGCCCTGCAGCAATTTCCAAAGCATTTTTGTGGCATCCAAGACCCAGAGACAAATTCATGAGCTGTGGAGATGTGGTTTCTGTCATGTGCTCTTAGCTCTGAGTCCTGGGTAGTGCAGGGGCGGTGGGTCCACAAGCATGAGGGCACCCACTGTGCTCCTTTCCTGAGGGTCAAGGGGTACTTACTGTTTCACAGCTGGCTCCTTCTAAGTGAAATCAAATTGCTCACTTGGAGCTGATTGGGAAAATACTATGTCTGTGCATTCTGTCCCAGGTTCCTGACTCTCAAAATAATAATAATTATGTGGCCTGGAAAAATTATTATTAACCATAAGCCTGGGAACTGCTTCTATTATTCAGCTTTATGGGAATCCATACAGCTCCCATGGAAGGGGATTATTTACCTAGGCCCTGAGAAAAAGCGGAGGAGCCTGCATGCTCCTTCTGGCTATTGTATTGCCAAATCCCCGGCAAGGCGTCCGGAGAGCGGTTTCCTCTAGCTGTCGTTAATCCTTGTGGGCTTGACGACCTCAGCACACGGCATCCTTTGGGTCACCGGCTGCTGGGAAGCCAGACTATTGTTTCAGGGCTTTTGTCCCAGACAGAGGAGCTGAGGAACCAGGCTTTTCAGGTGTCCCCATCACAAAGTGACTGGCTTGCAGCCTGGCAGTGGCTCAGGCCTTTCCTAGCTCTGCTGCTGGGAAGCCGGCTGGATTTGGACCCATTTCGATGAGGCCAAGGGAGGGACTGGCCCTGGGATGTTCCAGTATGAGCTGTGTTCACCCTGCATGAGGGAGCTTCCCTGCACACCTGCGGCTGCAAGAGGATGGCTCCACCACAGCCCCCATGGATAGGATGGAACACTGAGGACCCCCCACTCCCTCCTGGTCCCTAACTCCCAGCCTGATCTTCTAGTCCCTGCAGGGGAGAAGTGGGAAGGCCCAGTTTCAATTCAGTGCATGAACTGAAGCAAAGGAAATGTTCTCTTTCTCTAAGAGCTAAAAGAAATCTTGCAGGGAGGCTTTCTAATAGGGATGTTGCCCATGGCATGTATGTGCACAAATGTGCGTGGAAGGAATTGTGGCATGGAGGGAAACCCAAACAGGTCCTTCATTCTTGCCATGGGCTTGCGGAGCCCATGTGGTTCTTTTTACAGTGACAACCTTAGAGGAAGAAACAGAAATCTGGGTGTTTTTCAAGCCAGGGTTTGAACGGGGTTTCTAGCTCTTGATGGGAAAGTCTCTGTTCAAGGTTGCATCTGTCTCAGCACAAACTACATTTCAGAGACAGCTCAGAAGGAAGAAAGCTGTGATTTCTTCCCCATTGATGCTGGCGGGCAGTGCACTGGAAAGCTTGGAAAGAGCTGCCTTTTCTTTCTCTAGGTGAGGCATATAGCAATGCCTTCATGTGGGCATTGCTCCCCACTCCTGTCCCTCTCAGAGCTTCAGGAAGGCCATAGAGCAAAGCAGCCAGCCCCTACTGCCACCACATTGTGACTAAAAGCTTTCCTCTCTGGCTTGCAGCTGGAGCTCCCTCTTCCTGCCCTCTTCATGGGTGCTATGTGCCACCATGGCTTTGCCAGTGGCAGCAATACTATTTTGATGCTGCTATCGCTCTTTTTTGGTAACTCATTGCTTTGTGAGGTGCTGCTGATGGATTACGACAGGGATGAGAAAGTCACTTTTTACAACAGCCCAGCAGTGATGCCACAAGTTCATCCAGGATCTGAAGATGGTCTGTCTGGTGGCCCCCATAAGTAGAGCTGTGCTGCTGTCCCCCCCACTGCCAGCTAGGCAAGGGACACAGGGATAGTCTGTGGGTCTTCCCAACCCACACAGCATGGGGCTGCCCCAGAGACCCCTGAGTTGGTGCATCTCGTGGCCCTGTGTGCAGTGCTGGTCCGGGGCTGGGGGCACACCAGTGTGGCTCCATGCCTGAGCTCCCAGCCCACACCTCGAGCGTGGAGCTGCAGGGACCCAGCTGTGCAGCTGGCCTGGGCAGCCTCCATGCCTTGCAGGGATCACAAAGCACCAGCACGGCCCAAGGGACCTGCCCAAGGTTCCCCTGAGAGGCTGCAGCAGAGCAAAGGTCCAAGCTCTGTATGACCCAGCCAGCACCTGGCAAATGCAGAGCCACCCTAGTCCCTGCATCAGCCTTCACAGTGTGTGGGGGAGTGGGGTGACGCTGCTCTCAGGCATCAATCCCTCCATCTTCTCCCTGATTTTGCCCAGCAAGCAGCGTGCAGGGGCACGGAGGGACACCCTTCCCCTCCCCTGTGCTCAGCGGATGTGGACCGCGGAGGCAGCCGGACAGAGCTGTTTTCTCCAGCACAGTGCTGCCATTGTCCAGCTGGGCTCTGGGCCCTCTCATCCCCACCAGGCGGGCACAGCCAGGACCTCTGTGGCCCAGCAGCACAGACAGGTTGAAGGAGATGGATGCAAGCCTCTGGAGCAGGAAGCCCACCTTTGTGTCCCCATGGTGCAGCCCCACTGCTTTTTGGACTTCTGTGCGAGAGATGATATAAGGGAGTACAGTAAGGTGGTGGCTAAAAAAAGGAAAACTGAATGAATAGGAGGGGGAAGGGAGAGCAGATGACGCTGAGATGCAAGGGGCAAGGCAGAGCCAGTGAGGCAGAGCTGGGCTGCGAGCCGGAGAGGAAAAGCCGTGAGCCCCGTGGGAGCTGGGCTGTGGGAAGAGACAATGCGATGGAGGGGAAGGAGCCAGTTCCCACTCTGGGACACGCACAAGGCTGCAATTAGAGAGAGGAGACAGCGTGTCTGCCCAGGCTGGGAAGTCTCCTTCTGCCATGGACGCAGGGTCATGCAGGGGCTGGGGCAGAAACCCGCTGCCTGCTCTGTGCCCCTGCACACAGCTCCCCTTCGACTCGCACCCCTCAGCGGGGCAGAAGCCCCAAGGGCAGACACTGGCAGTACCTCCGGCTCCAAGGTGCAGGGGCTTTGCTCTCCAGTGCTGGCACGAGATGTCTGGGTGGGTTTCTGCTTGCATTGCAGTGGCACGGTCATACCAGGCGCCCTTCCTGGGTCAGCCCCCCTCCCCTGGCTGCCCTGGGCAGCCCCCTCCTGCCTCCTAAACCAACTGATCAAATACCAGTGTCCTCCAGGCAAGCAGGTTGCTTGACCGCCCACCTCTCACAGCTAGCACCCTTCAGCAGGCTTCTGGAATTTTCCTGGGTGAAGGATGCTATGGAAATATGCAACTCCAGAGCACAAGCTCTGGTTTTAGTGTCCTCCTCTGCACTACGATTATCTAGCTCCCAATGGAAAATTCAAGTTTGTTTGGAAACAAGGTCTCTGGGTTTGGCTTGGAAAGGCTCAGAAAATACCATGCAAGGGTCACAAACTTTTAACATAAGCCATGTTTGGCTGGGACTGTAAAAGAGGAGGGAGGTAGAGACGGCATATGAGCACACACCATTTTTGCTACTGCAACCTTGGCTGGGAAACTCTTTGTGCTTCGCTCCGTCTGGACATAAAGGTCCAAGAAAAGAGTTAGGTGCTCTAAAAAGAAAACAAACGAGTCATGCAGCCAGAGAAACTGATTTCCAAATTTGCTTTTTACAGCTCATTTTCACTACCCAGCCAAGAGGAAGATGAAGCAGAGCTCCTGCAAACTTCTCCTGGAGTGACAGCAAAGGGAGATGCTTGAAAAAACTCCAGCAACTCCTGGCAGGGACAGAAGAAAGAGGAGAGCCCTGGTGAACCAACAGTGGTTTTTTTAAAATATAAAATAATATACTTCAGACTTGCAGTGGTTTTTGCTTCCTGATCAACAGTTTTAAGCCAAACCAACTGCTTTCCTCTTTTTCTGGTCATTTTAAGATCTTTTCATTGAGGTGAAATTAAATATGAGGCGCGGGAGGAGACCTGACGGTTTTCCTGTCATTCTCACCTGCGTGGGAGCAGCAGGAGCTGGGAGTTAAGGCAGCCCCGTGTATTCACTGACCAGGCATTCACAGAGAAGTGTGGAAGATCACCACAGTGTATTTAGAGCTGTGCAGCAATAACAGCTAATTTGTTTTTGCCTAAAGAGCGGGTAGGGTTGGTGTTGTTTCATTTTAAATAAAGACATTTGGACTCCAAAGGTCATTTCCGTAGAATAACAATGCTCCTTTCAGAAAGGGGCACCGGCAGGGTCTCCGTTACTCCCAGTGCTCCCAGTCTGGTTTGAAAGCCCAGCTGCAGCTCAGCCGGGCGAGCATCCCCTGGGCTGCCCTCTACACGTTGCAGCAGCTGCTGTCCCAGTGCCCCCACCACGGGAAGCGCAGGAGTTCGGGAAGGAGTGTCGGCTTCTCTGCTGGGATGTTCACAAGCACCCAGTGCCTATTTGACAGTAAAATGAGGATGGTGTCCAGTCCCTCTCCCCCCTCACCCGAACCTCAGCGGCACCCCTGCGCCTTCTGGGATCACTGGCAGAGGATGGTGCATCCCCTGCAGGCAACAGTAGGTTTTCCTCATCCTCATCAGGTATGGCATGAGGATCAGATATGATCAAAAGTTCTGATTTTCAGATAGGTCATTTGCAGTGTGGGAAGGTTTTCCATGAGCTGCTGCCTTTAAAGGGCAGGTGAATGTGCCTCACTGACTTCAGTGAAATTGGTATCATGATCTGTATCCATGCAAGTACACTGAAGCTAGGCAATGCAGGAAGCATTCAGCAGAGCTGGGTGAAAAAGCAGGCAACTTGGTTCCCAAATCCAGTTACATCACATACTTATTTTCCTACATGCTTCCTAAATAGCTACTCTTTCAGGCTCTAAGCAGGCAGAAAGCATTGGAGCTGTGAAAAAGTAAACTTGGGGCTCAGGCTGTTCTCCATCTTGCAGGCATGTATTTACCAAAAATTTCCTCTCTGCTTCAGTGCAGCCCCCAGTATCGCTTCCTATCAGTCAGCCTTCAAGTTACAGGGCACTTTGCTTTAAAAGTACCTTATCTTTTATTCTACGTGGGGAAAGGATCTTCAGAAAGAAAAAGCCCTTGAGTTAAAAAGAGCTCCCCTCCTTAGCGAGCACTGCTGTTTGTCACCCTCTCAGAAATTTGTAAACCCTTTTCTCTGTATTTATCTAACTCCGCTATTTTGGGATTTGCCGTAACTGTCTGCACCAATGAGGTGTGTGTGCAAGGGACAGCGTCTGTGCTGCTTGGCTGATATTTTTGGCCAGTGCAGTGCTCGTTTCTGGGAACTTGGGTACCGCGGGAAGATGCAGTTCTGATCCCCTCATCTCTCTGCCTCTTCTTCCTCTTCTGACAGCACTGATGCCCACAGTGCTCAGCGGTCCCCGGCATAGATGCCTCTGGGTGTGCTGAGGGCTGGAGGAGAGGGGAGAAGGAGACTGGGATGGATGGCACAACTGGCTGCAGTTCGACCTCTTCTCCCATGCCAGCACTCTTGTAGCTACAGGAAAATTCACCAGGCAGCTGAAGGAGGTCTGCACAATTTTGCCTCCCAGGGGCATGGTAAGACTGTGATGGTCCATAAGAGAAGGCGGTTTACTTCCTCTGCTCTTCCCAAGGCTGCCCTGGCAATTCCCAGACAGCCAGCTCCTGTGTGGGAAAGAGCAGCATGGGCCAAACATGGCCAACCATGAACAGAAAGGAAAGGACTTCATCAGCCCACAGTCCTCCCCAGGGAGGTGTGAGTGCACACATATTGTATGCATACGTGTGTCTATGTACCTGAATACCTTACAGCTTACAAAACACTCGTAATTTTAATTTTCTTGTCTGGCAAGGGCATTTCTAAACCAGCTCCAGACACAGTTAACCCTGTCTGCCCTATGCTGCTCTCTTGTGCTGTCAGCAGAGAGATCTCTCCTAGCCTAACCAAAGTTGTGTTCAGAGCCATTGTACATCTACTGATCACACACAAAGGTCTTCCAGATTTCTTGGAAGCTTGCGGGAAAAGTTTTTTTCAGTTCCAGAGTTTTGATTAGGGCTTCTCTTCCAGTAGCCAGGAGGTCACAGTGTCTGCACAGATCACAACCTGAACATCTGCATCCTATTACACAGCATGGTGATTATTTTTCAACATTCCCCACGTCTTCTAGCAGTGACAGTGGTGATTAAAGCCTGGAGTGGATTCCTGAGTAGCATTTCAGCTTCCTTTACTTTCGCATCCTGACCGTAAACAGGAGGAGAGGGCTTTCCTTGGGCACTAGGTCAGGAAGCCCGTGTGCTTTAGGGTGATGCTGACGCACTGATGAAAGCCCGGAGATGTCAACTGGTACAAAGCAGCTGAACAAACCTGCCAAGGGGTGCCAACAATAGCAGGATGTCACTGCAGCTCGCAGGGAGGAGATTTCCATTCACTGATTTGGCTCCCGTGCCAAAAGCCGTCCAGTGGTCCAAGGAATAAAGCCATTGTCTCCAGGAAGTGACCTGCAGCAGACTGGTGGCTCAGAGCGAGTGACGGGGATTTGGTTTCCCATCCGCAGTGCCAGAGCAGCAAGAGGAGAAGGAGGAGGAGGAGGAGGAGCAGGAGGAGGAGGAGGAGGAGGTGTGTGAGGCAGGCTCTGGGCAGGGCACCTCTGGGCAGCCCCCCTCGCACCTCTCACATGGTCTGGAGCCCCTGCTACAAGGGGGCTCCATAAACTGTCTTGCTGAAGACTGGGACTTTATTGTTCTCCTTGGTGGAGGGAGGGGAGACAGGTCAGGGAGATCAAGGAGCCAAGAGGAAAAGGATTATTCCAGCAAGAGGCTGGAGCTGCCAAGCAAGTATTCCAGCCAGGAGACAGTCTCAAAATTTCCTGACTGAGAAAGGATTTTACTTTCTCTGCTTATTATGCACGGTGGCATTAATCAGCCTACATTTCTGGGCTGTTGGGTTTGGCCTTGTGCAGGTCGGCATTCAACATTCAAAAAACTTCCTTCACCATAATTTTCCCTACAAGTCTGTAAGGCAGCCAAGGGCAGGAAACTGTCTGTAAACGAGGGCAACTGCTCCGGGTGGGGTCCCAGCACTGAAAGCAGCTGCTGTCTATGGTCTGGATCCAGCCAGAGAGGAGAGAGAAGGCCAGATTCACCCAGCCGCTCACCCCTCCTGGGAAGAGGGGCTGTGGCATACAGCAGGGCGCACACCCTGCACAGCAGCTCCACAGCTCACCACAGGCCTCTGCAGCTCCTCCTGCCCTGGTCCCTCATTACCTGCCTGGTATTTCTCTGCTTGTCTGTCTGTCCGTCTGTCTCCTCCTCAGCGTGTGCCAGGGTCCCGTCCCCATGTGCCTTGCCTGCACGTGCAGCCCTGTCTGCGTGTCTCCCGCAGCCCCAGCGCCTGTCTTGCTCTCAGGAACGGCTCAGGTTGCCCGGGGCTGCCTGCACATCTACGTCCATCTGTGTTTTTCTGCTCAGTTACGCTCGTGTGCCTCTCCCTGCGTCCGCCTTCCAGCCCTGCCTGCGTCTCTGCTTGCATTTGTACATCTCTCTCCACTGGCCCTTTTTATCCTGGTAAACAGGACAGGCACGTGCATCCAAGCCCCGTGAGCCCAAGCTGGCTGGAATTGCGCCGGCTGAGAGCCAAGACAAAGGACAGGGAAGAGGAGAAGGGGCGGGGGAAGTGAAGGGGAGCGAAAGGGCTCTTGGAAAAGGCCTAGGGGACAACCCAGCTTCTTGCTGCCTTTGCACTGCTCTCATGGAAAAGATCCTCAGATAAGCCTGCTCGTTAAGATAACGACCTAGTGCCTGCAAGCCACCAAGCTGGAGGTGAAGAGAAGCTCTCCTTCATCCTCCAAGACAAGAAGATGAGCAAAGGCAGCTGCCTCTTGGGCCAAGGGGGGTCAAGGGTGGGGGGCACATCAGAGCTCAGGCAAACGGGGAGGGCTGCAAGGGGGTTGGAAAATGCAGTCTCAAAGCAAAAATCCTCCAATTTTAGAAAAATGCAGGTTGTGCAATTAAGCCTGTTTAAAATAGGAGTAGCATTACACCCCTCCCTCACAGAGAAGGGGCAGCCCGCACTGCATGACATAGCTTGGAAATACCTGCTCAGAGCCTTGGTTAAAAATCTGTCCCCTGCACACTGGCCACCACATCACACACCAGATGAACTGCTGCCTTCATGAGGAGCTTCTCTGCTGTGCCCACAGGTGTGGTGACACAGGGGGAGAATGCTGCAGCAAAGGCATGTTGGGACTTTTTGCAAAGGGCAGGGGACTTGTGGATGCTGTGGGCTTTGAAGAGTGCAGAGGACCCTGATGGGTCAAATTACAAGAAGCAGAGAGATCAGGTGAGAAACCCGGAAGAGGAGGGACCGGCAAGGTTTCTGGAGATACAGCTGGAAGAAGGGATGGAGCAGGTTGGCTCTTGCTTCTTGCATGGCACGTGCCACACAAGTGGTCAGAGCCACCCTGGAGCACCGGCAATGCCGGCAGTGTACACATGTGCACGGAGACCAGGCATGGGGAGACAGGAAGAGGCACAGAGGCAGGCACAAGATGAGTCAGCTGTACCAGCGATGACTAGGGGGGGTCCTGGAAGATGTCAACGTTTCTGTCTCACTTTCTGGAAAATACCCAGCTTCGATGGAAAACTACTGCAGCAGAAGTTACCAACGCAAGTCCTGCTTTGAATACCAGGCCAAAACCCACACAGCAGTGCTTGCTTTCCCAAATTTTAATATGACTCCTTTAGTCCTACATGGAGCCAAAGAAGCCTTAATGAAGCAGTTGACACAATGGAAGCAAGGGATGCCATCCAGACAGCCTGGGCAAACTTAAGAATAGGGTCAATCCAAGGTCAAGTTGTTGCGCCTTGGGCGATTGCGCTTATAAACACTTAATCCAATTTCAATCTCAGCGATGTCTTCCGGGAGATCAGGACAGAAGACTCTAAGCGATTGAGGAGATGCCTGAAGCTTCCTTCTTTGCCTGGCCCGCCAGCAAATAACAGCAAGCACGACCAGGGCAACTACAGCGGTCCAAAAGAGCCACCCAGAAAAGAGCCTGGCTTCCTCTGCGTCCTTGCTATTCTCAATCTCCTGCAGCAGATGCATCAACTCCTGGTGCAGATGCACCTCACGCTCCAGCATCTCTTTGGCTGTGGCTCTGCTGATGTGGTGATGCTGCTTCTGGCCGGGCTGGATGATGTTTCTGGCCAGCGAAGCTAGGAAGAGAGCAGTTGCAGCCATGGCCTGGAGGAGGTGGGAGGAAAGGAGGCTCATCAGGCTTGGGTGGGAGAGAATAGGGAGCTGGGGGCACCCAGCACATTCCCAAAGCCTCTCTGGGTATCTGCCATCTCTGGGAGCCCCGAGCCTCTCTCCCCCCAGACCCAAGGGCAGTAATGTGCCCTGTCTTGAGTGGCTCAGCTCTCTCTCTGTTTCAGAACCCCCTGGCATCTGCCCTGTCCTCCATCCAGCCCGGCCTTCGCCCTGCATAAGCACTCACCATCACCTGAGTCCTACATGAGTCCAGCTGGGGTGGAACTGGGGCTGCCTACTGATGCCCCTGGTGACACATCCTCCATGATGTCACAGCCACCAGAGCCACAGCACCCAGCCAGCAAGCCCAGGCTTCGTCCCCACCACCCAGCTCAGCGAGGCCTGGCCACCACACCAAGCGCAAACCCCACCAGCAGAAGTGAGCTCCCAGGAATGCTCTTGACAAAGAGACTCCCCTCCAAAGCCGTAACTGAAACGAAAATGGGGACTGCAGGTGGATGTCCCTGACATAGGGGTGCGATGTTTTCTGGGCCAGGTGGCCTGACTCCAAATTACCTTGCAAAGAAGAGCTATGAGCCCTTGGGCAGAGACAACTCTCCTCCCTTTCATTCTCTTGGCTTGCTTCTGCTGGGGCAAGGCATATGGATGGCAGTTAATTTAAGAGAAATTTTTTAAAAATCAGTGCAGCCACAGCTAAAGGCCTAGAGAGGGATGCCTGCAGCTGCCAGTGCTCTCAGGTACAGCAGCAGGAGGGGACATCTTCACTGCCCATGGGAGAAGGCTAAAAAAAACCCCAAAAGACTCATTAGTTTTCTTTCCCTCAACCACCCATTTAACTCCCCATGCCTTCCGCTTGTTCCTCGCTATCTAATTAAACTTCCTCAGATGACTGTGTTTCAGGGCAGAAGGCTGGTGTGGGGGGTGTGCAGGTCTCCCAGTCCTCAGCCAGTTGCAGGGAAGGAGTGGGGGTGTGTGCACCCCCGTGCTCCCTGTGTCCAGGCTCTGTCCCTGGCTGCTTTGTGCAGTCGGATGGAGACATAACAAAGGGCACACTGCAGTCGCCACTGCAGGTTAGGAGATAAGCAGCCCTCTCTTAATGAGGACACAATATACCTGGCAAGACTGTACCCCTTGTGGGGAACAACAGGCTCTTTCACTCCAGGCCCTGGCACAGCCAGGAGCAGCTGTGGGACAGAGGGAACAACAGCTGATAAATCAGCTCAGCACCACCCGCCATAGGAAGCCCAGGCTAACAGCACAGCCTCACATCAGCTGTTGTTGGGAAGCCCTGGGATGTCCCATGTTGGATTCCACCAGCAATCAGAGCAAGACAGCAATTCTGGAGGGCTACAGCTTTGCTAAAATTGGCTTTCCCAGGAAGGCAGATGGGCATGGCAGCTCTCCACCGCCAAGGGAAAGCTGCATTTCTGCTGCCGGTAGCTGCTGAGGGAAGCCAATCCCGGAGGGAAAAGGGCAGCATTACATTGAGAGACCTCTGCTTGCTGCTTGGGAGGTAAAATCCCCACCGAAAGGAGCCAAATTGTTACTGTGTGTATCTAAAGGCACTGAATTATTAAGAAGAAGAGATCTTTTAAGGCTGCAGGTGAAGCAGAGAGCTTTACAGATGGATGATATTAAATGTAATGGACCTCTAATGGAAAACCACCTGATTGGCACAGAATGGTTTCCCAGCTGTGGAGCAAACCCAAGCAGCTGGAGTGAGTGTGGTACATTACTGCCCCAGGGAACGACTGGGTTTGGTAGTCCTTCGCAGCATTTTGGAGTATTACAGTGAGCCTGTGATGGAGAGATACTCCCTCCCACCCCGTTCTCTGAGAACACTCACAACCCAGCCTTTGCTTTTTCCGGATGAGCCCAAAACAGCCTTTCCCTGTCTCACCACTGCACGCTTACACGTGATTAAGGTCATATAAGAGCCGGCTGTTGTTTCCAAGCGTCCTGAATTTGTCAAAATTAGGCTGGATTTGTGGAAACTGGCTTCCTGAGACCTCGGGCACTTCCTGCTTTGAATACCAGGCCAAACACAACACAGCAACATTTGCTCTCCCAAATTTTAATATGACTCTTTTAGTCTCACATGGAGCCACAAATTACAACATTCGTTTATCTGAATGTCAGAGAGGAACCATGAAACACCAACACTTTAGAAGCAGCAGGGAAATACCTGTAAATCATCCCAAAGGAGTTAGAGAGGGTTCTTCCCAAAAGGTAAGGAGGGTGATAGCCCAGCTGAAATGTCTCTACACCAATGCACACAGCATGGGAAACAACCAAGAGGAGCGGGAAACCATGGTACAACCAGAAAACTATGACCTAACTGCTATCCCAGAAACCCAGTGGGATGAGTAGCACAACTGGAACACTACAACTGAGGGCTACAAGCTCTCCAGAAGAGACGGGCTGGGAAGGAGGGAGGGTTGTTGTGCTCTGCATTAAGGAATGGATGAATTGTGGACAGTTGCCTCTGAGAAACAGCCACAAACAGGTTGAGAGCTTGTGGATGAAAATTGAGGATGGGACCACCAAAGGACAGCTTGTGGGTGGGGCCTGCTCCGGGTGCCTGACCGACTGATAAGGCTTCTTGCTTCAGCTACAGAAGCCTCATACCCACACCCTTTCATCCAGATGGAGGATTTCAACCATCCAGACGTCTGCTGGGAAAGCAGTACAGCTGGCTGAGAGCAATCCAGCAGACTCTTGGAGTGCCTAGAGGACAACCTTCTGGTCCAGGTATTGGACAAACCAGCCATAGAGGTGTTGCTGGACTTGGTGCTCACATGTGCTGATGATCTCATCCGTGAAGTTAAGTGGAGGCTGTCTGGGCTGTAGCAGCCAGGCCCTGGGTGAGTCCATGATCTTGAGGAACATGGGTCTGGTGAGGAGCAGAGTGAACTTTGGAAGAGTGAACTTCTATCTGTTTAAAGAATTAGCGGATGAGATCCCCTGGGAGACTGCCCTTAGGGACAGAGGAGCTGACCAGAGCTGGTAAGTCTTTCAGGCCACTGTTCTTAGCTCTCCATCCACAGGAGTCAGGAATCAAGCACCAAGTAACTCCCTAAGTGACCTGAGGAGCAGAAAAGGCCATTACAGCTGTCTACTCTGCTCTGCTGCAGCAAGGAAGCCTTTGCTCTAAGACCTTGTAATCAAATATAAGACAAACAAGAAAGGTGGAATAACCAGGGTGGAGAGGAAGTCAAGGGCTGGAGGAAAGTGTGATGTGTACCAGAGCTGCAGGGACTGAGGCTTTCTATTCCTAATTAACAGACTCACTTGTCTTATTTTCTGCTCTGACCACCAGCTTTTTAAATATAGAAGGCTCCTCCCTGGCTATGTACACAGCCAGCCCGGCACCACCATCCATCTCAGCTACATGGCCACAGGTCACATTTTCAGAATCACTTGATGGGTGGATTAATGGGTGCCTTTTTATTGTCAGCTTCCCAGCTTTCGGGCTGGGGTGGAGGCGGGAAGGAGAAAAATAACTAATAAGAAACCCCCATATGTGAAGTTTTGAAGTGTCATAAAGGTGGATAAAAAAAGTCGAGATTTTATTTTAAAATTAATCCGTAGGGGGTTTATTTGCTGCTTAGTATGAAAAATGTGAGGCTTGTAGGTTCATTTTTCACACTTTCCCCCACACGCAGCCCAGGCCTGGAAAGTTACTTTATTATTTTTAAATGAAAATATGGAGCTTTACTGGAATAACTAGTAACTGTGGGTGTTCTTCAGTGCTGCCCGGTGCAGCCACCCGTGCAGAAAAATCAAGGTTTCTATTACATTTAAGATGAAGAGCAGGGTCTCTCATCTTCTCTTTCAGGCTTTGAGAGGTAATATTTATTATGAAAACCTTGGAAGTGATTTACAAATAATTGTGATGGTTGATACAGGTTTGATGTACTAAACAGCTCAAATGGAAGAGTTTTGGGTTGTTTTGTCTTTTTAAATTACTGCTATCAAGAGGGAAACTACCCAGATTTAAAAGCTGCCCTGTATGTAAAGCAAAGAAAACCCCAGCAGGATGCAGAAGAAGGTCTGGGTGCGGAGTAAGGGGAAGTCAGCAAATGGCATACACAGAGCCTGGGCTCAGAAGGGGGGGCTGGGAAATAATGACTCGCTCTCTCCATCGCCTATGGAACTGCGGCAAAGCAGCACTTCAGTCAGAAATCTCCCGTCCAAGCCGACGTTTCTCACAGTGGAAATCCAACCCCCCCGAAGGACAGGGAGGGATTGTTTTAACCTCTCGGGCAGAGCCAAGTCTCCAGCCGCGCTGCAACAGGCAGCACGCTGCTCCGATGCTGCTCCCGCTGCGGCGCAGCTCCAGCCCCTGCTCCCGCTCCCACCCAGCCCACGGCCATAGGGATTTGACTGCGGCAGCGCTCCTGCTGCGAACGGATCCGAGATGGCCTGCCGCACTTTGCACACAGCTGCTCTGGCCACAGTGATTCAGCCTCACCCTGGCTGCCCAATGCCGCCTGTTATTCTTCAGAAAACCAGGGTGGCGTGAGTCATCTGGTCACACCAGGACAAGGCCAAACACTTTGGGCTGCCCACAGCTGGCTCAGCTGCACAGACCATCCTCAGCCCGCTGGCTGCAATAGGGCCACGCTTATCCTCTGTGGTCTGCATGGCTGCAGCTGAAAGCACCTGCCCATGACATGGGGGACACATAGAATCACAGAATGGTTTCGGTTGGAAGGCACCCTAAAGGTCACCTTGTTCCAACCCCCCTGCCATGGCCAGGGACACCTTCCACTAGACCAGTTTGCTCAAAACCCTGTCCAGCCTGGTCTTGAACGTTTCCAGGGACGGGGGATCCACAGCTTCTCCGGGCAATCTGTTCCAGTGCCCCACCACCATCAGAGTAAAGAATTTCTTCCTAATACCTAATCTCAACCTACCCTGTTTCAGTTTGAAGCCATTCCCCCTTGTCCTATCACTATGTGCCCTTGCAAATAGTCTCTCTTCCTCTTCCCTGCAGGCCCCCTTTAGGTACTAGAAATCTGCCTCGTGGGACAGAAGACGCGTGTACTGGGGCACACCATCATGCTCACAAGAGGTCCTCTCCGAAGCAGGGGAACATGATTTTTACTGTGACTCTTCTGACTGGGAGGCACTCGGAGGGGCCAGGCCCCCTTGGCATCCTATTTCCCACACCCCATCACCTTACACACTGGGCAGGGCTGGATGCTGTGCTGCAAGGGTACACAGGAGGAGAGGTATCCCTGCAGGGACCACCCCTTTCCAGCTGCACCCAGGGGCTGCTGCAGGCCTGGGGATGCTGGCAGGGGGAGGGATTGCTGACAGGGCACAGGTGCTGTCCCCAGGGCTGAGCCAAGCTGCACTCAGTGCCAGCAGGGAGTCACACCAACAGTTCAATGCTCTTTGTGCCCTGGCTGCCTGTCCCAGGGAAACACTGTCTTCAAGAATCACATAACCCATGGTAGGACTGACTTGATGACGTAGGGCTTGCCCTTGCCCAGCAATTTATTTGGATGCAAGTAGTATTTGCATGATAATTACTCTGCCTGAGTAACACCATGTGTGGCAAAAAGTGTGAGTGCTTTTCCTCTCCTCTGAAGTAACTCCATTTAGAGACAAGCTTTTTGAGCTGGATGAAGCTCAAAGCAGATCCAAGGTACTGCCTACAGTTTCCACACAGCATCATCCTGACTTTGTTGGACTGCTCTGTGTGACCAGAAGGAGCCATGAGGTGCCCCAAATCAGAGTGGGAGGGTAGAAGCACCATGCTAAGCAATTAAAGAACACCTCCATCGCCCTACGCCAGCTACCCGTGTGCCTGGACTTTCCTTCGGGCTGGCACAGCACCCACTGCCTGCCTGAGCTGGTATCTGGGCGGGCGGGAAGGAATTTGGACCCAGTGGATCTGATTGCCAGCAGTCTTAAGGAGGCACATGCAGCCATGACGGGCCGCAAGTCTGCCTTTAGGACTAGCGACAGCATCCAAGGTGCCTGGCTGCATCTGGACCCCGTGCTGGCTCAGGGCACCTCGATCCAAGCAAGGGGGGCTACCGTGCTCAGCAACCTGGAGTCTGCACCAGGGTCTGGTGAAGCGGGGGGCAATGAGTGGTCTCAGTTCATCTGTGGATTTAAAAGCCCTTCCAGAGAGAAGGAACATGAGGGTGCTGTGTAAAGGCCTGATGAAAAATATTTAAATATTTCAGGTTCCAGTGTAACTTGAGTCACTTGGAATGGAAAGTTTCCATTACTCAATAAATCTAGTGCATTCATTTAAAAGGAAAAAAAAAAAGAAAAGAAAAGAAAAGAAAAGAAAATGGACAACTTTGGTGTTGGCTTGAGGAACATAACAGTGCAGCAGAGTCACTGACAAGCACCACCCACCAGCAGGTACATGATGTTCTTGGCCCAGGCTAGGGCCAAGGAGGGACACGGAGCAGGCATGGAGCAGTGGGCACATCTGCTGCCCAGGGAGGGCCTGCTCAGTCATGCTGGCACAGGTAATGCAGAGAGAAATTTAGGCTTGGATCAGAGCAGGTGGGAAAAAAAGCCCAAACCTGTGCACCTTCATATGAAACTAAATTGCGGGATAAACTTTTAAGGAAGATTTATGTGGAGATGCCCATGTCTGAAGCAATGCTCTGCACTACCTGACTGCGAGCAAACTCTGCCCAGGGGTGCAGACATGATCACCCCTGTCTTCTGCCCAGGAAGGGCAAATACCTACTGCCTTGCCAGGTGCTGGACTGTCCCAAATCCAGGAGCCCCCTGCTGAAAACCGGATGGAGGATTAGGTCTACCTGCCCCAGCTCCTTCTGCCACTCCCCACGAGTGGGTCCTGTTCCTAAGGCACGCTTCACAGAGGACCACGCTCCCCACATCAGGTTTTGGGGGAAAAGGAGGAGGTTTATATGTGTCCGGACTGCTATTCTCAAGCAGCCCTCGGCCACCCCGATGGCTTCAGAGGGGGTACCCGAGCCGGGAAGCTGTCGCGGGCAGTCGCGGCCGCAGGCGGTGCCGGAGCCCGGCCGCGGGCGGAGGGCGGATGGCGGGGCTGCACTGCACCCCAGCGGCCGCCGAGCTCCCGCAAACAGAATCCCCGGTGGGAAAAATCCCCGGTGGGTCCACATCCCCCAGACCATCCTCAGCCTTCCCGCTGCGACAGCTCCTAGCCCTCCCCAGCGCCTCTCTGTCACAAAGACGTTTTTAGTATTACAGCCACTTTAGTGCCTCCCGTTATCCCGCTTCCCCTCTGTCCCAGTCTTCTTCCAGCAACACTGCAGCCAGAGGAAAAGCTTGCACAAGCACTGCGGCCCAGGGTTTGGGGAGCTGGGGGCTGCTTGCAGCGGATACAGGAACACACAAGTAAAGTAAACAGAGCAGGACCCTCGGCGGCACCTTCTTCCCTAACACACCGAAGAGACGTGGAGCACAAGGGAGAACACAGCCAAGGCAACCTGGAGCCTCCCAGCCCCTTCTCCCCAGTGCTCGAAGCTCTTCCAGAGGAAGAAGCGGGGGATGGCACTGTGACACTCTAGAAGGGACCAGCTGACATACGTTAGATGTAGGGCATGACCTGCGCCCTCGCCAGCTCGCACACACCAGACCCTACAAGCTCAGCAGCACGGGAGGAGAGCAAGAAGGGCTCTCCCTGGAAGGCTGTGAACAGAGCTTGAAGCTGCACACCCACTGTCACCCTGATGGGCACCAGAGCACCCAGCTGCTGGCAGCAGGGCCGGAGTGATGCCCTGCCCTCGAATGGGGGAGAAATAAATACCCCCCCTTCACCTGGAGGTGCAGCTGCAGTGCAGAAACTGTCCCCAAACACAGCTGGTGTTTTTCTGGAGCTGACACAGACAACACATGGCAGGGCTCCCACCTGAGCTGGCTGGATCAGGCAGCAGAAGGGAGGGCAGGGAAGTGTCGCCTCCCTGCAGCAGGATAGTGTGATAGCATCCACTGACATCCTGCCTCTGTGTTTCTGGGCAGATAGTGACAGTAGTCCAGATACTTGTACAGCTTCCTGCCCAAGCCAGAGGAACAGAATTACTGCAAATACTGCTATTTCTGGTCAGTCTGAGGAATACAACCTTGCCAGTCAGTCCTGCCCTGTTGCAGGGACCATTTTTGAAACAGAGGCCGAGGCAGTGGCATAAAAAATGCTCTCCTCATGACAATCCTGCATTTACAGCCGGAAACTATTGTAAATAATATTTACATCCAAGGCGCAAAAAATGTGAAGACAGAGCACTGCAATTTGGCAAGAGATGGCTCTATAATCACCAAGAAGGATTTAAACAAGCAAACAAACAGAAAGGAAACCATACCATTAACGGTATCAAATATCAACAGAGAGAGAAACAACACAGCCTCACTGGCAGCAGCAGCAGCAGCTTTTCTGCCTACAGAGCAGCCAGGCAGTCACAGATGACTTTCACAGCTCAGCCCATGTTAAGGAGTCAGGCCAGAAGGCTGGGAGAGCTGGGTCCAGGTCTCTGTACCACCTTGGACAAATCACAGGCCATCCTTTTGCCCTATGCACCAATACAAGGAAAAGCCTGGAATACGCAACACCACGATCACACCTCCCTCCCTCCTCCCAAAATGGTGCACAGTTCTACCAGTGCCAAATGGGAATGCTTGGAAGGAAAAACTACAGATCTCTCACCTTAAAAATCCTGCTAAATCCAGCTCAAGTTTGACCCAGTTCTTCCAGGTTCTCAAGATGGGCTGATGTGGGTTCAGTTCCTGTCTTGCCCAGGACAGGGAGACGGTCTGAGGATGCCTTTGAGGATGTTGTAATGATAAACTAACTGAAGGATGAAAAAGAGGGAGTCCTCTTGATTTTAATGGTCATCTTTCAAAGCACTACCATGTGTCTGTCTTAGAAGTGTTTCAAATGAGAAACCAGCCCTGCACTTCATCTGACCAGGATTTATGATATGGCTTTTCCAGCTTGTAAGAGCAGACCACCGGAAAAAAATCAATAAAAGCTAAGTTGGAGCTGCATCGTCCAATAGAATGAGGTTTAGATTGAGCTGTTGTCCAGTGTATGTAGGTAAGAACCATTGTATTGTCCCCACATAGCCCTGCTGTCAGCATTACAAGATGCTTGCTGGGCTGACACTGGTGCTTCTGCCTGTTAAGCCTTAGACTCTGGCACACACTACAGTTTTCCTTTACTGTTGGTCACAGACCAGATCAGTCTGTGGACTGAGAAAGGGATGCACCTGTTCACACCCATGAGTTTTGTGTGAAATTTCAGTGAAGGTTTAGCACTGCAAGTTTGTGGGTACCTGACCAGCCCCTCAAGGAGCTATGCCTGAAGTGCCCTGAGTAAAACAGAAATGAGTATTAGGGATCTCCCAGACTGCCTTAGGCTGTATTTCAACAACTACTGAGTATTGCCAAAACTTCTGTTTGTTTTCTGAGATGTTTCCTGTTTAGAAAAACACCCCAAGCCCCCAGTGCTCTCCTGTTCACTAACTAGGTGCTACACAGAGCTCAGGAAGCAAACACTGGGTTTGGATGCTAGCCTGTTTTTCATAAATTGCAAATATTTTGGATGTAAACAGTGACTATTTGTTGAAATGTCATTTTCTATTTTTTTTTATTTTGACTGTAGGTTGAAGGTTCAAAGAGATTAAATTTTAGAACACCAGGAGTAGCCTTTGCTGTGGTTTCCTAAGCAAAAGGGGGATGTAAAGTACTGGAACACAAACAGGGAAGTGGTCCTCCACTTTGAATGGAAAAACTTTGCTCTTATTAAATCCTAGCACATGAAAGCAACCAGTTGCTACAGCCTCTCTATGCTGGGATCACATTAGGGGCTTTGCCCATGCTGCATGACGAGGCTGCTGCCACCTCCAAATCCCAGCTACCCCCACATCCTGACCTCTGTCACATCCCAACCTCCATCAGTGCAGTTTGCCATGTGGCTGTTTCACATGCAGCAGGAAGAGCAGTGATCATCATAGGTCTTTGATCATGTTTTGGGGTTTCTTTAACAGCTCTTGAAGTATTTCAATTTGCCAGAGGGTTGGTACTTGTGTTTTTAGGTGTTCCCTTGCCATAGGTCCCAAATCCATGTGTATCATGTGGTTTGACTTTGTCAGCTCTGATGTCTCACCACTGTGCCTCTCTCAGTGCCTGGAGGAACCTAATTGAAAGCACTTCCAAACAAGTTCTTGTGTTGCAGCAGCTCCAAGAGGCACAGTAAGGACCGGGGCCCCTCTGTGTGGGGGCTTGAGCAGCATCACTGCTTTTAGGAGGCTTTAACACAAGGACAGTGACACGCTACCTTAGCTGACAAAGTCACCAGGGCGACAGGAGGACAACATTTGACCGGTCTGCTCCTCTGGGCAGTTCATTTTGCACTGTACTTACAGAGGCAGCTGCCTTCAGTTCCAGCTGGAAGCACAGGCAGAGAGAGCTTGGGCTCTGCCCCCAATTCATGCTGCCTCTGTACCTCTAGAGAGTGGTGAAGGAAAATACAGTCCAGGTTGGGCTAGACTGGTGCATACATTATAGAGTATCTATTGTGTGCATATTGCATATCATCATCACCACTTATTAAAATCTTCATCAAGACTCGAGGTGCCATTGCTGGAAGCAGCCTCATTCATCATCAGGGATGCTTTTGGGAGCATGTGGTGGCAGAGGGGGAGCAGCTCCTGGGGGCACACAGTTGCTGTCATCCTGTACAACACTTATCACTGTACTACACCCAAGGGGGGCTTGGCCAGTCAGAGCAGGATTTCTGCCCCTGCCCCACTCCCACCATGGCTGTAGGCTGAGCAGAAAAACCTCCAAGTGTTGTCAAAAGGCTCTGCCTCCTGAGCAGCTTCCCTCACTCCTCATGGGTCCAGGAGCTTGCCCAAAGTTACCATGCTGTGCAGAAGTCCCGGGAACAGCCCAGGACTATGTCTGTCCCGGAGGATGCTGAGACAATCACTCCACCCTGCTGCAAGGTTGAGTGCCCTTCTGCAGTCTCCCTCAGGCACCAGGAGGGGAAGACAGTCTGCTGCCGTCTTTTTTTGGTTGTTAATGTCGGGTGTGAGTTCCCCGAAGCCATATAGAGCATCTGGCACTGCCATCCCCTGCATGCTGCCACTTCATCATCCTAAACCAGGGGATGTCATTAGCGATCTGCATGGCTGTGGCACTCACAAGGAGCACTCATCCATCTGCTCCTCCCCAAGTACCTCCTTATCACCCCAGGAGCTATCTTGGGTGGCTGGAAAGGCTCTGTTGTCTTTCCTGCTGTTCAGATCAGGATCTCCTTTGTTACTCCGAGGTTTTGCTAAGGGTTTGCATTGTGTTAAGTTTCAGGAAACAGAGTGAAACTGAAGATCTTTGTATGCCAGGCTCCAGCCCTAAAGTCCTTAGTCTCTGGGGAATGGAGAGCAGACAAAAGAGAAGAGGGTACAATACCTGAGCAAAAGATCAAGCCAGTGAGATAATGTATTATTCATTAAGTATATCTCCAGAACAAGTAACAGAGGGAGTGCAAGAGCAGAACTTATAATGGTCTTAGGTACAGTTGTAAAAAATTTATATTTTTTTCTCCTCTTTTTTGATATCTGTTTACTTCATTTGGGATAGGACTCTGCCTAGCCACCATTTTTGAAAATGAGTGTATTTATATATTCCCACTATTTTCACTGGTGATGATGGGATGTGCATGGGATCATATGAGTAGAAAATGTCCATGGATAGAACTGCAGAGGTCTGAGTTTGATTCTAAAGCTGGTGGTAGCTGGGGTCTTTCCTGAGACCTGTCTGTTAAATGGCCTCACAACAGAGACCGAGCTGCTCTGACCTGTGGTCATTTCTCTCTAGTGGCACAGATGCCAGAAATCCATCTGTATGGTGCCTTTCCCAACCTCCCAACTTTTCTCTTACTGCGACTTCTAATACTAGCCAAACCAGCCCAGAGGAGATCTCAAGAAGACCTCCTAGATGTATATTCTCACCGTGGGGCTCCTGCTGACTCTTGGAGGGTGTCTCCTGTCCCCAGATTGCTGGAGGACTCATAGGATGCTGTGCTAAATGCACTGGAACAGGAAGGAACTGGGCAACAGCAGTTCAAGTCAAGGACCTGGGCCTCCAGCACAGAGATAATGATAATTAAGTGGCTATTGCCAAGGGCAATCCCCTCCCAGAAGTACCATGCTTCAGTGCACATGCAGCTTTGGCTTCTGGCATCATTTACACCTTCGGAACTTTCCTTCCCCATGCAAGCCCCCTATTCAGGTCCTCATTTGGGAAGGAAAGCAGTGAGGGGCTGGTGGCGGCAGAGCTACTCCCTATTTCAAAGTGGGTGCTAAAACCCTTCTGCTCAAAACTGAGCAGAAAGACACCGAAAAAAGTCCCCTCAGCCTTGAGCCTCCACAATTACTTTTCACCCTCCTTACCACCCCAATCAGAGGCAACTCTGCACTGTCACACAAAATTAAACTTTCTCTTTATTCTCCAGTCTAATCTCTGTCTCCGCAATACGATCCTGAGGTTTAATCTGATTATGATCCTTCATATCACACTATAACAAATGGCCCCAGCTGCCAAGCTAAGCAGTTTAATGAGATACTGTGTCGGCTATCAAACCAAAGGCAGAGGAGACAGTGCAAACAAAGGCATTGCTTGTTCAGTCCCATCCCCAGGACGCAGGGCATGGGCTACAAGGAAACACTCATGCAACTAGGGTGTTTCTTCTCTAAGAGAAGACCTGCCTTTCTGCAAGAGTTTTGATGGAGAACTGTGTTCTATCAAGCAGGGTGGCAGATGCTCCGTGACTGGCAGCTGTGAGATGTGAGCACAACGTTGTCTGGCCATGAGGGTCTGAATACAAGAGAGAGAAAATACAGTTTGTCTTTGGTCAGATGTTATTACATCTGATCTAAACATAAAAGCCCAAGATGTATCA
This sequence comes from Eulacestoma nigropectus, assembly GCA_013397775.1. Taxonomy (NCBI): domain Eukaryota; kingdom Metazoa; phylum Chordata; class Aves; order Passeriformes; genus Eulacestoma; species Eulacestoma nigropectus. The sequence continues at coordinate 2,173,237 of VZTE01007283.1, read as the reverse complement.
CGTGGCAAACCAATATAGTTGTTTGTTAATCCAAATGCAATCAGACACTTTTTTCTTCCTGCCTAGATACCACCCTTCCCCCTCAGAATTGCAGCCAAAACATAATTCCCTCTCAGTGGCTAATGGCATTCATAAATTACGCTCAAGATCTATTGTTCATTTAATCCTTTTTGCTTCTATTAGCTCTGGTCACCGATCTGTTGCCTCTCCAGTCTATGGCATTTTAATGACACAGCTAGAAAACAGCCAAACTCTTCAGCTTAGTGGTAAAAGCTGGATATGTGTTACAAGGAGGAATTTTGTCTACCACTAACTCAGGGTGAAGAAGTGTGGGAGAATTACAGGCCAGAGCTGGTTGCTGCCTGGGGAAGGCAGAGAGGAACAGGCTGGAGCAGACTCATTGATTCTGGCCTGAGCTCAGGTCTTATGGAGAAGATGAAGCTGTTGGCCCATGGCCTCAGGAATATGGTTCACTTCCAAGACAACCAGCCCATGGCAAGCCTTTCAACCAGCCTATCCTAGTTTGCTAAAGGAAATCATTGATGATAGTCGCTCCTCCTTTGAAGCTGCAGGTGTTTTTTAGGGGAACTTGTCCTTTGTGTGTTCTTTCGTCTTCAGCACAGGGGATATACTGCATGGATTAGTATTATCAATGTGACATGCCATTACAGCAGATACTGATGAGACTCCATCTGGAAGGCTGCAAACCCCCCTGGTTATCTGTGCAGAGATGAATTACACTCAGTGTAGAGCAGGACTGGAACAGAGGTTTTATCAGTGAAAAAGAGACCACAGAGTTTGGCACATCGAGTCACATTCAGATAAAGGCAAGGGAGCTTATGATTACCCTTGTGATGGTTGCACAGACAGCAAACCCTATGGAGGGTGAGCAGAAGCTTGATCTGGACTGGTACAAACCAGACTGCACTGGCTGTGAACACATCTAGGCTGAAAGTTCAAAGAAGGCTCCTAATGATCTGTGTGGGTCTGAAATAATCTGCCTGCCTCAGGAGCCAGGGGCAAAGTATCTACCTACTTTGAAACAGCTCTTGGTTAATTTGGGGGAAAGGACCAGAAAGAGCAGCAGACGGATTTGGTGGCTGATGACATTCCTCCCAGCTACATGTCCTCATCCTTTTAAAATGGGATCCCAGGAATTCAACATTGATGTTCATTTCCTTAGCAATTTTTACCATGGATTTTTAAAAATTTCCTCTGAGCTGCATTCTTGTTTTGGTTCACTAGTGGCTTGGAACTGGACTTTCTTAAGCTCTCCTGAATTAACCAAACTTCTTCCCTGGTTGCAGTGCATGCAGGCTTGTCCTTCAGGTCCCCCACCTGTGTTGTGACAATACTGGCACCAGAAGGGGCTATGGCCTGCCCTCTGCTGCTGGGATGTGCTGCAGAAGTAGATGGGTGTAAGGCTGCTTGCAGTTGTGGCAGAAGAGGTTTGGCTGTTCAAGTTGCTGGATAACAAATGGTATCCATCTCCTCCAAGGCAACAGGAAAAATGTGCTGGGCCAGATGCAACTGAGCCATGGCTGGGGATCAGGCTCTGGACCACCCTGTATGTAAAGAGGTGCCCTCCCAGGCTGAAGCAGGCTCAGTTCATGGTTCTTGGAGCTGTTGGCCTGTGCTGCTGCCCGATTCCAAGAGCGGCTTCTCTAAGAGTGGAAACAAAAAGATATTAAGATTTTTAGTCCAGAAATCTTTAAGTGGCATAAGCCACAGTTGTGCAGCTGGTAATTACCACCACCCAGGGGAGCCTATGAAGATGCCACTCTTTTTTCTAATTACTACAAAGGGTTTCAATTTGATTAATTCTTTCCTTAATGCATTTCCTTGTAATTTGTATTTGTGAAGATGCTAATGGTAAATTAGAGAATCTTTCCTATGAAAAATACATTCTGCACTCTCCATAGGCTTGGTCTCTGGTGGCACTGTGCATTCTTCATCACCCATCCAGAAGATGCTTTCAAAGCCAGGTGCTGATCCTGTCCCTTCTTTCAGTTCAAAGATGTTGCTTGGAGCAGAACTGACAAGTACCTGTAACATGATGGGAGTGTTGTCCATTTCTTTGTGCTGCAATGGCTTGGGTCAGAACAGGCTAAAACACATTTGCTACCTGGTGCTGTTTAATTTCCTTTGAAATTGTGCATATTATTCCAGCCAGAGAAGTCAGATCCCAAAGAGGTCAAGGGCACCACACACCTCCTACAGTAATGGCACAGGTTGGCCTGATAGGGTGAGTGGGATCTCTTACCATGATTTGAGCACTGGCTGCTGTGTCACTATTTCAGTTGACATTGCAAGGATCTCAGATGAGTGGGGGTGGGGTAATAATAAAAAAATATGTTTCTCCTCAAACCCAGAAATCCTAGCATTGGTAAGCAGAAAAATATTTAGTGTGAAGGCAGAATTATCCTGTTATCTATCACTGTTTTGCTCAGAGAGGCCAGGCTGCTCCCACTGGGAACACAGTTTGCAAAGTGCTCTAACTTCATTGCTGGGCACCATTTCAAACTAAAGATGGAGTATAAGTGAGGGTGAATAGATGGTCTGTAATGGCCTCTGTGTACACCTGGGTTCCGTGAACTAAAAGAGAGTTGATGTGCACTGAGAAATGACCATTCCCACCAGAGCCAAAGGGGTGGCATCAGAAAACTTGTTCTGAGAAAATATCTTCTCTATTTTTTTTTTTTTTTTCTGGAGGAGAGAGAAGAGGAGGGAGACAGAGGACCCTGAGGGGTAGGCACGCATGGGAGTCGTGGCCTAGCCCCATAGAGAGAGGGCAGGACCCCAATGGAGCAGGGCAGTGGCTATTCCTGCAAGTTCCCTCCTTCCCAGAACCCTGCCTGCACTTTGCTTGTTGGTGCTTTCCCAATCGAAGGCTGTTGGGAATTACTGCAAGACCATCAGAAACAATAAATCTATATTCCGGCTCTTAGAGTGGCTTCCAGAATTGAGAGACTTTTTACCCAAGTCTTGCTATTTGTTAGCAAGCTCTCCCATGGTCTCTTCTCTCCTTTTTGGCAACAGAATTCAGCATTAAATTAATCGAGCTCATTTGTCTCAGCTCAATGATAATAACAAGATGCTGATTTTAAGAGCGAGATCCTGGATCAATGTTTGTGCTTCAGAGAGACATTGCCCTCTAGTGACTGGAAAGCAGGCTGTGTAAAAAGACTAAAACATCGTGAGTTTTGTAGGGTTTTATACGGCAGAGCAACATATTCAAATGAAATTTTTGACAGACGAAGCGATGCTGACTGTGGTGAGGGCTGAGAATGCAGCAAATACTCAAGAAAGCAATGAAAAAGAGAGGGAGAGAAAATGGTCATCACATTCCTTCCAGATGCTCTGAACAAAGAACTTTTGATTAAACCTATTTCAAGAAAGTCTGTATTTGTCCAGATACTCACTTTTTTAAAAGAAAAATTATAAATATGAAACATAAAACTTACTCTGTAGCCAAAACACAATGTGGTATCTCTTTTTGGAGGAAAATCTTGGGATGAGGCCATGATTTTGCAATCAGGCTTGGTGTAGAAGTGAAAAGCTATTTGCAGAAAGTTTACTGTGGTAAGAAATGTGATAAATATATTTGGCAAGTTTGGTTTTTTTAATAAGAGACCTCCTGCACAACTCTCCCACAACCACAAAAAACTGCCTCCCAACAAAACCCCACACATCCAGGCAGACCTGCACGAGATGATACAAGACAGTATCTCAAAGATGTCTCTGAGAGGAATTAATTCTTGTATTCAATTACTTCCATGAACACGTTAGTCCTTTCCTCAAAGCCCTTTCCCTTTGCTAGTGGCCAGCTGTATCACATCTTGCTGTTCTGGAGAAAAAGCTGGGGGATCGTTCCTGTGTCTTTGTGGTCAACAGTAATGTACCTTCCATGTTTCAGTGGTGACAAGGATATTTTCTGCAGCAGCATATGCTAGCTGATGCACTTGCTTGTGTAAACAAGAAGAAAAAAGAGCACAAAACTGATCAGGCTTGGCTCAAAGCAGGGGTCCATCACATTCTGTGCTTATTTCCCGGCTTTGCTGAGTCACTCCTGGCTGTTAGAGGCTGCCACTCTGGCAGAGCAGCAGAACATTCTGTGTCATGGCTGTGCAGCACATGGTGCGTGCCCATGATTTTGCTTCACAGCAGGCTGCGAAGCACAGCAGCTGAGGACTCTGATACACAGCTGCATCCAAGTTAAGGTATCACCACTGAAATATCTTTTTCACCCAGCTATAAAGGGAGATAAATTCTTTAACTAAAAGAATTACTAAATTCTATAACTAAATCCCAAAAGGATCATACACTAGAGCAGTAAAATATCAAATTTGGGATTAATAGCTCTGAATGTTTTTCACTGTCCTTGAACAGTCTGAACTGTTTTTGCCCTCCTCTAACTTCAGAAGCCAGCCCTTCAACCACAAGACAAAACCAAGACGAAACGGGAGACATTACTTCATTGCTACAGCTACCTGACTCTGCCTGGCAGACTGGCATCTCCTTGCACTTCACCGAAACAGCTCCGCTCACAGGAAACAGGAAAGCCAGACTTTAACAGGAGGTGTCACCAGGAAACTCACACTTGTGACCCATTTAGGGAGCCTGAAGAACAAAGGTTTAGCAAGAGAAGTTAACTGTTCAGAACAGTTCCACACAAGGCAGTTACCCATGTGGAAAGGTAACTTGGAGAGTATTCCGAGGATCTGAGCAAAGAGGGGGCCAGTTTACATGGTAGGATCAGGTCTGTACATGGTGGGATCCGATGAAGTAGACCAGGACCACACAGCTGGGATCCTTCCTGACCCATATCTACTCTGCTCAAGAATTGTAGAAGAAAGCTTGCTCTTATACTTGGGTGAAGGAAAGGATAGGATAGAATAGATCAGAACAGAACAGACCAGACTACTGGAGTTGGAAGGGCCCTACAATGTTCACCTAGTCCAACTGCCCTTCTGAGCTGACCAAAAGTTAAAACACATTGTCCAAGTGCCTCTTAAACATGCTTGGAACATCGACTACCTTTCTTGGAAGCGTTGAGCCATTTCCATGTGTTCTATCGCTGGATCCCAGGGAGAAGGGATCAGGCACCCTCCCTCTCCTCTTCCCCTCCGCAGGTTGCTGTAGCGGGCTACGAGGTCCCCGCTCACCGTCCACCTCTCTGAACTTGACAAGCCCAAAGTCCTGAGCCGCTCCTGACAGGACACACCTGCCAGCCCTCCCGCCAGCTCCGTCACGCCCCGGCCTCCCTGCAGGACGCTCCCGTCCCCGGGGAGCGGCGAGGCCCAGCGCTGCCCGCGGCAGGGAACGCGCGGAGACGCGCGGTTGTACCGCAGCCTGCCGCGAGGGGGCGGCGCCGCGCCGCGGGTGCGCCCCGAGCAGCTGCCGGCAGCGCGGGAGGCAAACCCCATCTCCGCCACCCCGCTCGGCAAAGGATTTCTTTACCTTCCTGCACAGGTGTGACAAAAAACCCCCACCAAACCAAACCAAACCAACCCCCCCAAAAAAACCCTCCCTATTTTGGTTTAGTTTCAGTGGATTTAATAACATTAAAACCAGCATTCTTTATATTTATTCTAAAGCTCTGTTCTTTTGAAATACTAAAATTTATTTTCTTTTGAAACATCCACAGAATTAAAAGCACTGGGGGTCTTGGAGCTAAGAGCCTTTGAAAAATATTCTCCTTCTGCATGGCACCCAAAAATACGTGGGTGCTAACAACTAGGGAAAGACCTGCTCCTCCTCCAGCCTGCTGGATGGAGCCAGGGATGGGAGTGAAATCAGCCCTGCCAAAGCCCCCTGATTGTATGGCACTAACACAACTGGCAAAGGCAAACATGAGAAACACATATTTGAAGCAAATGGAAGAAAAATATAAATGGAGGAGAGAAAAATGAAGAGGCAAAACCCACTGTTCCTCTTCTTGCTTCCACTGAGCTCTTCAACACCAGCAGCATGGTTATACCCCTACTGGATCCTACAGGAGCAGGATCTCATTGAATTGGAGATGGAGGCATCAAAGTGCCTCTGAGAAAGCTTCCAGCTTCAGAATACCTCGGAAATGTTCCTCTGCCCTTCTGCAGAGCTGGCCTAGGAGGTAAGCGGGCAATTAAACCCACTGTCCTTGTGAAAAAGGCGATTGCAGCAACAATGCATGTGCGAGGTCACAGAGGCAGCAGAGCGAGACTCCTTTGCGCTGCCTTTCAGCTTAGGTGCCGCAAGACTAGAGACACAGAACAAGGCCTGCTCTGACTGACACAGAAAGTTGGGTTTCACTGGCTGTAGTTTCCAGGCAGGCTGTCACTGTTGAAAGCAAATTAGATCAGCTGGGCATCAAGTGATACCTCCCATCAGTTTTCACCGCCCACTGCTGCCAGCTCGACACTTCTCTTTCGCGCCGCATGTGCCAACTGTCTTACAAAGCCAGCTGCAACAGCTACTGGAAGGACACGGAGAACAACCGCAGGTGGGGAGAGGAGCTGGGGGATCAACTCGGGGTTGGGGTGAGACCTCTGCATGCCTTAGTCCAGGCAGAAAACAGGGTTCTCCAAGAAGACTGCGAGCTTGCTGGCCACCAGGTCCAGGTCACTGGTGTTGGCATATTTGAGCAGATTGGTGTTTTTGAGAAAGTAATGCTTAAGGAAGTGCTGGCTTACACACTTGTGCAGCTTCTGTACCAGCCTTAGAAAGGCTTCAGGGAAGCAGCGCCAATCCTTGGTGCGTGGGTATTTTTCACACGTCCAGAATAGCACTGTCTGCAAGAAGCAGATGGGAGAGAAGATGTGTTAGAGGTTCTGTCGAGGGCTCACACAGCTTACTAAGGCAGTTTTAGTGCTGGTAAATGGCTGACAGCCTTGGAAATCACAGAGACTCGCGCTGCTACCTCCCTGTGTTAACATTTCTGCAATGGAGGGATCCCAGCTAAAGTCTCCTCTGGGGACCAGGCAGAGCAGCTCGGAGGTGCCTGGTTAGGATCTCTCCCCACAGGAGCCACTCTCCACTGACTGAGCCAGGAGCCCAAGGAAAATGATCTTGCTAAAATAATCTCAGCCTATTTGCCATCCTCCAGCAGGAGCCTCTGTAGAAATGCCAGGCATTTTAGGCTGTAGAAAATGGCCAATTATGCAAGTGTAGAAGCCAGTAGGTGCAAGGAGGGACACAGCATAATGAGATTAACATAATTATTTGTTAGCTTCAGCTGTATTTGTGCTGAAGACACACAAAGATCTGTATCCTAAACAGACTGAGATTCCAAGAAGCTATTGCAGGTGCAAGGCTTGCTTTCTGGTCAGATGCTGCCTGTTTTTTTCTGACATGTGGTACCTACTGCATGTCTTATGTTCTATTCCCCCAAGAGTATTTTATGCAATTTAACATTTGATAAATACATAGTTAAAATAACAAAACGCATATGGTTATTGCTCTTGCAGTATTATTTTTACATTGCCCATGTGTAATTTTCTCAGACTTTCCCATGACTGAGAAGAATTTTCTCAAGGAACCTAGACTTACTGTACCAAAAAAGCCATCCTGACTGCCTTGGTCAGCCTGAAATTATTTTTTGAAGTACAAAATCACCTATCCTAGGTTCAATAATTCTGCTAAGTCCCTTAACTGTCCTCTGAATCACAATTTTATTTCGCAAATTCAGCTACCCAAAAAGGGAGTCATAGACATTGTGAGAGGTGGTGGAACCATAGCCTTCAACTTGTCTGTTTCTACAGAGGTAGAATTTCATCTATAGTTGTACTGCTGACAAATTTCTTCTCAAACAGTTTTTCAAATGTGAAAAATTTTTTGTTCACAGCTGCAATAACCACAAAGCCTTTTTTTGAATGTCACCAGGGAACAAAGACATAGTGAGGAATTCGAGCTGTAACTTTCTGAGAGCTGCCCCTTGAAGATTTGCAGAGCAGTTACCTCCTGACACACTAAAACTACTTCAGCAGGATCCTTGAGCAGCAGTTGCAATGAAGTTTCTGGAGGCAAGGAAAACAGCACTGCTTTTTCAGTCAGCTGCCCAAACAGGTGATTTATCCCCAGCACTTATGACCCCAACTGCCAGCTGTCTACCAACAGCATAAAACTGGCTTTCAGAATGTACCTAGGTATTTTTGAACTTCTGGATCTTGAACTTCATTCCTATGCAGGTAAGCAAAAGAAGTGCACTTACTTGCTCCTCTCTGGCTTTCACAGCTTCTAGGAGGCAGAGTTCCTCTGTCAGAGAGGGTCTTTCTCATACGGAGTCTTGTTTAATCCTAATTGTTGTATACCTCTGACAGGGCAAACCTGAGAATGTGAAGAAACCTAACACTAAGCCTCTGCTCAACTGCTGGTTTATCCACTGACTGTTTCTTTCATTTTTCTTTCTTTTTTTCCCTGTTTTTCTTTTAATGTGAGTAATTTTGAAAAATTCTTTCTGTCTGGTAAACCAATCCTCTCTTGCAATAAAAGCCTGAAGTACAGTTACAGTAAAGAACTGAAGAGCTTCCAAATAGTTTTTTACTTTGATCAAGAGTCCATGCTACAGCACTTTCTGCACATCTGCTCCTTCAGCCAGGGAAAAAAAAAAACGTTACTAATGGTTAAATGGTTTTCCACTTTGTCTTATGTATGACAGTTTTCCCACCAGGTTGTTCTTACAGGCACTGAGGAGTTTTGCATTCAGCTAAGCTATAATCAGCCTCATCTTTTTTTTTTTTGACTCCATCTTGACTTAGAGTAGTGCCATGACTGTAACAGCATTTGATAGTCACCATCTTTTTCTTAGGAGAAATCTTAGCATTACATCTGGTTTTGGACACCAAAAGATCAGTAACTACTGTGGGAACCTGGTGCTTTGAGGCCTCACGGTGGGAAAAGTACAGCCTCTCCCTGGCAACTCCAGGAGGATGAAGTCCCAGAAAATGGGATTGCTCTATACAATTGCTCTGTCTGACAAATGGTGCTGCCTGTGGCCCATCAGTGTCTGCACATGTCAGATGTGGCGACACAGTCATAGCAGTGTCTTCTCTCTCTTCTTCACAAATCTCATTTGAAGCCACCTTGAACCCTGAAGTAGGTGCAAAGAGGATGCCACCACCCTATTACCTGTTTCTTCCCTTCCTACCCCAGGTGAAACACCACCAAAACTGTAGTTTGCAGCTAATTCATTAATAATGCTCACCTAAGACAGTTTTGTTTGGTGCATATCCACAAAGAAAAAAAGCACCATCTTCCACCAGACAGACAGATGGATATAAGTGGCTTGGTATAGTCAAGAAGCAAGAAGTAAGTGTGCAATTACAGACAACAGTACAATGTGAAGTCGAAGCAGAGCAGAGGCCTCGACTCTAACATTATTTATGTTGCTGCAATCATCATGTTCCTAGAGGCCTTAGTTTCTTACTGACGTTTGGAACACATATTTAGTGCACTCCTTGCCACTGTAAAGCAATGAAAAGGTACAGCAGTTTTGACAGTTACCTTAGAAGTGACACAGATGCTGCAGTGATTTACACCACAACATTCTGACGTTACTGGATGGAAGCCACTGCAACACTGCAACGCGACTGTATGTTGGTATCAGGGTGATGCCTACCTGAAGGTGATAAGCTGTGATGACAGGCTTATTTCCAGCACACCAGACATCTTCCTTCATCTGCCTCATGACCCTGAAGCACTTCATGCGACAACCACCATCTTCATCAAGCCCCTCCATGAGGATGTGCTCAGCACGGGAGAAGCACAGCTGCCAGTGGTAATTAGAGCGGGCCAGGAGGTCGAAACCCAGCGACTGCGAACAACAGGGGAAATGTGACAGCAGGTCAGAGGCAAACTTCTCCCAGCAATGCAGAGAGAGGTTACAAAAGCATGTGTGACATCTCTCAAAGCCTATTCTCAGCAGGGTTAGCAGAGGCAGCAAACATGGCACATGCTCCCATCTTAATTCTTAGTTGAATAAACACGCATTTTGCATTGTCTCCTTGTGTGCTGGTATCAGTTGCTGCCGGGAGATTCTGCTCTAGAGCCATCGGGCACAGTACCAGCAGTGCTACTAAAGCAGAGGTGCAGCTCTGCAGGCACTTTCCTGTGGAGCAGCAGGTTGTGCCTAAGTGGGGAGCACGACTGGAATGGGTGGAAGGAAGGCAGAATGGGACCTGCAGGAACATGGCAACTGAGGCTGAGCTGAAGTGCCAGAATCCAGCCGTGAGTGTTGCATGGAAAGACAGGATTGAGCTGGAGGGAAAACTGCAAGACAGCAGCCCATTTGGTGAAAGCTTACATGAGGCAGAGCAGAACAGCAAGAATGATGCACGTCAGAGCTGCGTGACGCAGGCAGAACTGCTTGCTAGAGACTCGTGCAATAAAAAGTTAACTCAGATTTTTTTTATAGAATTCACCACTCTAAGGGGGGGAAAACAAAATCCAAATAAAATCTGACAGAATATTTTGAAACCTCTTCTAACCCTACTGCCATCACCATGCAGTTCTTCCTTCAGGAGAACACTGTCAGACACCTGACAGGTAAATTCCATCCCAGAGTTAAGGGTGTTTTTTACACTGTTTACCTTGATGCACTGCACTTTTTCCTGAGAAGGCCAACGCTTAAGGCAACGAGGCCACCGGGCTTTCTCGGGCCAGCAAGTTGGAATCTCCACAGCAGGGACCAGCTCCACCTCAACCTGGGATTCTGATGTCTCCACAGCCACCCGGACCACTGAGCTGAAGCTCTCCAGCACTGTCACTTTATCTGTGAAAGAACAACAAAAGAAGATAATACAGATAAAAAGGTCCTTTTCCACAAGCCAGGCAAGAGGCTGTCTAGGACCTTGCAGTTCTATTGGTCTGCCTTAACACTTCCTCTTCAATGCCATAAGCAGAATATAAGAAAAACCTAAATCCATCTAAATCTATCCCAGGGAATGAGAACAGGAAGAAGATGAAAGAACAACTAAGTTCTCAACTTTATACTCAATTACCATGCTTTTTTCTTCTTTTGTGGGTCCTCTTAAATCCTAGGATCAGCTTCTTAAAAATAAAGCTAGACAAGTGGTGCAGCCTAACATTTCTAATGCTACAGTACACAATCACTGCAGGTTAGAGAGAACCAGATGAACACTTCCTATCTAAAGATGTTCTTCTTCCTTCAGAGACCCTGAGATCAGAGCCTTGCCAGATCACACTTACCACTGCCAGTCATTCAAAATGTTTCATGGGGTATCTGTAAGTTTTGTTTCTGGAGATGCACTTGCACAGAAGACAATACCAGAAATTATGGTCTGTTGTGCAGAGCAGTCACACAGAAAAGGCTAACTGCTACATCACTGCGAGTGCTGAGTGTTTAGGAGAGTTAGCTCCAAGGTGATTTGGAGGAAAGAAGTTTCCTCAGTGTGAAAGAAGAGTGGCTCATCTCCAGGAACAACACAATCTAAGAGTACAGAAAGGAAAGAAAGCTGCAACTAATGGACTTTGTGAGATGTTTCCTGTTGGTCCAGTTGTGTTCATGGAAGAAGTTTCTGTCACTCTGGCAGGATCACTGTCCCTTCATCTAAGCCATCTGAGCCAGTTGCGTGTTCATCCTCTAAACCACTGAAGTAAAAGCCTGAGCTGATGAACATAAGCAGTTTAAAGAGCAGTGTGTTATCCCACCTCATGTTGACTGGCATGGGCTAAGGAGCAATTCATGGGGTGAATTACCTTGCAAAGAGTAGAGTCCATCCCAACCAGAACTTCATAATCTACGTGCTATTTCCCTGCTGAGCCAAGCCTGGCATCAAAACAGGAGCTGTCCTGCTCCCAAGTTCCCAACAAGGATCCCTAGCAGCTGAAAAGTGTTAGAGCAACCACTGTGTCAGCACGTAAATATGCTCACGGCATTTCCAAAAGCACTGCAATGCTTATACCTAGTTTTCCACTAATGAAAAGTGACACACCTCAAAAACTGATTTTGCTGGTGCTCAGAGAATTAAAAACCAGGGAAGCAATGAAATCAGTGAAGTTTTTCTGTAACTTTAGCCATACTGTGGGATGAAGGAAGTCCGTTTTTCACGGAAACAAACAAAAATGGTAATTGCTTCTCCTGACTTCATCTTAGCTCATCTCCTCCCAGCAGACCTTACAGAAAAGGCATCAGAATCATCAACCAAACATCACTCTCTGGGGTCCTTGCAAGTACCGTTCCTGACTCAACAACTTGATGTGTCTGCTGCTCAAGACAGTAACTTTCACAGAGGTAAAGCCTCAGAAGCAAGCCCATTCCAGCTGGTCTTTCTTGTAAGCCTCAGTGGTGAAATTTCATTCCTATCCACCTTTCCATTGCTATGATAACAAGTATTTTCTGAAAAAAGTGCCATTATCTATCAGAGTTTGACTTTAACATGTTTTTTTTCCTGTGACTACAATTCAGAGTGCGATCAGGTGAGTGGAAGTGATTTCTATTGCTCTGAAATACAGAAGACTCATTAGGCTGCTGATGAGTAAAGTCATCCTGGAAACGTGCTATGGGAAGAGGCACCACAGGAGTATCCTGGACACTGGGGAAAAGAGCACTTGTCCAACATACTTTGCTTCAGCAGAAGTCCTTCTACTTAGTTCCCACCATCCCACGCCAGAAAGCTGTGGGCAGCTGAGGTCTCCCAAGAGCATTATCTGTCCTATAAATATCTTCAAACACGTTCTCCTCAGACTTACGCACCTTCCTGGAATTCAATTTTCCTATACTACCTTCCTTGATAATCTAAATATATTGCAGGTGCTGTAGCAGAGAAAGATTTTTTTCCCAAACAAACTCTTAAATGTTCTAAAAATCTGGGCTGCCTCGTAGTTGAACTGTGAGGGTGATGTTGCTGGAGACCCTACCTGAATTCCTAAGAAAGCAGTAACATCTTGGGTACGAAGAACCCAAGAACTACTGAATTCTATCTTCAATGCAGGTCTATGTACGTCACCGCAATCACTTGAAGGCTTCCTGATTTTGGAGGGTTTTGCTCAGCTTCTGACCATGCAAGCCAAACACTTTGTGTGTGTGATGGTTTCCCTTACACGTGTCCCCACCAGACTCACTGGAGAGGTTACAGGAGACAATCGACTTCTCCACCAGCTCCCGGAAGACGATAAGGACTTTGGCTGGAACCAGATCACCTTCGATGTTCACATCCTCTTCATGCCACTGCTGAAGGCTCTTTGAGAACTGCTCCACCTCTAGCCACTGATGCAGTTCCTCAGGGTCCCGCACAGAGGAGAGGAGCTTGGTCCCATTCACGGTGTAATAGCGCCAGTGCCGGACCTGGCATTCCCTGTACCCGGTCAGGCCACGCAGAGGAACTGTGATGAGGAATTGGCTGGGTGCTAAGACCTAGGAGAGTTCAGAGAGATTGAGAGAGGAGACAAGGGCAGATCCATGAGCTAAAGTAAGGAAAACAGGGTCGAGGAAGTAATATGTAAAACTAGGGCTTTGAAAAGAAGGAAAATATATGATGGGACCAATTGAACACAGCCAAGACCTAAGGGTTACCTTGGAGGCATGCAGACTAAAAGGAAATTGTCTTGGAAGGAGTCTGATGTGAAGTTCTTCGAAGACAAGAGCTCACTGGCTGATTTGCCACCACGCCTGCCATGGTTTCCCCCTTTTCTTGTTATTTCTAGTCTGCAATTGCATGAGATGTAATAACCAGTAGCTTCCAAGGCACAGGAAGGCATCAGAGAATATGTTCTGAGATCCAGCCAAGGGAAACCCAAATAGTGCTAGTTATTATCTCAGAATTGTTACTTGAGATAAGCCTAGAGTCCAATACTAGTAATAACTATGGCAAAAAGTGCACCTTTCTGATCTGTTTCAAAGTCCACTACAGATATTAGCAAAATACGGCTATGGCCCATGAATTTTACAAGTGTTTCACTCTGTTTTGACTGGCCTTTAAAGGGACAGAGACACAAGTCAAGTGTGTCTGAGCCTACAAAGGCAGCGGCACTCTCAGAAATAAGCCCAGCTCTTGGCCAGCTGTAATGTATGGAACTGCATCTCCTTTTGAGCATGACAGAAACCATAAGGATAGAGGCAGCAACCAATGGACAAGGAAGCCTTAAACAGGTTTGTTTGCAAGCCAGTTAATTTGCCTCACTTGGGGAACAACCATTTTCCAATAAAAACCAGTTCTGAGACAGTACTTGCAAGGAAAGAATAAGGTGACTCAAATACCACAAAACATCATATTGGCCCAGGGCACAGCCAGATATGTCCAAGTGCTACTTTGGAAGCATCTGGCAGTTGTGGCTCCAGAAGGGGTGTTCTAATTCCTTCAGATTTTTACCATGTTGGCTTAGGAGCTTTTCAAGTCCACTTGCTACCAAGCCTAACTTACTCTGGCATAAATAAGGTGAAGCTGCTGCATGAGCAGGATGTGAAGTGACAGCTGGTGCTGCGAGGTGGTTACACCCATGGTGAAAAAAACACGCTGGTCACTCTCCTGTAATAATCCAAAACACTCTGGTAGCCTTCCTCGTAGCTCAGCTGATTAAAAGTATTACCACAGAGGTGCCAGGGCCCTGAGGGCACTAACAGGCTTTCATGTCCCTAAGCAGCCTTTCTGGGACTTCTACCCACACCTTCTGCCCACAGGTCTGGGACCCCTATTTCAGGTCAGTCCTGGGCTATATCATAGGAGTGCTGGTCTCCAACTGTGTGACAGCTGTGCCTGTGCCTGGCCATAGACCTTGCTGTCCTACCTGCAGAATGCCTTCCCAGCCTGGCCTCAGACCTATCTGGTCACTCTGGACTTGCCTGGAATCAATAGACCACGTCTGACCCTGGCTACTGTTGAGGCTGATTCTGACCTCAGTGAGTGGGGGAGTGGCTTGACCTCAGACCTGACTTACCAGCGGACTTGCCTGATGATTCAGACTCTTGGCTGACCCAGCTGCCCTCCCTGTGTCTGTCTCACTCAGGGACAGACACATAGGACAGACAATAGGGCAGGGGCTGCCTTGCTACGCTCACCTCCTGTCTCTCTCTCCCACAGGGAGCAGCTGGTCTTTTCTGCTCCCTGGCAAGAGATTTGGAATACAAAAGATGGCCAGCAAGAAGCACAGAAATGGCAAACAAAACACCAGGATGCTGCTCTTTTGTCAAATATAAACCATAAAGGCAGGAGGATGCTGAAAGGATGACATTGCAGATCAAGCTAACCTGCATACATCAGGTTTGGTGGGGCTGAGAAATCCTGTGAGCAGCTCAGAAACAAGAGTACTGGGCTCCATAAGGAAAAAATACAATGGCTGTCATGCAGTTACTACTGCTCTCACTGCCTCAGCCACATTTGAAGGTAAACAACCATTCCCCCCTGTACCAAAATTCTGTCTTCTATGCACTGGCACCCAACAGACTGTAAAGGGAAGAGCTGCAGGTGTTATGTGAGTGCCTGCAAATGCAAGTCACAAGGGTCCTCCACCTAGGGCTTACCAGAAAACAACAGAATACACAAGGCTGGGAATAGCACTCTAAAGCTGGGCAGTTGGTGTCTTCTTGGCCTAAACAAATCCCAGTCCCACACCTATGCTCTGTCACACAATGGTCTCACATGCTGTGTGCAGACCATGGGTCCCAGAAAGTCACAGGCTTGAGCAAGAGCCTACAGTTCTGGGGGGTGTAAATTATGGCCAATTCTACTGTATTAAAATCCTGTCTGAAGTATGCTGGGCAAATTAAATACAACCTCGTTCTTGTGAACCTGGCCAGGCTGTTCCAGGGAGGCAGAAACATTAGGTTAGAAAGAAAATAATTATGCTTTGAGAAAAAAAACCAAGTCTCTTGTGCAGAGGATGAAACAGTCATGGAAGGATCAGTTTGGTGGGTGAAGTTGTCGGGAGAAGAGGGTGGATGAGGAGGAAGCAAGCACAGGGATTGTCAGGCACCAGGTGGGAGGAAGGCTTTGTACCTGGATGGATGGGTGGAATGGGCGCTTCCTCCGAAGCATAGCTGACCACTTGGCCAGTAAAGCTGGCTGATCCTGAGAGAAGCAGAAAGGAAAACAAGAAGTACACAGAACAGAGAGAAAGCATGTGCTAGGTCTTTCATTCACAGAGCAAAGCTGCAAGCTTCCTTGGATGCTTGGAGTTTGTTAAAGGAAAACCCTCCCCTTGCCCCCACCTTGATTAAACACTTGGCAATGCCATTGGGCAGTGCAGCACCAGTGATTAGTCTGGACCTCTTCATTGTAACTTTACTGAAGCCTCCACAGCTTTTGCATCAGCCCTGCAAGTTGACAGCTCTAAAAATGGTGGACAAAAACAAACACTTAAAACTTTTAAAAATTAAATAATCTGTTTTGTTCACCTGAATTTTAACTCAGGTTTTTTATTAAAGTGTGACTTTTTGTTATGTGGGTTACAGAAAAACACTGAATACCTAAAGACTTTTCTTAACTGTTCTCCACTCAGCCCTTTGTATTTAGAAGTGAGCTTGAGGCTTCTCAACGAATCTGGATCTCTCACCATGTTAAATTGATTCCTTTTAACCAGAAGCTGAAAGTTCTGAAAAATTACTGTAGATTTAACTGACAGAAAAAAAGATGTGGCAAAATTAAACGCAAAGTAATGAATACGTTGACTTTCCCTTGACACAAGTCTACTCTATGTTGAAGTGTGTCAGCAACAATATTAAAGTTTCCAATTTCTGAAAGCAGACAGCCCAAACCAAAATAATTTCTCATCAACCCATTCTTTGCTGCCCCAATACATACCAGACAGTTAGTCAGGTCCTCCTAGTGTTACTTCCACGGATTTATAACACTGGGTTCTGTGAAGCATGAACAACAAATCTACCACTTCCAAGGAAATATATTTTGAGGATTTCTTTCAAGCAGAATTCATTCATATCAGGCTACTATAACACCAAGTTACTGATCATAATAGATTACCTTGGTGGTTTTGTTGCGCTTCGCTTTCCAGAGCAACAATTTTACCCCGACCCTGCTCCTGTCAGACCTCATTAGCCATGCAGGTTTGTTCCAGCACAGGAGGTGGCTGGCAGACTCTGGCACTAAGGAACACGAGGACCAGGATGTGGCACTGTTTTATGTCACTGTGGCCGTAATTATTGACAAGACCACATGCTCTGGGATACACAAAATTCCAGAAAAGCTATGAATCTGAATGTCTTTGTTCCCAGGGCAATAGCCACATTTCAGACTGGGTGATTATATCTTGCCTCTACATCCATACCCTTCCAGCAGCTTGATACACAGACTTCTTCCCTTTCAATCCTGGAGAGCTGCGAAAGTTGCCTCATGCTTTTACATATTTGCTGTGTTTTGATCTGTAACTGGCTGTGGTTTAGTATAATGGTTGACATTAGAGTATTTAAACTAGTTCAGATGAAAAAGATTGTTTTCATCTGAAGTTGCCATTGCTGTGATTGTTTCTTGCGTCTTTAGTTACTTCTGTGTTATGGAGTCACAAGAAAAAAGCAGCCTTCTGTCACAGCTGGGACAGGACATTATTATTTTCATGTTTGAAAGTCTAAAATGGGGAGGCATTTCACTTCTCCCACTAATATGCATTTTTTTCCCAATAAAAAAGAAATTCTGATTCATGACAAAGAAAAAACATATTTTTCTGAAGGAGCTTTCTAATGTTCATAGCAGAAGAAGGACTTCTGGTTTTCCTTTTTTTTCAGTGAGTTGACAGCTTTTCCACCTGTGAGAAATATGAGTCATAGCTCATGAAGGCATGAGCATTTTTTCTTATGTTACTGCTGCATAAGTTTTGCTTTCTGTCTCCCAAAGAGCTTTGGCTTCTGCTTGCAGACTGACAGCTCTGGCTAAAGATGCTCTTTGTAAACACAACAGCTGTAAAAAGAGGCTCTGCCTGATCTACCCATCTCTCTTCGATGCTCCTGTGGCTGTGAGATGTCCAAGAGTAAGTGCCAATGACCCAGTCCCTAGAACTCCACAGTGAAGTGTCAGCACATCGTCTGTGGTGTTTTGGGTGAGGTATCTGCCCATACAAACACTTACATAATGGAGAAATCGCTTGCTGTTTGCCTACAGGCTGCCAGAGAGTACATTAGAGCTCTTGTCCATACCTTGATGTTCTCATTGTGAATGCCAGAGTTGGAGATGGCCTGGAACCGCACGGCCTTGTAGCTGATTTCGGCGGTCAGCTGCTGGATGATTTTCTGCACCTCCTCCACTGCTTTGGAAACCAGGTAATGTCGCCGTTCCACCTGTCAGTTCCAGGGAAGACACTTCACGTTACAGGTAATTGCAGTCTTTGTCTCCAGTGGGAAGCAGACAAATCATCTTAAAGCAACCTGAAACATTTGTGCCTGTGCTGCACTGGGAATAAAAATTGTTCCCTGTGTATTGCAACCAATTTACCATGAACAGTGCTGTGAAAACCAAAGGGTCAATATTCAGATTACTGAGCATTAATTGATATTTCCATGCCAACACCATTGGATGGAAGGAAAAGGGTTCATTACATGGATAAATTTGTTATCAACTACAGCTACAGTCTCAATTCTTCATCCATTTGATGCAGAATACCAGCTACTCCCCTGCCTACAGTAGCCATTATCAAAGCCAGGATATGTTTCATTCCAAGAACTGACAGGACATCAAGAGCTACAGATCTGTTCATTAGTCAGGTGGTAGATGTATGTGGCATCATTTAGATGCCTGCCTTATACACTGAAAGTATCTACACTGTTTTTATGGCTGAAGTACAGATGAGAGTCTACTCCTAGACAGTGAGAAAGCATCTTTCCAAAGCTGGTCTTGTTGGGAACTAGGTGTTTGTGTGGCTTAAAGGATAGTTCTTCAATTCAAGAAGTAGTAGCATAATTAATTATTGAAAATTATTTCAGTGAAATGTCTGAGTCTTGGAAGGACTGAGGTGAGGGGTGGACAACTTAGAAAAATATAAGATGAACCTCAACCTTCATTTATGACTAAAAATGAAGGGAGCATAAGGGGATGGTCACAATCTGAACAAGGAGATTCAACAGGAGGAATATGAAGGAACCATGTTAGTACGGGACATTTAATATTTCCCAAATATCCTTACACATTTACTAAAGTGAGGAGATTCAGCTACTGTTAATGAAGTTCATTAACATATCTGCCATTATTTATACAATCTGAATTACTTAAGCAGAGTGAAATATTAAGACTGTTTACTGTTCTTTTTTGGATCCTATGCTTTATCTCACTTGGTTACAGCTTTTGCTTTCTTCTTGATTTTTCTTTTTCCTCACCATATTCTACTAAATCTTATTATTTGCAGGCAAGAAAAAAAATCAGAAACAGAGATCATCACTTGGGTAAAATGAATGATAAAGCATAATTGCCACAGTCAAAAATAATTGCTACAGTCTTTTGTTATTATCAAAGACCAAAAGGAAGCAAAAGCATAAGTTAAAAATTCTGTACTGTGAGGGTGGTGAGGCACTGGCACAGGTTGCCCAGAGAAGCTGTGGATGCCCCATCCCTGGAAGTGTTCAAGGCCAGGCTGGATGGGGCTTTGAGCCCTGGTCTAGTGGAAGGTGTCACTGTCCACGGCAGGGAGATTGCACTATATGATCTTTAAAGGTGCCTTCCAATCCAAACCAGCCTATGACTTTCTAAAATTCTTGTGTCCTGTTTACCCAGCATCTTCTTCAGCATCGAAACAACTCTTTTCTCTTTTAAAAAATATCATTGACAAGCACTTCTTTAAAAGTCCTTTTGGACACCTTTATGTCAAATGTTGAACCATCAGCCAGAAACACTCCAGTGTGTTGAAATGTGTCCCCAGGCCCTGGAAGGGGACAAATAGATTCACTTCTTCACAACAAGAGACCATTCAAGGGACTAAAGTGGACTAGTGCTTGCCTCACATCCATTAACCAATGAACAGCAATTGACTAATACTGAACTTGAAGATGAGCAGAGTTTGAATACCTTCCTCCCTCAGACAACCAAATTAACAGTACTTTTACTAAGCCTGAAGAGCTTTTGGAAGTGGGAAATACATCAGACAGCAGCACCATATTCCTTTCACTGGGCTCTCATCCACCCTTGACATCCTGTTTTTTGGCTATCTTAACACCACATAGTCCTTTATGTTTATATAATACCTTTTAATTTCCCTAGTAAGTCACCCTCCTCCTCATTTCAATTCATCCTTTTCTCTAAGAACAGTTTTAGCTAGCTTACATGTACTCTAAAAAAAAAAAAATTAGCACTGAAAGATTTTAGCCCATGTCCATTTTCACCTCCTCATCTCAGCTTTCATTTATGGCACTTCTCCATCTGTATCTATAGCTATTTTCTCCATCTTATTTTTGTTCATCCACAACAACTCCTTAGAACAGTCCAATAAGCTTGTTTTGCTCAACAAGATACATAATGGTTTCTCCAACAAGCGAATATTGAGTGGCAGAGAAAGCTGTCCATCTCTAAGACCTTTTAGACAAAAAATTAGACTTTTTTTACTGACAAGTATAGAAAGTATACAATCTCACAGTGGGTCAAATGGAGACCTTGAGTGCCCTCGGTATGCATTGCTCATGCTCTGTTCTCACTAAGGGGCACCTGCTGGAAACCACCTCCAGTACCCTGGGAGAATCCATCCAACCCAGCTCAGCCTCATTTAATTCTGCCTTCATCCCCTACTGGCTAGGCTACAGCAGTTGTCACGAATTCTTCATAAGAGAACACACTCAAAAAACCCATTGAGGGAGTACCACTAAACACCTCTTTCGATGTATACTCCTTATCACTGGAGCAAGGATAAAAGAACAATGGGAATGTGACTGACAGAGGGTGCTTACCATAATTAGCTAACCATAATTAGCTCCCTAATCATGCTGTTGGAAAATACAACCTTCCTACAGAAGGGAGGGCAAAAAATCAGAAAACAGAACATGATTCTGAAGAGCCAAGGCATTTATCTCAGATGCCTCTAGCACCAGCACAGACACACTGGGAGAAGAAACATCATAAGGTCTTTGCTGGACAGCCGCTTCTATGATGTACTGGCATTCCCCTTACCAGGTCTTAACTTGGGGAATCAAGCCAAAACAAATGCACAAACCCTGAACAACAAGGTCAGTTAAGGTTTTATTAAGGAGGAAGGAAGCAGGATTGGGATTTATCAGGAACTGTTAAGAATATTTGGGTTTTCTCTTATTTACCCAGCCACATCCGCTCCATATGCATTTGAATTTTTCCTTTCATGAGTGGCTTAAGGATGAAATCTCTGGTATTATAGAGATTCATTGCACCAGGTGGTTGACCTATTTCCAAAACCAGGCAGCATTTGACAAGCTGAACTGCCTGAAGGTTAGGCAGCATCACTTGGACAAGAGACTCAGGAGCAGGCAGAAACTAGGAATCCATCAGAGCTGAAGGGCTGCTAGAAAACAGACTTTGAGTATAACCTAAAATATTGGCAACTATGAGCCTCACTTAACTACACTCTGCTTCTGTTCCTTGTACTTATGGCTGTCATATGAGCATCTTCCTGTGCATGGCTTCCCTCTGTTCCCTCCTTTGTAGCTCTGCTTTTTAAATCTTCAGAGAAGCATTCGCTGTTATAGCTCACTGAACAGATTCTCATGGAATCATTTTCCTGTGCACAACACTGCATGGCTGAAGAAGGTGCATTTCTGTGGGAACTTTCATACTTGCCACCAAAACATTTCCATAGAGAAAACAAACCTTTCTTACCAGCCCCTTCATTGTACAAGAATATGTACTCCTTCACAGAAAATAAAGCCTTACACTTTTCCATTTGAAATTATTTGTCACTTTGGTATCTTGCATTTTGTTGGGGAAAGGAGACTATAAAACAGGATCTAGCTAAGTACTGCCATGAAACATGTCGGCTTTAAAAAAAATGTTACGGCTCACTTAGAGCTTTTATTAAACAGTATTGTTTCACAGAGGATTTTATTCTGTTTTATTTCACTTCATAATGGGGGAAAAATTGAGTGCTGGAATATCTCATAAAATAGAAAATGTGATTCCAGTCTGCATGTGCTAATGAGACATGTTATTTTAATCATGGTATATAGAGAAGTATCCTAAGCTGAGGTGACAGACTGATGACTGAATTCTAACAATATCTGTCTGTCTTTGCAGTTCCTACACGAATCTTTCTTAAAGGCAATGCCTGGTGCTGGTCTTGTTTCGGTCAAGCCAAGACCACCAGATAGGGAGAGAGGAAAGGACCTTTCCTTAGATTAAAATGCTGGCAATTACAGCTATCTCACATCTGGTATTCCAGATCAGGAACAAAAATTCAGGACACCTAGAAGAAGAGGACAAGCACCTTGAAAAATTAGGCTACCAGCTGATTAGATTCTGCAGCAGAAACCTAGAAATCTCATTAGAAATACAGTTCTCATGAAACTTCACCCAATCTTGTCTCAGAAATGAAGACAGCAGGCGAGCAGCTAACTGTCAGTTTTGGCACCCTTCAGAATCAACACCTAGTGTGGGAGACAGAAAATCTGGTCAGATAAAGTCTTACCTTGCTCTGGATGTAGATTTCTACATCTTCATCTGTGAATGGTTTCATGGCAAGACGGTCTTCGCTGCTCTTTAAAGTGTGAATTCACTCTTCACTCATTCACCTGCCTCTGGAAGTAGAGGAACACTCAGAGAAAGCTGCTCAGAGTGTTCCCACCCTGTGAAGTTCAGGTCACCTAATACCTCTGTGGATGAATAAGAGGAGAGAGAAGCAAGGAAGTATGCTTATTTTTAATAATTTTCTTCTTCTGGTCTGAGCTACAATGGTGACATCCAGCTGCTTCAGAAAACCAGCTCCAAATATTATTCTCTAAGTTCAATTGTTATTATTCATCTTATCACTTTTAAATGGTGGATCTTGCATGCAGGCATACACAAAACTATCCCAGCTACTGCTCTGTCTCAGGGCAGATCTGAAAGTGCTTTTCAGATTGCAGTGCAGCTTCAGTACACTCGTGCACAGCATTATTACTCTGCATGCATGCCACTGGTACGTTCCTGCCTCGCTAGACCTTCACTACACCCTTTCTTAAATGCTCTCAGTTATCCCTTGTTGACTTCCATCCACTCTCTTTCCATCTGAAAACGCACGGGTATTTTTACACTCAGATCATTCACTGGGGTTGCAGTCTGCAGCCCCTGCTCCCTTCTCCTTGTATCTCCTCTCTCTCTCCGGCTGTATTGACAGTAAATACGGTGCAGCCTGTCCCCTCCCGTAGCTTGCTTCGCTTTCTTTACAGTAAACAGACAGAAAGCTGCCTCTCATTTTCTGGCAGCAGCTCAGCTAACAACCCCATATGGATGATTCAGAGGCAAAAACAATTGATCAGGCTTCATTGATCCAGTGAGGCTTGGTGGCTTTTAGAAAGAAGGGTACATCAGCACATGGAAGGGACTGACAGAGTATAGAGATGAGATCCTATGCTGCCAAGCATTCCTTATTAAGGAAGGCACACTCCACTTTTGAGTAAAATCACTATTTCCCCCTGGAAAATGAACTTTGACATCCCTTGACTGATTTATTGCCTCTGCAGCAGCTGGCAAAAGGCAGCACTTGGATGGGCACTGGCTGCTACCTCAGGACAGGCACTGTTGTTGCTAGTTATCCTTCATGATGTCCTTCATTAACAGTCAAATACTAAGTACATTAATTTAAGTAATTAATTGGAGCACCAATACCTGCAGGACATCTGCTTCCCCAGCACCTACAAAGCAAACCTTTCTCCGCCAGACATCTGCCATTGTCTTTTTGCTGAGGGACTTGAGGACTCCTTCACAAAGACATGTAGGCATTCACTTCCCAAACCAGTTTCCATGAGATTGGGCACTAAAAAAGATTTTCTTGGTTCCCCAGTGTTTAGAGACTCACACCACATTCCTGCCCAATTCAAAACTTACTGGCTGCCTTTCCACTGAGGGGCCAGCAGTTTATGCCAGCTCTGCTAGGGAAGCCAAATAAAAGGCAGGGTCTGAAAGAAGGTGAGTGGAACAACAGGTTGGAAAGGAACTTGTAGAGGCAGGCTGGATGGGATTAAATCCAAGCAGAGTGTACAAGGGAGGAGAATTAATCTTTAAATGGTCAGATTCCATTAAAAGCATGCCCCTACAACATTAACTCCCTCAAGCCCCCTCAGACAGCCAGCTGCACATACAGCAGACAATTTCCTTAACACTCTTGACACCACCACACATTACTGTAATACCCAGGACCTCAGACATGTATTACGAAACAAGGAGAGATTAAGGGTCTTTCTTGCACCTATAAGGTCTCATGACAGCTGTCCAGAGACGTGGTGCTGGCAGAGGGATGAAGTGGTTTTGGTAATTTTCCTTTCATATAATAACATACCTTATGTTCATAATCCTTATTATTATAATCCATCCATTATTTCCATCCTATAAGTAGCACATATTATACTACTTACAGGATGGGAAGAGTGCTATTTGGCTAACAGAAAATACTACAACTGATAAAAGGCCCTTTCACCACCAGCAAAATACAGATTAGAGTGGTATGGGAGGCAGCAGCCAGTCTTGACCTCACTGAGGAAAACAGCCATCACAAGAACTTGTGTTTGTCACATGAGGACCAGATAGCACAGAACACAGCAGAAAAGTAGAGGCAGATGGCCATGTGTGAGGAGGGAATATTACTGTGGGAAAAACCTGCATCAGAAGGAAAGGGTAAAGAGAAAGGAGAGTGCAGAAATCCAAACATCTGCATAGATAAAAGAGGACATAGACACAAAGTGGGAAGAATCCAGGCTTCTCCAGTGAGGTCTACTGTGCTGATATAGTGTTACTGCAGTGAAACCTCCATCAGATTGGTCCTTCTCAGGAACCTTCTATCATGCCAGTGCTTGTATAAAGTAAGACTAAGATGGAGAAAACCTGAGATCGATCCAAGCTCCAAAGGCTGATAAACACAGTCTCTTGAGAAAACATTTCCTCTGAGCCTACAACAACTTAATTCCACAGGCACACCAGCAAGAGGGAGGGAAGAATCGCTATTTCTTGTTCCTCATTCTTCAAGAAGCACAGAAGGAAAGAAGGAGGGTGTCAAGAGGATGAAGCCAGGCTCTTCTCAGTGGTTTCAAGCAACAGGACAAGAGACAAAGGGCAGAAACTGATGCACAGGAAGTTCCACCTGAATATGAGAAAGAACTTCTTAAATGTGGGAGTGACTGAGCATGGGAACAGGTTGCCCAGAGAGGCTGTGGAGTCTCCCTCACTGGGAATTTTCCAGAACTGTCTGGATGCAATCCTGTGCAATGTGCTCTGGGATGACCCTGCCTGAGCAGGGAGGCTGGACCAGATGACCCACTGTGGTCTCTTCCAACCTGACCCATTCTTTTGTGAAAAGCTCACAACAGCTTCATGGAGAGACAAAGCACTCTGCTGAAGCCAGGCAACCATATGAAGACAAAACCACAAAAGGCCTCTTCAATTCTAGTTAGCTCACAATCCATCAGATATCATGGACGTGAGCACTGTTGAGAGCTTTCGAACTTCGTTGATTTGGCAAATTAAACTCCCAAGTATACTTGTTTCTAAGGAAATTCCCATCCACACTGAGAATGCCTATCTTTTTGACACCTCTGAACTCCTTTATTTTCTATTGATTGTTAGAAGTGCCTTAAGCCCCCGCTGGGGCCTGGGCATATTTTTGAGAGACAGTTTCTCCAGACATTTCTTGCTGAAGCACTGCAACCGTCCTTCCCTCTTTGGTGGTGTCCCTGAGGAGGTTTTCAGCATCACTTAAATAATTAGCCAACCAAAGACACCCAAATTCTGCTTGATTAGCATCCACTGATTTATGTGGTTTCTCTCAATCATTTTCAAGCTACACTTCAATACTTTGGTCCTCTCAAGTCACAGTTCCCTGCCTGCTGATCTGCGTAAGATCATCTGAAATGATTCAGCTATATTACATCACCCCATTTATATTATTTCAGTTCCCACTTCATAGCACCTTGTAACAGAGTTCACATTGTGGCTAATTTCCTTTGTACCTGCAGCTTCATTTACTTATCAGTACTCTTTGAAGAGAATTTAGAAATTTCCTAGTATCTGCAAAAACACTGAATCTGTGATATATCATTTTCATTCATGCTGTTGGCAATATGCAGGACTGAATATGATTGTGGATCTGTGAAACCCTTGTAAAAGTATTCTGTGAATATATGCCTTGAATGGTATTAGATTGGCTCTTGTATCTTCTGAAGATGCCAATTACTGGTGCTTTCCATGCTTGCTTGGCTTTCCTTTCTTCACTCTTCAGTTTCACAGATATGACAAAGACATTTCAAACCTACAATCAAAAGTAATCTGAACTGTGAACTGCACAATAATAAAGAAATCACCAACATCTTGTCAATAAGAGCAGTAGTATTAACTGCACAGGATCGTCCAATGTTGTGCCTTTTTCTGTTGGGCAACTATTTAGAAAAACTATTCATACGGAACAGTGAGCATGTATTAAAAAGCCTCTACTAAATCACACAAATGAGTCAGTCCAATCTACCACTTGTGACTCACAGATGATCTGCAGTGGCAACAAATAAGCCCTGTTGAAAATGCTGCCTTCCAGATGAAATACAACTCTGAATTTCTAGTTGCTAATGATGACCCATCTCTTCTTGCTCTAATTACCAGAGGCATTAGGTCTGTTGCATTAGCTGAAGCATGTACTTGGGTCAAGACAGACTACTAAACCAAATGATCCCAACAGATTTAATAATCTCTGACAGTTCTCTTGCCTTCTTAAACTGTTGTCCCATTTCTCCCCATTAGTGGATTAAGTGACTGTACAAAATGAGTAATTGCAGCTTGAATCCCCTATAACATTTCTGTTTGACAGTCGTTAGTACTGTTCAGTCTCCATTCAGAGGACAGTAGCATAACATAATCAGGCTTTTTGGGGGCAAAAGTTCTGGGAATTTATTTGGGGTTTTTTCCACTTTGTCTTTTAACAAGTTGATATGAGCAAAGGGGATACATCAATGACAAAAGCCTGGGATGGACTACAGGGAAAAGAAAGTGCTGCTAATTCACTGTGACAGCATCAAAATCACATACGGGTGCCAAATTGAAATGCTTCTCCACTCATTCCCTCCCGTTACCAATCAATACTTGGCAGGCTCAAAAATGCTCCGAATGCCTATGCTGCTTGTTCTCACTGCCACACGTTCTCACATTAGCCTTGGGCCTGCACTTCATATCAAGCAAGTTAAAGGTTTATATCCTTTCCAAACTAAGCACAGCATTGGATCAGGTCCAGTGGTTTATAAAACCTGGTATCTTTTTCCCATTCGTGGTCATACCAGACATGTCAGAAAAAGGCAGATGGCTTTTGCTAGAAATGAGTTCTCTTAACCTGGGAAGAGATTTGAAACCCAAAATTATTTACAACCTGAATCTTTTCAGGTTGCAGTGTAGTATTTCCAAAGAAATTGATCACTCCAGGATCACTGTCTGAGGACACGGGAAATTCTGAAAAATGCTGAGATTATAATGCTGCTACCCACCACCGACCTACCTCAACTAGGAAATTCATAACAATCCAGTCCATTTTGCAGCTGCTGTTAAGCATCAAGGCACTGGCCAGCAAACATAAATCATACAGCAGTGCTTCTAGTATTGCCAAGATCACTGGGACCCAGTGTGGTGATGTGTTCAGGGTCTGGAAATTTCCAAGTTTAAAATGGTCAGCTCAGAGGATGGCAGGAGAGACAGGAAGCTGGGAGTCCTGGCTGCATCAGCTCTGAGGCTTCCAGGAGAGTTTACTGAGATGTTGGGCAGGAAAACTGGCATTCTGAGTTCTGAATCCATGTACTGTCCTCTGAAAGTTCAATGAAATAGTTTAAGTTCAGTGCATCATAATTTAAACATAAAACATTCCACTAGACCATTTCCAGGCATTTCTAAGGATATTTTTCCTCTCCGTGTTTTATCCATCACTAAACTACAACTACTGTTCTACTGTTTCAATCAGGATGTCCCACCATCTTGAAAACCTACCTGCAGCCAACATCCACAAAAACAGGAGCCTTCCAGCACTTTTATTTATATGCCTAGGTAAATAGCCTGCATGCCAGAAAGGAAATACTCAATACCACTGATTTAAACACATGGTTAGAAAAACAGCATCTGGAAAAAACGTGTTTGGCAGAACACAGTGCAACTGGGAAGACTTTTAGCACTGGAAGTCTTTTCAGGTGAGAAAAAGCTGCCTCATTTTTGATCTCAGCATAGGTTTGCTGGTTATTTTCAGGTGTCAAGAAAAGGACTTTAAATCTAGAGGCAGAGTAACTTCAGGACAGACCAAGCCCAAGATTTAAAAGAGCCAAAGTGAGAAGCATGCTTGCAATGATATTCTGTCAACATGAATGGCTGAATGAGACTGGATCACTGCATTTCCAAGAGCTTGTGTTTTTTTTTCATGACTGCTCTCCAGAGCACAATGTTAGCTTGTATTATTTTTACACTTTGCTGTTGCGTCCAAATTGACCCGATTCAGAACTTACTGCTTCAGTCTATGGCAGTTTGAAGCAAATTGAGTAAATTGCCAGTGCTAAGTGAGAATAGTCACTCCAACACAAAGTCACTTGGGAAAGAGAAGCCTCAGACTGGCATCCCTGTTAATGTGCTTCATCCAGTCAGTGACTAATAAAAAATGTACAAGAGTTCACTGGAGCCAGAGCTTGAAACTAGGTCTCATCTATCACAGGCCAAGAACAGTTACACACTCATAAGATCTACTGCTTTCCCTTGATCAAAATACAATTATTGCAGAACAAACAGGTCAGCTTCCGCAAGCAAACTGAGAAGGGTCTCCATGCCCAAAAAAGCCTAGTCCCCGGGAGCTATTTCAGAGTGCTGGAAGAAATACTTGTGTGGGAGAAGAGTGAGATTAAAAAAAAAGCTAAACCAAACAAACCCAATGAACAAAACAATAAAACAGCCTCAACAACAACAACAAAAAAGCAAAAACCCCCATCCCCTCCCACCCAAAACAAAAACTCACAAAAAGCCCCCAGCAGAGTGAGGACAGCTGACAACCACATTCTGTCTGAACCACACTAAAAGCAGATGTGTTTTTGTATGACCTTGGTTAGCAGTACGGCCAATTACTATAAAAGCTGTCTGACCAAACTCCTCAGCTTGCCACCCTATACACAAAGGTCAGAGATACCAAACTTCCTAGGTGACCCTTAGGATATGTGAACTTGGACACTGTGTTGTGTCCTGGGGCTAACATGGCATTGTGGAGAGGATGGAAAGGAGAAGCTGAAGAAGCAATCAGGATAAAGGAAGATTTTGCCAATATACCTGTAGAAGTGTCTCAAGAAAAGCACAGGGGAAGGCCCAGACAACTGCATGCTTTGTGTGGGAAGAAAGGAGGGGAGGAGAGTCACTGGGACTCTGCAATGCATGGGCCCAGAGGGAAACAACTGCCATGAGGGAACAATTACTATACAATGAGAGCACCAGCAGAAGTGAGAAAAAATTTGCTTTTTATTAATAGTACGATGTATGTACCACAAAGCAGACCAAGATAATCAGCAAACTAGTGAGAACAAGCCTTGTCTGAGACAGAATCTCTACAGAGGCTTCAGTCAAGTCTTTTCAGAGAATTTCTAAACAGATCAGATAATGACCCGCATAGCTACACTCCGCTTCAGTCAGTGGAAAATGAGCTAACAGCCTCCAGTCCAAGCTATGTCTGGCTAATACATATGCTTTTCTTTTAGTCTCTAACTTCTGAAAATTTGTCATCCTCAAGAGCAGGCAGCAGGAGAAAGAAAGAAAGAAAGAAAGAAAGAAGAACGCAATTTCATTCTTAAGCAAACACTTCCTCCTCCATCTCAGACCCATAAAACTATACAGCTTCAAGCTAATTCCCATAATCAGCTGCCCAGCCCTTTACACTTTATTGGCTGTTTTGTGCAGTCAGAGCCAAACTGCCAAAGGGAGAGGGTCAATCGTTTGTACTGCATCTGCTCCAGGCAGTGACAGGCCACGGGACAGATATTCAGGGCTAGAACTAGTTAAATGCAGATTAAGGGCACTGAACACAGGAGTGGGGGAGGAGAAACAATAGTGGAATAAAACCACTGGGAATATGCAGAACAAGTTGCTTGGCCAGACTAGTGCATGGAGGAGCAAGCCATCTCTCTGCTCCTTGGGTTTTCATGGAGGGAGGGAAACGGGCAGATGTGCTTCAAATGGATAATTAGGTGAAAAATGCTACCAGTCGTCTGGTAGCAGAGGGGCAGTTTGGGTCAGGAGGGAAGAACAGCATTCACAGGAGCACAGGGTTATTCAGTTTCTGCTACCAAGGACTCCGTGAACTGCTCTCTAACAAAGCAAAGGCTGGCAGAGAAAACAATCAAATGGCAGATTAAAACAGAGCACTGATCCCTATTTCCCACAGTCACTTTTTCCAGATTCTGACAATGTTTTCTTTGCCACTGGACAGGGGACAGGAAGTGCAGTTAAGCTATTTATCACCTGATTGCAAGGTAATGAAGACAAATGTTCACGTTCTGCCATTCCCTGACAAGATGTTTTGGCAGGAGCACTGAGGACAGGGACTATGGCCTTGTGCATTTGCATCCCACTTTAAAGAAGGGGTGTTTTAGTGACAACTGGTGCTCATGGGAACTCCCCCAGTACACATGTTAGTAACACCACCACAGACATTTTGCTATGCTAAACCCCCCAAAGTGTTTCCAGTCTCTCAACATCAATCAGCACAACTGAAGCCAGTAGTAAATTGATTCTCACATTCCACTGGTGCCAGTTTTTGTTAGAAATGATTTGTGATAGATATGGTAGAATATATTGATTAGTGCTGACAGTCCCAGTTTCCCAGGCGCTTTGTAGCACTGCCTTTCCAAAATGACCTGCTTTCCACCTTGTCAATTTTCTTCTGCAGAGTCCATTAAAAATATCTATTCTTTTCTGAGAGCTTCATGCCTCTCCAGAAAACAAAACAAAAGGGTCAGGCAAGTAAAAAAAAATCAGTACAATAAAATAGGTTTGCAGTGTTGGAAAATAACTTGTTTTTATTGAGACATTTTGTGTCGGGAAGAAAAGGCACAAAATAAGTTACAAAGACATTGGCTGAACTGTACGAGTCAGAGGCAGTATCAGAGCTGTTACAAATCACCTAAAAGTTGATTTACTAACATAGGTTAGCCTCTACAAAATTCTTAAAAGAAAAAATGTATTTAAAATTATCAAAATAATTCAGAAATTAAAGGAGAATGTAAAGACCACCAATATTAACTTTTTGACTAAATTCATCTGGGCTTACCCACCATCACCCTCTCTTAGGAGACAGATTACTGGAAAATATTTAATATTACAGAATTATTTTAAAAACTCATTAACATGTTGTAAATTAAGAACCTCATATTGACTTTTTGTACCTCTAGTGAAGTACAATACATACAGGTAAGGCAGTATGCATAGGAAATACATTAAGAAAACAGAATAGATAAGTGCAATTATTCTGAATATTTCAACGTTTGTTATCACCCCTCACCTATGGCAAAGAACATCTTAAAAAGATAGATCCAACAGCTGTTCACAGAACATATGAATGTATTACCATAAAAGGTCTACTGTGGAAAAGCTTATGCTGTCTTCAGTTGTGACTTCTCAGATGAAGTATTCTACAAACAGACTTTTCAGCAGTACAGCTCCGAGTTAACAATAGCACACTAATACAGTTAAAGAAGAGGAAGTACTTCTGAAACATATCAGTCCTCATTTTAACATGGGAAAGCTCATAACACTCAGTATTCCATTAATCCAAATTAAATATTTAACAATACACACATCAACTGTATACAACTTCATTTTTGAACTGAATCTGCTCCCCCTGCCCCCGCCACCAATTTCCAGTGACTCAGCTCTCAACTGGCAAGGACTTTTGGTTGTTAGTTCAAATTAAACAGGAATGAGAAAACAATGCAAAGTCTACAGAGACTACACAAAGATTTGTTTTCATGATGATGAAAGGTGGAGCAGCAAAAAAGTAGTTTACCCCTTTGGCTGGTCCTCTGGTCAAGAGGAGGTCCAAGTTCTGTCTTCTGAAATTAGCAAGGATGTAAATGCAAACAGACACAGAACTTGGCTATAAATGTCTGATTATATCCTTAGGAGTTTCAGTTACTTGACCTGAGACAACACAACACAGAAAGGCAATACAGTACCAACCACCACTCTCATGCTGTCAGCCCAAGCCAGGGACTTGATTTGCAAGAAAACCCTGTTAGAGCGGTGTGTGAGCAGGGCTGTCAGGGCTTCGGCAGTGAGGGGGCTGCAGGGTGTCTTGCGAGGGAAGATGCCAGCCAGCACAGGAATCACAAAATGGCTGAGGATGGAAGGGACCTCTGGAGGTCACCTGGTCCAACCTCCCTGCTCAAGCAGAGCCAACTACCAAAGCAGACTGCCTAGGACCATGTCCAGATGACTCCTGAGTATCTGCATGCATGGAAACTCCACAACCTCTCCAGGCAACCTGTGCCAGTGCTCCATCTCCCCAACTTTAAAAAAGTGCCTCCTTATGTTCAGATGGATCCTCCTGTGTTTCAGGTAGTGCCCGTTGCCTCTCGGGCCCAGTGAGCACTGACCCATTGCACTCCAACACTGCCAGAGGAGCTGCTGGCACTTTGACAAAAGCATGTTTAAGACAGGGCTGTAAATGCCAAGAAAAAGAGATTACAGTGCTGCCACGGGAAGAGGAAAAAGGATGAGCCCACGCCAGCACAAGAGAAATTGAGAGACAGCTGAGCAGGAGAAACACCAAAGGAAAATCATAGCCTGAGCAGAGGCTGAGAGTAGACTCAAAAGGAGCTACGACTCTAAAGGGACTGTGGCTGGTGCTGAAACCCACAAGAGAGCAGTGGAACAAGAAACAAAGAGCAGTGAACAAAGAGAAGCACAACAGACTGATCCCAGTCTCCTGTGCTGCCTGTTGCCTTGCTGAAGGGACTGAGCATGACAAGCAGTCAAGGAATTGGAGGATGGCATAGGGAGAGAGAAGGAAGACCAGTGTCTGGAGAAAAACAGCAGTGTTTTCCTAAAGTGTTTTAATTATTTTTAATTCTAATACCAAAGTAGTAACTAAAAACTCTTAATTGGCAATAAATTAAATTGATTAAAGCCCCCCAACTCAAAACTTACTTCCCCTGAAAAGTCATGTCCTCAACTGACATTACTAAAAAATGTAGGGCTTTCTGGCCCTTTTAAAGGAAAACAGTATACACAGAAAAGCCATGTTCTAACTGTATAATAATTATGCTCCTTGAAAGTCTTAAGTTTTTTAACTAAATTTAAAAGGCCCTTGAGAAAACCTTTAAAGAGAAGGATAACTTGAGAACTTTAAGTCATGGATTCCTACACAAATAAAAAAAGAAGCATTTCGTAGTTTCCCAAAAATCAATTAAATACAAAAGTGACAAAAAAAATCTCAACATAAAGAGGTAGCTTAAAAAAACCAAAGTATTATTTGATTCAGGAAGCAAAACAGTGCAATAAAATATGAAAAATATACTTCCCATTTCCACATTACTTACTCAAATTTTAACAAGAACAAAATAAAACTTGGTTTGGATTTTGAGGAGTGAAAAGGATCAAATATTAGAAACCAGTATTTTAGAAGCATGCTTGAAATCACAGCACTCACAACTCTGATGACAATTCACCTAGCAGTTGTTTGCTCTATAACAATTTTCATCAGTACCTGCAAAACTGACTTTTCCTACAGACTAACATCAGAAATGCCTGCCTCCCGATCAGGTTTCCATAATTTAAAAACATTTTGTTTGAAAACAGATGTACCAGATCCCTCTCCCAGGATATTTTTAAGTAAATACAACTTTCAATAATGGCGAAGGTTTTCTTACTGCCATACCTTTTGCCTGGCTCCTGACAAAGTAGGTATAATAAGAGCACCTCAGATGTGTTGGTAGGAAGCAGTAACACACATGATAAAGACAGATTTCCTCTAGAAACCTTTAGTAAATGAGGATGGGCAAGTATTTAAACATACTCCATCCTACAATCTTGCTGTATACACCCCATAGTCTCCCTTCATTCTGTACATGCAGGAGAGAGTGATTTAAAAGAAAATCTTTCTTCTAGGGGTCATCAGCCCTTGCT
This sequence comes from Eulacestoma nigropectus, assembly GCA_013397775.1. NCBI lineage: Eukaryota > Metazoa > Chordata > Aves > Passeriformes > Eulacestoma > Eulacestoma nigropectus. The sequence continues at coordinate 2,139,053 of VZTE01007283.1, read as the reverse complement.
GCATAAAGTTTTATCCACCTGCTTTTTTACTGACAAACATGCAGCCATGACAAGGCTGACTTGCAGTGAATATTAGTTGTAATAGGGATTTAAACTCCATACATTATTCTCTAGCAATGCCTCAAAGTGTGCTTTTTATAAAAATCTGCTCGATTCCATGAAGCTGCAGGCAAGCTGTTTACTAGCAATGCTAATTAGTAAGATTGATGAAAGAACTAACAAATTCCAGTGTGCCATTTTTAACCAGGTTTCATCAGTCTTAGATTAAACTTTGACATTTGTAACTCAGAATCAAACAGGCTCTTCAGATTTCTCTGTAATGGCTACATGGTATAAACTCCGAATGTTCTACACAAGGAACACTTTAATCCTTCATTTAATTTCTTTGGTTTCTCAGAAACAAAAGCTACTTAAGTGAACTGAGCAATGAAAGACCAGCAAACAAACGTAACTCTCTGTCCCTCTACTTTCAGGGATGCTTGTAAATACCAGTTCTGGCAGGCTGCATGGAAGAATTCTAAATGAAGGCAGCTAGAACTAGTTTTGGGCTATTGCTTTCCAGCAAAAACTGTCTTTGGCACCTATATAATCCAATTTTATGATGTTACTTTACACATAGTCCCATATAAAATTGACTGAGGAAATTAAAGACTGCTTTTATAAAACAGGCACTTCAAATTAGAACAAAAAAATCTGTTCCCTATTAGGCAATACAGAAGCTTTTTTTCACAATGATAGAAACAGAAAGTAGTACCAAAATTAAGATGAGAAAGTTCAGTAAATTCAGACTGTTGGGGTAAAAGTTTTACCCAGCTCTACCAGCCTTAAATAACAGTAGCACCTGGAAAATCTGAAGGCTACAACAGACTAGATAAGGCATCAAAAATACACAGCATGGAAAAATTATGTATAAATTTGTTCACCCACCAATTCTACATTTAGATCTGCCAGAGAGGTTTTCTTATGTAGGTGTCTTTCTTCCACATAACACATCTTGCAGTAAGATAAAATGAATGAGACTCAAAATACAGCTATACCCTAAGTCTCCTGTTTGGCAAACAGCTGAATATAGACATTTCTGACACAGGCATCACGTCAGGCCAGACTAACTTCCACCATCAAATGACAGCACCGCTCTTGGGCTTTTCTGACAGCTTTACTGCAAGGCTCACAGTTTGCAGTCACAGATTCAGCTGTGTCAAAGAGCATGACCAGAGAAGCTCTAACAGGGTGGGAAAAGGGATACAGAGCTTCATTTAAAACAAAATACTACTTACCAAATCTGCATTCAGTGATTATGCAGAAGACTCAGGAACAAGAGTTTTAGCTCAAATGTTTCTTTTAACACACTCCAGGAAAAATTCCTCACTCTCCCCTTTTCCTCAGTACAAGAAAAACATTCTGTTGCAAACTGCTTTTATATGCTTAGGTGAAATACACTGGAAAATGCATGGCTCAACTGCATTCCCCATGGTTCTGTACATGATACCCTATTAACCTCAGTATGCCCACAGAGTTTGGAAACCCTGGCACAGATTGCACAGTGTGAGCTGATGAGCATGTGGCTCCAATCCTTAAAGCCTTGATTGTAACTACGGTGCAAACAAGCTCCACACCCTGCTCCACGTTAGTTAGGTGTCCCTGGAGAGGCGTGGGCATGTTCTTCACTCAGCATGACCTGAACACAGAGTCATCTCTGGCCCTCCTTTAACACAGAGCTTCTAAGTTTCTGGTATGGCAGGGGTCTCTGAGCAGCACTTTCCCAATTCCTATATAGAGAGCACTAGCTTTGTTTGCAGGGGAAGTTTAAAAAAAATAAACTTGTCTAATCACTTTTGTATTGTATTCTCTTCAGCCTATTAAGAGAAGCCAGGTAGTAAAATCCTTTTAGAAGGCTGAAGTATAATTTCAGAAGAGGTTGTATGACAAACACATCAAGTAATTCCAACATTCCTGTCCTAAAGGAAAGCTAGCAAATTAAGCCATAATGACCAGTTACACAACATTCTCCAAAACAGGGCTTTCCAAATTTTAATTATTTTGGTGTCATGCCATTTCATAAAGAAGCTGAGTCCAAAAGAAAACAGGCAGGCCACATTTTATATTGATCCAAAGAAGTGTTTCATCACTAAAGAGGCAGTGCTAGACACAGGTGACATTAAAAAGGAAATTATGAAACTGATATCCCAAACATGACATCCTGGAACCAATACAAACTGAAAGCAGAAGCTTCAAGCCAAGACAAGGAGCAAGAAGGACATTTCTACCCAACAGCTACTATTTTGTGTTTTCACTTACCCTTGCCCTAAAGTGTTTCAGTTGAATCCTCCATTCTTTTTTACTTTTTCCAGCTCATTCTCCTCCATGCTGCCTCACATGACCTGTCACTCTCCTTCACTCTTAGCTGTATTTACTTATCACTTGTGAGGTCCCCAGCAAGGTGAGGTATGTTTGGGATTCTGCTGAGACAGTAGTAAGACCTGACTAATCAGCACCATGGGAAAGGCTCTCTTCTCTCTAGCATAATCTCACTAAGTGAGCTACCTGAAGAAAAAAAAAAAAAAAAATATCACAGCCAAAGGAATCCAGAAGAGAAATTTCATCTTGGAAAAAGGTATCTTAGTGTTTGCACAACACAAAAATAGTGCCAGCTACTCTAGCAAAAAACATGGGAGAAGATTATTATATTGCACTGAAGTATAGAAGGATCTTGGGCCTCTCAGACTCTTAGCACTACAACATGCAGTAAACTGATGTATTCAGTGCTGTTATCAAAATCTGCTTTCCAGGAGCTCCTCATGGCAAACTTACTACCCAGACACTGAGATTTATTATCGGGCCTACTCAGACTTCAGAATCACAAGTCCTCTCTGACCTTCTGACTTGGGCTTTAAAGTACCATGGTTGTGAGACCCACAACAACAGGCACTGTTCAGTGAGGAACATCTGTTCAGCAATGGTGCTCCACCCAGACACAGGAAATGCTGAGCACATGGGCTACAGAACGCTGTGCTGCACCTCTCACCAGTGAATGCTACACAGAGCATGACCATCTCAATATTGTAAAGCATCCCATATTATGGGTAAGAAAAAAAGTGACCCTACAGGTTTCTGTACCAGAAGGCCAGCTCATATTAAAAATGAACAGCCTCAGAAAAGAAACGTAATGCACCTAATGGATTTGAACTTCAGAACACAAAGCTGGAGAGCGAAGTCTGATGCTACATTGCTGAGCTCCTCCGGCAGGGATTGTCTCCTCTAAACTTTCTGAATTACCTGATATGGGAAAGTAATAATGGAAGAGTTAATGTTCCTTTTTAAATATTCCCTTTAAAATTCCAAAGGTGATAACATGGGACAGATTCAAGGTTTAAAAAAGAGCAGCAATTCCTATGCAAAAAAATTGCTAATTTTGTCTTCACTCGTGTTTTTGCAATTTTACGTATGTATACCAATGATATAAAAGTGCATGAGTGGAGAGGTACATTTAATTTTAAACTGAAGACTGTCATAACTAGCTCAGGTCCTGTAAAGAGTGATCTTCTCCACCTGAACCATTACAGCATCCTACTGTTAATGAAAATTATATAGAGGTGTCTTGTGGCATTACACAGGGTTGCCAGGAGCAGATAACAACAGTTCCTGACTTATTCCACCCAACACCCAAGGAGGGACAGAGGCAACAAACACCTAAAAACAACTGTTGGCTCTTGGCAACATGTTAATACTGCCAGGCTTGCTGCTGTTTGCCATGACAAAAAGTCATTTTCCCAGCTGTCCTTAAATTAAAGCGCGAATAAAAAATTTAAAAAAATTTGAATAGATTCAACCTTTCCAACTATTTCTGAGTACCTTATTTGGTGAAATTTTCTTATACACAAAAGGGCCAAATAAGGCAGAGAGACCACCCAGTTGGGTTAAAAAGTGCCACATCTACAACAACTACTCAGTGGTCTGGGGGGAGGGAAAAAAAGTGAAGACCATGGGTGAGAATTCTTCAAGTGAAGCTTATAATACAGGCAAAAATCACAACAATATTGATACACTGTCCACAGGGACTGAAGTTCCCAACTCTGTTTAGTCAACACCTGGATCAAGTTCAGACCCAGGGGGAATGCTGCATGTATGAAACTGCAGACTCTGGGCTGCCCTCTCCACCAACCAAAGTAGTTGCACTTTGCTCAGTATTACAGTTCCCAGCGAACAAAGTTCAAGCAGCTAGCTGCAAACTTCAGATGCTGTTTACTTTCACTTCCTTGCAGAGCAAAGGAACTTCCCAGTTTAACCAGGAAATATTCAGCAGACAGCTTTTTGGTATTTTTAGACCCACCTTTTTTAATTCTAAGATCTGCAAAAATGGCTAGTGAGCCTGAAAATATATTTGCTGCCATTGTGTGGCACTTTGCTAGGAACTCCAAGTAGGAAGACTAACATCTTATGGAGACCAATCTTAACAAAGAGAAAGCCCCAGGTTAGAGGGTAACGATGACAATGTCATCATGAAAACTGAATCTTTGTAAAGCCTCATTTTTGTAGTTGGAACACTTCAAATGTTCGTGTTTCATATTTCAAGATACCATATCCCTCTAATGAAGCACTTACAAAAAGTTCAGTGAAAACAGGAAAGTGAACTTGTTTTCCTTAAGAAGTTCAAGTAACCAAGTGCTTGAGCAAGCACTGGTTAAAAAACATCAATTAATCAAAAAGGTCCAAAGAGCTTTGCTTTCTTTTTAAATGAGAACTTTATCTACACACAAGAGTATTTTAAAATAAACACTAGCAGCTTCCTGACAATAATGCCCAAAAAGTAACAGCACCCCACAGTTCCTCTCGCCACTTTGGAGTTAAGTCTTTTCCAGAAATAAAGACCCACATAGGTCCACAAAAACGAGCTATACATTCTAACACACCACACACAGTATGTGGTGAATACCTCACCTTTGTTGCACCCAGGAAATGATAGCCGTCACAGAACTATTTCACTCCACAGAGAAGTTGCTGAGCTTCCATATTTATGGCAAAAGTGAAGACAAGGTAAAAGGAGGCAAGGCTATAAACAGCAGTGCTGAGATGTGGGGAACATGTGGCAAACATATGCACAAGACAGACCAAGAAAAAGCTTTGTGTATGAAAAGAAGGAAAAAAGTGAGTAATGTTCCTTACATTCGCAGGCTTTGTGGTTGCTCCTTTGTGTAGTCCTTCCTCCCAGCCTTCCATTATCACTAAGTTAAAGCCCAGCTCATGACTAACCAGCTGCACCTGTAACTCTGCACAGGTGCACACAAAGAAACCTTATGTTCATAGTTGCCTCTCCTCTACTGAATATGCAAAAGCTATTTTAACATACAATTTCAGCAGTTTGTTCCCACTGGAGTAGCACACAGCACGTTCTCTGACCACTTTCACCCTATGGAAAAATACAGTGGTTGTTTCCAAGTTTATCAATTTGTACTGAAACAAAATCTACCATGTCGAAAATAAAATACCAACATGTGCACTGACGATCTGTCCAAATCTGTCTAAGCCTAGGTTATTCCCTGGGCTTCTGAAATACATCATCCCACTCTTGCTGTCTCACCTGGCTTCAAATGCAGTCCGTGCACTGTCATTCTGAACCACAAGATTTGGAATGGCTGCCTCGTATGGAGCGCATCAGTGATGTCATCAGTCTGAACAGTACTCAAATCCCTCTCCTAGTAAGGAAAAACACAGGCACTTGCCCAATTACATTCCCTGACAAGCAAGGTCCCCAGTACTTGTCATACAGCTGGAATGACTGGACAAGAAGAGGCATAAAATGGGCCAGTGTTTCTTCTTTTCATTACTTGATCATATGAGTCTCTTCATCAGCATCATAGAACTCCTCATCTTCACTTCCACTCCCTGTAGAACTGTCTTTGTCTCCAGACTAGAAGCAAAAAGGAAATCATTAGTTAGACCGAAGCCACTAAATCAATCTCAACATACATGAACATGAACCATTACACTTCTATGGAATGCTGTTAGGGAAAATGTAAGAAAACACCGGTCAAACCACTGTATTAAAACTTTGTAAAAGACATCACATGAATTAAGATTTCTTTAAGTCCTTGGTTCTTCAAAGTATCTTTAAAAGAGATGGGGGTTTAGTGGATGGACTTTCTCTGCTCCACCAGTACACCCAAGAATATATGCAGGAGAGACTGGGTGGAGTGGTTCTGAAGTGGTAATCTACTAAACCTTCTTAAATTTAGTCTCAGGTGCCTACTCTGTGGAGAGCTACTGGAAACACAGTAGCTCACCACAGCTCAGAACATGCAGATTACTTGATTAGGTAAAAGCTTCTCCATCCAGAATTAATCCTTTTACCTGGGTAGCACAGACATTTTACTGTGCAAGCTTAATTAAAAAGATCCCCCTGCAATACTAAATAGAAGTGTTACGGAAAAGGGAAGAACCATTACCATGCTGTATTTTCAGAAGGTAAAGTCCCCATTATAGGCATACTTAACTCCAGTCAGGGTCCTTTTCACAACACAATTTATACCACATACCCAAAATAAAGTCAGCTGTTACAGCTAATTGATTTTTATTTGGCCAGTGTAGCATTTTTCCATGGAACTGACACAAATTATTCCAGTTTAAAAGATTCTCCTGCTAGTATAAACTCCATCTAGTTTGATTATTTAGGATTTTTCCCCCATATGCTTGTATCCATCCTAAGACTTCTGCCTGCCTAGTCATATGCTAAAAAGGTTGAGAGAGAGGGTGAAAAATAGAGAAATGGAAATAGTGTTCCTGACTGACAGTACCATGCAAGCAAAATCTGTAGCTTTAGATCTCTCTTCAGAGGAGCTTTGCTACAGCAATGTGCGTTAACTGCAAAGGAATTTCAAGCAGTTTGAGCACTACGACCTGTCAGAAGATGTAAAGGGAATCATGTTAGGCTTTTTTTTTTCCTAGACTTCTAAAACTATTTGAGGAAAGTCAGGCTATCACTGGATGCTGTCCAACTTGAATATCACATTCATGTACGTTAACAGGAACAAAACCTCCGTTCTCGGCAATCAGAACACATGTTATCTTGAAAATGGTACAAAAGGACAATGGATTCCACAGGGGGAATTCAGGGTATGCCAAATAAATCCTAAATCTTTCTCGCAACAGCTTCATAAGACCTCTCACGGCCTTGTCAAATAGGGTTAATGTTTAACAGCTTTCCATTTTATCAGCACTTTCTTCATGAGCTTTAAAATAAATCCCTAATATGTCACAGACATTCCAGATATAACTTCACTCAAGTTACAGGATTAGTTAAGGCCTGAACCTATTTCATTTGGATTCAGTAATTTTAATCCATCTGGGCGAAAAGTTCCTGAAGAATATTCAATTTTTTTTTCTCCTTTTGTGGGTCCTGTTCAGCTGGGATTTTTAAGAAGCCTACAGAAGCACAAGCAAAGAAGATTTAAACCTGAGAAGACTGACTAACACAAGTGAACCAATTTGTGAGAATACTAACAGACAGTATTTGTCACCTCAAAGGGTAATACCGACCTCAGCTGGTTAAAGAAGAAAATAAAAATGTGACTTCCCACCTCTAAGTTTTAACACCTGCACTGCTTGCCAGAATTGCTTTCGTTGGTAAACCATCTGCCCAATTAACACGTAATAATCATGTAATTACCAAAATAACGGCTGATGTAAACGTCTATGATGGATTTGTGTAGTCAGCAAGAATGTGGTGCCATAACACATTATCCAGTTATGGTTGAAAATGTTTATAAAATACTCATGTAAAGTAGCTAAAGTATAAAATTAACGGTTACAGCGCTGTCTCTTTCAACCTCTCTTCAAAGGTGCTTTTGTCACAAAACTGTGCTGTCCCATCAAGAACTAATACAGCTAAACTTGGTAAACAAGGCAACAGATTGAAGCTTCTGATAGGAAGCAAATGTCCCCATTCTAGAAATATGTGATGACTGTGAAAATAAGTATGACTACCGGTGAATCTCAGAGGGCTTGCCCAACAACTATTCAAATGAAAGTAAAAGGTGTTTAAGGATCCTGTCTCATCTCAGCCTAATGGGGCAACTAACATTTTTTGTTAACGAGTTTCCCTTCAAATCTTCTGACCACTTACTCTATTTCTGTAAGTACCTCGATACTCCAAGTTTTGGGACCAGGATTTAAACTTTAAAACTTTACCCAAATTCAAAAACCCACTTCCAGCTCTCTAGCTTCTTCTTTCTAATCCCACTTCATTCACAGAGGAGTAACCAGGTCAAAAAACCTCCACATGACTGGAAGTTACAGACACCTAAAGAGGTGTCCAGGAGTTGAACAAAATAAAGTGATATGAAAAACACCATACAAGGAAACCTTATTGAAAAACATCATGCTGCCACATTTATTTATGCTTATACCTGGGAGTTCTATAGTTCCAGTGTTTTCAATGAATCTCATTTCCTAGAGTCAATAGTGGGAGAGATCTCAGAGGTTAGGCTGGCTTTAATCCATTTAGAGCCTCTCTAGGACAGACTTGGTAACTGATACTGAAGAACAGCTGGGGCAGGTCAGCAGTAGTGTGCTGCCTCCAAAAGCAGCCCTTTACAAACAGCCTTCTGGTTTTGTTAACATCTAAGGCTTCTCAAGCTTCACTGTCCAGCTTTGGATGAAGCACACTGCAGCAATCAGTCTTAAGAGATTAGAGATGCACAGACATCACTTCATCCAAAAGGGAAATGTTGTAAGCTTGTGGCCTTGAAGGGATGAATTAATCCAACTATATTTCAGCCTGCATTTCCAGAAATCATTTCAGACATGATGGTAGGGTTGCTACACTATCTTCTCCTTGGGGCCTGTCCTCCACAGGCCAAGAATCACTATCCTAATCTACTTAAGAGTGGCAGATTCAAGCTGACGGCTGAAATAAACACAACAGAAAAGTACTAGGAAAAAAATTAGTATACCTGTGAGCCATCTAGGGCTTGCAATGACATGGCTTCATCACCCAGCCTCCAGTACGAGCACACCTGCAGGTCTGATATAGTTTCTAGCAAAGGGCTGTTTAAGGTCTCTGGCAACAATAAGCTTAGGAGCCCAGACAACAGACCAGTTGCTCCAAACACAATGTAAGGCAGAGACCACTGTACAGATTTCTGGAAAAAACAACAGAGTTAGGTTGAGATTGGTTCCTCGTAGTTCATATTGCATATTAAAGGACCTAGCCTTTACAACCACTCCTTCTGGCAGTGTTTGTGTTCCTATTTAGAACAAAAGTCACCAATCCTTCTGCTGTAGGTGTTTTTGGTTGGTTGGTTGGTTTTTTTATCAGTATTGTCAATTGTATCTTGTCAATACTATTAGAACTCCACAGATTTTGTCATGAACTTTAAAAGAAATGCTTGCTGAATTTGAACTCAATTCTTCCCTCTAACATACGAACTTATTAACAAATGCAACATCCCTTTGTAGAAGGGAATAGATATCACAGAAACACAGACATGCTGCTTGGAGTTCTCTTGAGGTCATCTAGGCCAATCACTGACTCTAAGCGTAACTACAGCCACAATTAAACCAGGTCAGTCACCCCTTCACATAATCAAATATCAACAAAACTCCAAGGATGGAGATTTCCCCTCCACGTAGATTGTCCCAGGCTGCATTAAGCCTCTCAAAAAGATGATTTTTCAAATTTGCTATCTAACCCCTAAGCCAAAACTTGTGAAAAACATATGCTAACGATGTGGGAGAATGACAAAAACCTTACAAAAGCCTTCCCTGCTCTCTTCCCTTTCCTCATCCATATTGCCTTCTGTGATGAAATGGCTGACTATCAAATCAAATTGGCTGAGAAGGAATTGTCCTTAATAAAACCATGTTCACTGATCCTGGTTACCTTCCTTGCCTTCACAGGCTTATGAACAGACTCTGGGAGATCATGTCTCAATCTTCCCACAGACTGAATGAGAGGTTCTTGGTTCCACTTTCTGATATTTAAGACACGCACAGGGTTAGCCTTTTTGCTCCCACACCTACCAGTGATCCTTCACTACAACAGCTGTTTATCACAGATGATGGCCACTTCCTTCACTATCGCAACCATTCTTACAGAATCCTATCCCATGGAATGGAAAGCTTTCAGCTGTAAGTGTTCTTGAACCTATTGCTCCTCCTACTGTTTGCTGGCCTTCTGCTTCCTCAACTGTGCTGACAGGCAGAGAGGTTTGGAGTCAAACTTTGTCTCTCAAGACTGAAGTACAAGTATTTCAGCTAATTCCACGTCACCCACCAACGGGATGCCCATCCCGTTCATCAACAGGCATTTTCACTGAATTTCCTTTAGCTGACAGAATCCCTATCTATGTTCCTTGCTAGTTTTAGCTTCAACTGAGCTTTGGCATTCCTGGCATCACCTCTGACAGCCTAAGCAATGTTTATACTCCTCTTCTGATGACTGCCCCTGTTTTCACAGTAATGAAGGCTTATTTTAAAAAGGGGAAAAGTTTAGCTGTTTGTTTCAAAAACTCACCTTGTAAAGAGCAATTCTAAACTGAGGAAAATAACAGACTGTGATCAAATAAAAGACCAACATTTCATCTCTTATCTCAGCAGTTAACTTTAACTTTTCCTGTTCTTACTATTAAGAGAGATCTCCAGACAAAAGACACTGAAAATGCGTTAGAATACTGGAAGAAATTACGAAACACAAAAATAATTGTTTATTTTCTCAAATCAGTGTTCATTTGTTATTTAACCAGAACGATTTTCATTTTCATGGAACCTCTTCAAACATTATGATCCAAGACTTGTGTCTCATGCACTATCAAATCTCTGGCAAATACAATATAATGGATGCCCCAACTGCTACATGAAAGCTGCCTATTAAATCCACCTGGAAGACTGGCATAAGTCTTGGCTTTCCCCAGAGGTGCTCAAGCTCTCACCTGCCCAGTGCTTCATTCTGCAGATTAAAAAGCTCCCTGTGCTCACCTGCCCTTTCCCTAACCTTCTGCCTCACATGTAAGATGGCAAATGGCAGAGAAGAAAATTACCACAGATGAAATGTGTCACATTAAAGGAATTGTCACTGGGCCTCAGCAAACAGCAGGGAAAAACTGGCACACTTTCACCTGCATGCACGTAACACTCTAAGCAGAGGAAAGTAATGGTATCATCCCCACCTTTTGTTCCTCAGAATCTTTCTTTGCCTTGCCAGTGTATCAGATCTCCGCATCATCTTCATTTACTGAAAGATGAACTGCTTGGCTGATATTTATAATCCATGGATATTTAATGAAGTGCATTGACAGTAAAACTAATTATTTCTCAGAAATATTGAGTTATTGAGCCCATGTGCTTAATTTTGACGCAGTATTGCTTTTAACCACATGGGTCTCTTGCTATTGCTTGCGTAGGGTTTAAAATTTGGTATCACCATCTTGGTGATTTGAAACTATTATATTTTAAGGTCCACTAGCTAGGTCCCAAAATTCTTACAGAGCTAAAATACCTTCTAAATTATATAATGCTGAGGTTTTGTCTGGTCACACAGATGATACTGCAATGCCTTTGGCCTAACATGATACTGTTAAGATAGGTAATTTACGTATCTTAGTTTATATACATAATTTACCCCAAACATTCCAATCTCTGTAAGCCTCTGCTACACCAGAGCCACAAAACAAAAATATACATAACAAAAGTTCAGACAAACCAATGAAGGGACAAAAGGCGCAATGATTCCACCAACACGGGAAAACATGGAGCAGGCACCCATTCCAACATTCCTATGAAAAAACCAAAAATAATTAATCTTCTGAAAAGTGTTATTGAGCAAGGAAAAAGACTCATCAGTCATGACCCTGAGCACATTAACTGGAAAAGAGAAGTCAAATGTAACTGAAAGCATCCCAAGACAGGAATGAAACATGTTTTTGTGATTAAAATGAAGCAAAAATCCCCTTTACATTGAGATTTTTTACATACACACATAGAGGCAGAACAAGTGTGATTTCAGTTCATACATCTTGCCTCTGTCTGAAACTCTGGCCAAATATATTTATCCAAATCCTATTTATCAGCAGATTTACCCACTCATGTGAAGAACACCACAGTATAGTTTCACTGGTGGCTGATCATCATATGCACCCATATGGTAGAAGCTTCTGTCTGCCCTGTCAGCACAAGCAGGGGGTACTTTTGCCCCTAGTGAGTGAAACCTTACTGTGGCTTACACACAGCCTATGAAGCATCAAGTTACTTTTACGAAGCTTACTGACCAGTCATCTTCAATGTTCCTGGTTTAGCGAGTATGATGATAGAGTTGTCTGGTTTTATAAAGCACTCATTAAAAGAAATATCAGCAGTGCTATTGTTATCCTCATTAGTGGAAGGAGAGTTGTAAACAGGCCAAGCAGCTAGAGGTCTATTTTACTGTTACATAAAAATATGATTAGTCTGAAGAGAACACTGCAAATGTGATGGAAGAAGGAGTGAGAGGAAGATAAGGGAAGAAATTTTGGATGTAAAACTACATATAACTATTATACGTAACTGAAAAATTCAAGTTAAAAATAATAGCTAATAGAAAAAAATTAAGACAAATAAAAGATGATCATGCAAGAGAACCAGAAAAATGAAGACTTAAAATTAACTTGTGTTACCTGATGACCGTAGGATAAAGTTCTGATGTGTAGATGTAGACAATGTTAAAAGCAGCACTGATTGTCAGTTTCCCCAGCAAAGACAGAGAGTGACTATTCACCACTGCAAACACCCCAGTATCTGAGAGAGAAAATGTGACCCTTGTAAGGCTTTTGAGCACTCAAATACACCTCTAATAATTTCCATCACACAATAGTATGGTGTGAAAAGGAATCTAGTAAAGAATCTAAAAGCTGAAACTACAATTCAGTATTGTCAGAGTCTACCACTAATTACATACTAGATTAGTTCCATCAGAAAGTTCAAGAAAAGTATAACAGATACATTTTCCAAAAGTGATCACTTGTTTTTTTTTATCAAGAGTCCTATTCATTGTTATTTCTATAGTATGATAGTATGTTTCCAACATTCTTACAGTGAAAGGAAGATGCCGTAAAGCACCATATCAAATTTCCGACCCAGCTTAATTTGTCAGAACAGCCAGTGCTTATTTGCTTGTATCAAGCAAATCAGAGATCATCCCAGTGAAGACAGGTGCTTCCTTCTGGCCAGTGAGCCATTTCACTTCCTAAGGCACTTCATCCTTGCCTGACTTGGGTAGTCCAGTACATAGCTGATTTCCTGGGATCTCACAGTTCTGTCCCCTCTTTCCACATGTTATGTTTGGAACAAAATGCAGTAACTACTTGATGACTGGTAACAGCCTAACCAGAATATCTCCAAGTGTCCACACTCTAGCATCTGGAATAATTCTGAAAACTTGAGTTGCGCCCCTTTAAAAAAGCTTTACCTATTAGACCCACTGCCATCTAGAGCAGCTTCTGTACTCTGTCATAGATGTTTAATTTCTTGAATCACTCTTCAAGTGTTTGAAAGATTTTCTCACTTTATGAAAGCTAATATACATCCATAAATCTTATGAGCAAGGTGAATTTATCTATCTGGTTTTAAAAAGAAAAATTGCTATGCAATCTGAAAATTAACATTAGTGCATCTTTACACAAATTGTGTTCAATTTCACATATCTTAAAGACCCCCCGTTTCAGAAGTTTATCAGAATGCTCTCTGAGCTGTAAGTTATGTGGCCACATTACTATTACCACAATCACACTACTCTTGAACATTACAGAGCAGTGAGGGAAAGATGGAGACTTGCCCCATCACTCAATTCTTCGGATCTTCTGACATTGATCTTCCACTTGGAGACATACACCCAACTTGCACGGGTACTACTTACACTAATGCATCACTTGGCTAATGGAGATACCACAAGAAACACTGTTCATTGGGATTACATCAGAAACGCTCAAAATGAGCAACTGATGTGAACAGAAGGGCAGAATCCAAAGGCAAAAATTCAAATCCAAACCTTTTTAATACAAGCTTTATTTAAGGTCTTACGAAGGTTACTGCTTATTCTTTTTTTGAGTTGGCTTCTCTGGCTTCAATAATTAAGACTCACATGTGGTATGAGCCTAATCTTCCAGAAACCATCAAATTCTTAGGCTGTAGGATGCTGCCTTTACCAATTCTTACCACATACTCCAGGAACAAAAAAATACTTACCTTTCTTCTTAGGCAGAAACATGACAATAAGACAAGCCAATCCTCCCAGGAACAGAAATGCACTCAATGTTCGTTTCCGACCAAACCTGATATGTAAAGATAACAAAGGTTTATATTCTGCATTAGGTTTGTGGGTTGCAAAGCAATGAATACTCTAAATTCACACCCACTCTTTATTTGCAGTTGGGAATTCTGAATACCGTCTTCCACCAACACTCCCTCTCACACCGTTTTTAAACAAGCTTCTGCTGCACACTTAACAAAATGAGCGCCAACTTTCTAAAGCGGCTGACAATTTCTAGGATTTTCAGTTGCCTCCCGCTGTGCGTGACATTTGTAAACCTCCTCAGGAGGCACAGAAGAGAGACTGGGAGAAAATTCTACAAAAACTGCGAGACATTGTCCAGAGTATCGTGGTTCGGGAAAAGGCTGAATATCTGCCCTCCTCACACAGCAGTTCACACAGGTACTGCTATTGCACGAGACCTCACGACAGCCCCAGCAGAGCGGAGTCGCGATAGCTCTGTCGCAGCAGCGAGGATGGGATCACGGGGCAGCAGCGGGAAGGACGCTATCTAGTGTTTGCCTGGAGTCAGCGCAGCTTCCACCGAGCTACATCAACCCCATCCGAGCCAGAGAGATGCCTCACCAGTAGGTGAGCGACTGAAAACAAGTTAAACTGCTATTTGAAATAGAGATAAATCAATGGCACTTCCACACTGAAGTGGGGAGCCCCACACAACAGACATAAGCTAGGAGGCGTGATACAAAGAAAACCTTTTTTTTGAGAAAAGTTAAAAGGAAATCCTGAATGGCTTAATAAATTCCATACTTACCACTTTTGGTTAATCAAGTAAATACAGATTGGGTATGCAGGGATTTCTATCAAGCCTGACAGGGCTAAATTGGCATAAATACTTCCGCCTAAGTCACCCACATTAAGGGTAAGGCCATAGTAAACCAAGCTGCACACAAACCTGCAAAAGACAGCAAAAAAAAAAAAGTAAAATCAGAGCTGACACTTTGCCTGCCAAATCGAAGCACTGGTCTGGCACAATATACTATAAACTATATTTAGTGTTCAGTAAATAGGTCTAAAATGTTTCTCTGTAAGCGTATGATGCTATCTAGGCAAATAAACCATTTTGTCTCAGCAAAGACCCAATTCCTGACTTACTACTGACTTAAGACTACACTTAAGAAAAATGTGCATAAACCAGAATAAAGTTAAAATACAATCACGACTGTATTATTTGACTTCAGAAATGTCTTTGTCCCTTTCGTTTTTATCAGGTTACACTTTCATCCACACTTTTTCCAATTGTGTGTAAACCAAATTTCTTAAGCAGTTCAAACAACACTTCAACCTTCTTTTAATTTCTACACCCCGGTCCAGTTTTATTCATTCTCCAACTGTTTAACTTTTCTTTTGTAACCCTATTGTCATGTCCTGTAAAGGCAGTTGTCTTTACAGAGAGGAAAGAAACTGGTCACTAATTGATTCTGCAGCAAATCAGCAATTCCCATTTAAGGAACAGAACAATCAACTATTTATTCTGTAGTAAGCATTTGGAAAAGCAACTGGAAAACAGCTCAGTGTTGTATGCTGACAAAATAATTTTATTCTTAATATGTCTTTCCCAAATATATACATTATAAAAGCAACTATATGAGCAGTAATGCCCGAGGACCTGCATACCATGTACCACATAAGATTTCTTTTAAAGTTGCACCAAAAGACCTCAGGGCTAGTGAGGTATCCGAAAAAAACCAGGCCCTTTTGGAGGTAGATTTCTGCTAGTGACTAGAGGGAGCATCAGAGGCTCCTGCTCCTCACTACAGCAACTGCCAGCACTGGCAGCACTTCCTCCTAAGTGAACAAACATGCTCATTAGACAAGGTAGGCCACACACCTGCTAATGGGCTCCTTACTCACAAAACAAGGAATAATCCATGGGACAAGATACTGACAGCACTGGGCCTAAGAGGAGGACAGCGTGACTAATCTCAGCAGCCTTGAGGGTCAGACCAGAAGAGGTAGTTCTCAACTATTTTTATACTCAAAAAGCAGGACAGAAATGCAGAGACAAAACACCTCAGAACTGGACTGGAAAAACAGCTTTGTGTTAGGACCCTTTTTTAGGTACGTTGTCCCTAACAATCTGTAGGACGAGCCAATTCTCAGCACCATATTCTCTCTCAGAGTTAAAGAGGTCACAGTAGCACAGCTGGGCCTACAAAATATTTCAAGTACCAGGTGAACATCATGATCAAGGTGCGTCCCAAGAGAATCCTGTATCGGAACAGGTCCAGAAAGCTGCCAGCCTCTCTGGAGCTCCTCTCTGCTGGGAGTTTTAAGGAAAAAGTGCATTTCTGCTTGCGGTTCCTCTTTGCAATGAGGTAGAGGGCATCTTCTGCCTCATTCAGACGGCCCTGGGAATAGAGCCAGCGGGGGGACTCGGGAATGAATCTGAAACACACACACACATACACAGACACCTTTAGGGATCTTCTTCTCTATGAAGCTGAACTTGTCTAAAGGAATAAGGCTGAAATACACTTCAGTATAATAAAGAGTTTTTCAAACAACCCTTCGGGTATAAAATTCACTTATTGAAACAGAAGCAAAGCATGTTGAAAGGAAACATACGTCATATATAATTTAGATACCAGGAAATTACACTGAGTATGAACACACATAGAAAGCACAATATTACAAGTTACACTATGATCAAGACCCTGTCTTTGGAGAATTCAGAAATACAGAGGAAAACATTACTACAGGTAACACAGGATGTTTTTCTAAGACCCATTTCTCATTTTCCATAAGACCAACTTCCATTTCCCATTTTCCAGCTTTTTCCACAATTCTCTCCTGTAGACAAGAAGGCAGAAACTGTGCAAAGGTCATGCTCCTCATGTGCACTGTTCACTTGACAGGTCTGTAACTCCAACATTGTCTACTAAACAAATCTATTATTTTCAGACTTCCAGAACTAATGTAAACTTTAGCCTTTTGCCAGAAGCTTTTTAAGATTTTTGCCTCTGACCGAAAATTATATTTTTCCTTTAAGTTTAAAAGAATGTGAGTCTGTGTTTTTATGAAAAAAAGAGCTTAGAAAGGAACATCTTTTCTTCCTCAAGATAAAAATCTGATAGTATTTTCTACATAGAGTAATTTTTAAGCAATGTGGCAGGGAGGCAGTGTGAAATTTGGAATTGAAAAAACCTTTTTCTTAGAGGAAAGACAGGCCTGTGAGCACAACTCTGAAGTCACAAGCATAACTCACTTAAAAAAGTTGTACATATCAATCTGAAAGTTAATTTTTTTTCCCAAGAGTCCCAAGCACCACAAGGTTTTGAAATATCTAATGCGTCATCTCTGCCTTTCACCTCAAGAACAGCCTCAAAGACCTTTCCCTGAATTCTGATGCTTCCTTTGAAAGGCTGTGTGGATTTTTTGAGGAGCAAAAGCTTTATTCAAAGGGTTACTGAAGTGAAATAGATGTTGGAAAGGAAAAAAACCTCTAGTTTGAACAGCAGCTGAAGTAATTTCATTCTTTCAGTTACTGAGATTGAGATGTCAGGAAGTATGTAAGAAAAGAAGAGCACAATGCATCACAGCTTTCAGTGCTGAAATCCACAAACATAAAGCCCCTTCTATCTTCAAAAAGAACACATTTGAAAAATTAAGGGGAGCTGCCCATTTTTTCTTTCCCATGTCACCTTTAAGACTGAACAGGCAAGCAGTTTTGATGCTGTTCCTTCTGTGCGAACAAAAGAGAAGCATCACGTTATCACATAACCACAAAAGCATTCCTGTATCATTTCCCATGTATTTACAGTGCCTTGGAGCACACCGGCTTAGATCATCTACATACACCAGCTAAAGAATAGGATGTGCTTCTCTACCACTCTAGAGACTGTTCCCATCCACAGTAATACTGCACACACAGTACAGTGTAGCCTTGCAGGCTCAAATATTGCAGCACTACTCTCTGAAGAAACCACAGACCATTGGGGGAGGGAAGGAGAGGGCTACAAGTTGAGAGAAATACCTTATTTACATCATTTCATGCCATCCTAGAAAGGCAACTTGACTTAATAGTTTGGTTACTCCGTTTTGTTGTTTCGGGGTTTTTTTCGACATCTTTCTTTATGAAACTCAGTTTGAAAAACAACTTACAGAGAGAGAAGAAAGACAACTGCTCCTTCCAGGTTAACCACAACAGCCAGAGTCCTCCAGGAACGAATGAAGTACCCTAATAAAGCATATTGGGCAATTCCCACTGCAAAGAACAAGCCACCAATAGAACCTAACATACAATTAAAAACAAAACAAAACAAAACATTATCACTTCCGTAAGAAACATTAGTAAATCTCAATACATGGGATCAGACAAGAACTAACTCTTCATTAAGAAAAATTCATTCAGCAATTCAGGCAAAGCCACAGCTCTTTGATCAAAGAATACCCTGTCCTTCACTCATGCAGAGCAGAAGTATTATATCTAATTGCAAAGATCCATAAAAGCCCAAAAGGTGCTCTTCTACATCCTCCACACCCAAAAAAGCCCTGTGAACAATTAAGTCTTTTAATTCCAAATATAAGTACGTGTATGTACGCAGCGTAAGTATGCAGCTTTCTATGTGTAAAAATAAATACTACAAAACATTGAAAAACTGGTAGTTTTAGGAGTATGTGGTATTCATTTGTAGCTCCCATGATTTGTAAGACACCCTCTTTTAAAACAGTCTCAGCATAGCACTTCTGGGGCTTTTTAAGTCAGGCCCTGGAGCTGTAGCAGTACAGGTTACACATATCATATGTGAAGGACAGGTCCAACATTAGCAACCAAAACAGTTAAGGGTGTCTGTATCTTCTAAATTCTAAGGGCAATTACTGCATGGGACAACTTTTTTTTTTTTTTTAACATATAAGCAACAGTTGTTTCATCCTCCTACGATATAAAAAGACTTTTGATTTCTTTTTAAGAACTGCCAGGAAGGAAAGAATTGATATTTAGCATACGAACACTTAGTTCTGTTTAGCAGAGTCCAACATTCTGATTGGCAGAGCTCAGCTGTGACAAACCTTGGATGAGTATTTAGCTGGGTAACATTCATGGGAGATGTTTCAGCTGGATCTTTGTCAACCTGAGTGATGCAGAGATCTGAACGGCCCCACATCATCTAGTCTGCTTGTCCATGGTTCATATTAAACAAGCAGAGTTCAAAGACTGTGATCACAGACATGCTCAAGCGGAGCTGAATTTGCAACTGCTATGGTGTTAGCTTTGTGTGCCTCAAGTGGTGTGCAAGACTGAAACCTATGAATTCGGACAATAAAGGCACTTTACCTGCTAATGCCCAGTAGGCTGTACCCACACACTCATTCAGGAGAACAAAGGCTACCAGTGACATCCCACCATTCATCATCCCTACCAAGAATCGAGAAATGGCAAAGAATTCATACGAGGGTGAGAATCCGTTTGCGATGGCAAACAAGATGTCGAGAGCAAAACCTGGAAAATAGGGCACAAAGTTTCATTTTAGAAGGATATCTAAAGAAATAGAAGCATTTACTGGTATTTTTACTTGATGCCCACTGGCATCTGTCCTAAGTCATCATAGTCAACACCACCACCACTGGTTTGGAAAGAAATGTAAATACCTAGAGTCAATATCAAAAAGGAGGGGACACAAAAGGAGTGGTTTTTTGATTCATAGTTTGCAGTTTGAACCTTTACACTCAGTTCATGGCAGACAATTTTTTTATACACTCCGAACCATTGAGTGACTCCCATTAAAGATGGCTTTATATTGATCCCTGATACAGAAGCCACAGGTTAAATATATGACCAAATATCTCTCCTCATTTTTAGAGACCAGTGTATAGAAACCAGAGAAGAGAAACATTGCCAGGGGACAATACAGGGTGGGTTTGCACTGCACAGCAGGCCCATCTTTATGTACTTTGAATGAGGTTGTTCCTTAAAAGAAAAACAACAGACATAAAACATTTTTTAAATTCTACATGCTCATCCATTGACACACAACTTTATACATACACAAAACATGCAGTTTCAAATGTTCTTTGATCCAGGGACAGTTAGAAAGCTTATGAGCTTCAAAATAGCTTGAGGATCAAAATTACCTAAAAATTAAATCATGCAGACAGGAGACAAAAGGTGCAACAAATTCCTAGCAGGTTATACATGTAAGAACACTGCTAAAAAACTACTAAAAATAATAATTGCAACTTGCAGAGATCCCATGAACACAATGTTGCATGAGTGGAAAGCCTTTACGGCATGACTCATAAACCCAGAACACCTTGCAGATATTCAAATGGTAACTGAATAGTGAAATATTAATTTCTTGTCTCAACTTATACAGCACAAGTATACTGGAATGCCAAAACAAACAAAACCATAGCACGTGATTTACGGCTGCATATCAAACTCTCAGCAGAAACTGGGCTCTTGCCACTGATCTTCAGGGACATGACACCTCCACGTCAGTTATTTTGTCGAGTGGCACTGGTTACCTGTGAGATAGACTTTCTTCCTCCCAAAGCGATCGGAGAGCTGGCCAAAGGAGATGGCTCCAACAAACACACCACTGAAGTAGAAAGAACTGGCAGCACTGACTTTGTATGATGCGTTGCCAATTAAAAACCACTGGATGGAGGAGGAAGAAAAAACCAGAAACAACAAACCAACAAAAAGGCAAATTAATCAGAATCCAAACAATTCACCAACAGCTAATAGTTGGAGGGGATAATACATATTTTAAAGAAGATCAAACTCTGCATAAATCTCCTAAGCATCATATTCAGTAAATCACCAGTCCCCACTGCTGTCTCCCAAACTCACCACAGGATACTAACAACCGCACAGTTCTCCCAAATCAAATGCAGTCTTTGATTCTGAAATCAAGAACAAATTCCTCACAATACTCTAATTTTTGCAGCTTTCTCCCACTTTCCCTTCTTCTGCCTCCTTTCACATAAAGCTATTAACCTAAATAGCCTGAGTTGTACCTACTGACACGTGTCACTGCAGTGTGTAGGCACACAATGTGAAAAAATAGTTGTGGTTTATGTCTGAAGATAATCCTGCACATGCTCCTCTTTAAGAACTGCTTTGTCCTTGAGCAATACTTTGGTAGCATTAGACAGGTTAGTCAGGTTTTCTGCACACACATCTTTTTTACAGTGTACTTGGTCATTTCCAGTTCTTTTCAATTCCAAATACAAAACTGATCTTGATATGTTTGATTCTTACAGATTTAATGTCTCAAGTTGAACCTGACAAAATTTTGTCCCTCAGAAGTGCAGAATGAAAATATGCCATGCTCTTATTGTTCAAAAGTTATTTCCTTTTGTATTCTAAACACTCCACATCTTCTGTTCTTTTCTTTTCTATTCCTCTTGCACCTTGAGATAAGGTTTCCTTTTAGTGACAACCAACTCTTCTTCCTGTGCTGGTAAGCTGGTGATTATGTCATTATCCCTGCAATAACACTCTAATCTTCTCCTCATAATCTCCTCTTCCTCTACCAAAATCCCATTAAATATCCTTTCTAGCAGAGCTTATATTATTTCAAAGCTCAGTTATACGCTACCTCATCATGAGAACAGAGCCATGCAATTAAAACCTCACAAAGATTAGGATGCTAACAAAACATCATTCATAAGCGCCAAGAAAATAACTTGCTTACTTTCTATATCTGCTTCATTTTGAATTGTTACTTTAACAGGGAAGTGGTTACTGATACAGCAGGAAATGCACTCATAAAGCACCAAAACTGACAAAATTCAACTAAAACCAACCACATGACCATAAACCAGCTTTTGAAGCTTCTGCCGACTTCAAAAACAATTCCCAGAAAAATACATTTGTAAAATAATTGCATATGAGATTAACTTTATCCTGAAATATCATGGTCAGTTTGTTTTATAACAGCTACAAGAATCATGCCCTAACTTTTGGTATAAAAATTTAAAAGGCTGCCAACATGAAAATTGTTGACATGAGATGCTTTGTGAATCATTCAGGGATTAAGGGATAATTTGGTTGCAAAGCGAAATTTGTTCTGAAAATTTATCTCAACATCTAAGCCCTTTAGAGAGCTCAAGGCCTTTCTGTTCTACATAAAAACATGCTGCATATATGCTTATTCACAAATCAAGCTTTTTACATTAGAATATTTTTCAGTGTAAATCTGTAATGGTCATGTTATCAGTGATGCCACAAGGTTAAGCACTGACACATCCTCAAATGTAGGAAAAAACTTCTTTACAATCAATCATGAAATTAGATTAATAATGAATTAGTGGTGAAATATTCCCCAAATACGTATGTTCTCTCTCAAAATCTTTGTGCTTAGCAAATAACTTCCAAATATACCAAATATTCAGCTAACCAATTCATAAAAACTGTATTTTAATAGAGGGAAACAGAAGAGGTGAGAAGATTTTATTCAAATGGCCCTTTACTAAAACACATACTAAAGAATTAAAAAGCAGAATCTACACAAGTTACCTTGGGTTTGGGGTTTTTGGTTTGTTTTGGTTGGGGAGTTTTTTTAGGTTTTTTTATCGCTCACACAGGTTTTGTTCTTTACCTGCATTTCTTATTTATGCAACAAAAAATGCATAAAAATCTGTTTAAAATCTATGTCATATGCTGGGCTCTGCAAGCATGTCTGAATTGTCAACTTTAAGAGAGTAAAAGATTCTTGGGTAAGTTAAAAAAGAACAAAAAAGAAAAATCCCAGAGAAATATCAAAAACTTGAGTTTTAAATAATGCTTAAGAAATCCACCATCCATTAAAATTTTAATTTAAATGGTATCAGAAGTACTCATATCCTCTTTATTGCCAGAATAAGAAGCAGTGCCCTTTGTACACAATGGCTTGGTACTATTCCAAAGCTGACCATTTTTATTAATATGCTCCTAACCAATAAAGTGCTTTACAGGAGTAATTTGGATAGCAGTAATACCTCTGGCCAACAGCCATGAACTATCAAGTGGTACTACACTTGACTCCACAGTTCAGCTCGACATTCAGGCCTTGTAACCAATGCACTCAGGGCTGTCGTACAGAACAATTTGACATTAACAGATACTGACAGCCCCAGGAAGGGCAGGTGTTGCACACATCAGTGCAGAGCCTGGAATCATTCCTGTAGGGACTGTGGCTAGACCATGAGAGAAATTGCTTAAAATACACAGAGGCCGTGCCAACGAAGCTAAAGCTTGTTTTGGAATAGAACGTGAGGGAGCTTTGTCCACCTGACTCCCCACTGCCCATGTTCTCATATCTGGAGTTGCAAAGACTGCAGGAGCCACTTCCTCCAGTGCTTGCTAACTGCATGATGGATGCAGTACATGCACTGGAGCTCAGCAGGGGAATTGCAAGAGGTGGCCAGAAAGAGCTCAGGGTCCATAAAGGATTTTAAACATGTTAATAAAATGAATGTCGTGATTCCAGCTCAAATGTGGAACCAGGCTGCAGGATGCAATATGTAACTCCACACAGAAGTGGGAAGTTTTGGAGCACAACGCTGGTCAAGATCTGTGTAGCAATATAAAGCTAGCTTTTGTTGCCAGTAAAGACACGAGCACATTACCTATTCTCTAACTGGGGGTAGCACGTGTTTCATTTGCTAATCAAAACATGCATCAGTGTGCAGGAGAAAAGCAGTATACAACGAGTCCCCCAGAACCATCTCAGTAAGATTTGCTACTCACACACGAGGCTGCAAAACACATTTCAGACTTACCTCAGAGACTATGGATGTGAAGCTGCTGCCAAAGTGTACGTGCTTACGCACCTCGCTGCCATTGGCAGTCAGAAGCCATTCCCCAAAAGGTCTCTGCTCGCTCTCTGAATGGTTGCCATGGCTCTGATTAGCCAAGAGCCCTCGGAGATCCCAGTGGTAGGGAGGAGTTGCACCCACCAATGCGATGAGGATGGCTTCAGTAGCCACATAGAGCTGGCATGAAAGACAAAAAAACATCATTGCTCAACTTTCACGCATTGTTTCCTCCACTGGACCGAATCAGTATTAAAAATATTCCTATTTTTATATTTGCCTTCTACCACTATGAGATGTCACATATAGACCCTGTCTATTAAAGAGCACATACTGAAGAACGACAGCTTTAACAAAGTGGTTCTTGCACTTTTTAGGTGTTGGGTATTTGAGAGAAAAGAAGTTCCCCTACTGACACCTTTCCCTCAGTCAGAGGGCCCCACACTCCCACCCACAGCAGATACAGATCCTGGATGGAGGAAGAGTCATTAGAAGTACTAAGGAGGAAAAAACCACTATTCTTTAATGCAAGTATATTACTCTTATATCCTCTCGTTCCACCTGTGTTGTTCACTCCTCTAATTTAGTATTTGGAATAGATCTCCTCATGGTTTCATACCTAATCTTTCCCAGTTTTAACAAAATTAATTCTTTGCTGGCTTTCTATCTTCTGTGGACCTGTTTTACTCTTAGAAGAGACAGAGACAACCATGTGAACACACATTTTTTATACACCTACACATTTACAGATACACACAAGGTCTAAATAGTGATCAACAGCACCTTTTGTTTAGTAAAGAAGAAATAAAACTGCTGGCCATTTCTTCAAGCCTGGGTTACTGCTGCTTGCTCAGAACAACATTCATAGGTCACATTACAACTACAGTTTAAAACCCGGTGGTTAGAGACCTGTTTGACCATAGAAGTGGCACAAATTCTGCAACAGAAGACGGATCATAAAGTCTTCAGAGAGACAAAAGGAGTTGCTCGTAACAACCTCACACACTCTTCAAATAAAACTGCTTCATCTCAAGCCCTCACTGAGGAACTGGAACACGGCACAGTGGTTCCTGACAAAACAAACAAACAAACAAAACCCTTCCTCCATAAAAAAATTTCATTCACACCCTCTCCATTCTACAAACCCTACTCAGGCACTTCCTGAACAGTCGTTGCTCTGCTCCCAGCATCTCCTCCCCACATTCTTGGGAAGAATGTACCCACAGGAACCGTGTTCTCTTGGAAGGCTGCTACACAAATAATTCGCAAAACTGGGAGGACCATAGATACAAAAAAAGCAGCCTGAAGACCTCTAAATTCTGATGGAAGCAACACCAGATAATATTGCTCTGTTCTGTACAACAGCTGAGCAGCTGGAGTTACACACAGATCTAAATGAGAATTATTACTAAACTAAAACAGAGCCCCTCCGAGTTATTATCTGAAAGCATTTTTCCCCATCAGCTCCTTTTTGTATTCTCCATGATAAACTGCTACTTTAGGAGCAGGAGGTAAATAAATTTTTTTTTACATCATTCTCTTTCCATTTTCCATTAAAATTATCAAATACCAGAAGAAACTGGGGAAAAAACCAGTTAACTGTTATTTATTTAAGCTAAAGAACAACTTCTAAATCAACAACAATGAAAAGTAAAAGAACTCATCTGGGAAAGAAAGCAATGACTAAGATCAAATGGGAAAAGAGGTTTGAAAAAGCTGAGTGGCCATGTTGCTAGGGATGTGTGGATACGGTATTCTCAAGAACAGCTTGACATTACCGAGAAATGAGAATTACAGGTCATGATGTGTGGTGCATCCCTCTACTTTGACTCGCTCAGACACTTATGTGTCAGGACTAAGAGAGAATATCCTTGCTTTTGTCTTGTGAAATAATAAATATATTTTTGAAGAAGAAGAGGAAACAAAATCCTCAAGGCGTTTGGTTTAAAGAAGGAAAACATAACACTTTTCATTTTTGCTCTAGGTGAAACCCATTCCAGCTACAGAAAACTGAATAGAAAAATAAGCGATTGCAGGCACATGAAGAAACGCTACAGGGTTTTTTCAATTAAAAAACCAACAATCAACCTTAAGCATCCTAGTGGCTGCAGCAACCAAGGATATTGCAAAGACAGAAATACTTTCAATTGATTTGTGCAATCCGTATGAAGATGGAGATGTGTTTCTATGTTATCAAATAGTATTCTTCTATACTCAAGTTCATTAAGTCACTGCTGATACAAAATCCTCCTCCCAGTAAACACCTGCCTTGTATTTTGGGTAAGAGGTACAGTAAACCCTATTAATTTCATTGTGGAAACAAAACAAAGCCCACAAAACACCCCCCAAAATTCATTTACAATTCTGAAGGTCAGAAATAGTTTCTAGAAATGATCTTAAAAACACAATCAAGGAAACTCTAGACTTAATTACAAAATAAAGTTTTCATTTAAGTAAGAGTTGTGTTAATGAATCTGAAGATTCCTCCCTTAAGAATTCTAAATGCTTGCACTTAACAGTAACACAGTTGTGCAGACTGGTGAACAACATAAAACACTAACAAATCAAACAGAAATGTTAAATAACAACTGTATAAAATATAAAATGGCTACATTATATGCACGGTGGCAAACAAAGCCCTTCATTTTTCATTTGTTCTGCAACCCAAGTCAAGTCAAATATATGTCATTTAGTCTATAGTTCCTATTCATAAAACATTTTAATTGGCTCTATATGGATGTTAACAGCTCCCTACCCAATTCCCTGCACTGATCTGTATTAATCAAGATGAATACCAAGCACAGGGGGACAAGGCACCCTCTCACAGTCAATGATGATGAGATGCTTAGAGTTCTGTTAGTTGAGGTTTCTCCTGTTTGTTAATATTCTCTTCAGGTTAAAATTTTATAGTCTGCCTAAATTAGAAGACTGTGGTGTAAGGGAATTTATTAAAAGGCAGTGCCCTAATAACCTGTAAACTTTCACATTCCCTGCTAAGTAGAAGGGATTTTAGTCAGCCAGTTAAAGCTATTTCACTAACTGATTTTGAAATTAACTTACAATTGATATTAATAGAAGTGCCTGCCATGTCTTGACCAGCTTTCCTGATGTTTTTAAATTAAATTACATCCAAGAAAGATGCAGAATCTCTAATAAGACTAGCAAGGAAGGGGGAGAATGAATTTAAAGCTTCACTTGTGTATAGTGAAAATGAACACAAAAATAATCTAAAAAACTCTTTTAGTCCTCATAATTTACCCATTATGAAGCACAAATGGAAAAACAAAAGCAAGACTTCAATTCTAGGAAGAGGAGCTTTCAATCTTTTTAGTCAGCTCATCAGCAATTCCCAACTAGCCTGGTCATTCTAGACAATATCAGCTGAAGCATTCACTACCGCACAAAATAATGAATAAGACAGTAACTTCTGACCTTTTGAACACAGAAACATTAAAACTGCACCCTAAGGAAAGACAGAAATTAAGGAATAACAATGAATGACCTTGCTCTGATAGAAGCCTTTGAAAAAGAGATGGTTACAGTTCAGGATTAGAGTAATTTCTTCTGAACCCATGACAAGCAGCTGAAAAGCTGGAGGGCAACCTAATTTTTGAAAAATCTGATGATCTCATCTGCTCCAAGTAATTTCCAAAGGGTGATCTGGCTTTAAAGTCACATTATTTTTTCTCTTCAATAACTCCTATGCAGAAAAGCCCTAAAATGTCTTCTTGCTGCAAAATTATTATCTGCTGCTGACAACACATTCCTCTGCGAAACTATCCTTCTCTTCCTGGTGGCATGAGAAGAGAGAGAACACAGTAAGACAGAAGGAAAGGCTGCTATAGTTAAAGCAAAGAATCTCCACGTGCAGAAGAACATGACACCTCAGTTACTCACCAAGCCCAGACCCACTCTGACAGGAAATACTTCCCATGCAGAATGTAACCATTTTTGGTTATTACCTGTGACTTATCAAGGACAGAGCAGACACATATTTCGAAGGAACTTAGGGTTTCTGCAGAGAAACGGAGAAAACCTACACAGTTCAGAGTTTTTCAACCTGAAACTGCTGGCCTCCAGAACCCACAGCAAAAAGCCCAAAGTCTGTCCAAAACCTTACATAACTTCATTCTAGAAATTCTTTAACATCTACAATGAAGACGAGCAGTGCACAGCAGAGCATAACTCTTAGAGCCTCGCTTCCTACAGGTTTGTGGAAAGCATCCCTCTAGCTTCCTCTTCCTGTTCCAAATATCCAAACACACACCTCTCAGCTCTATTTTATGCTCAGTGTTGTTTTGGTAGGCAGTGGCAGCAGCAGGGATTTGTTGCTCTTGCTCAGCCTGGCAGGAGCGTGTGCCCATTAGTCAGGAGACTGCTGCCATACACAGACAAGGGCTGCTTTACTTTCCAGGGGCAAACACCGGCATCTGAAGAGCAAATACCTTCATTGCACAAGCTTTCTGCAACAGCCATCCAAGTGACTCCTATGTCCACACCTCTGTCTGACAGAGCCAAGGGAACACAGCACCCTCCCTCACATCACAGGTTGACAGGCCTCTGAACACAAATAATCAAGTTGGAAGTGTTATTTTTCTGCCTTTAAAAACACAAGGCAAAAAGAAAGCTCACAGACTGATAAACTAGAGAACCAAGGCAATACCTATCAGCCAAAATTACAAAAAGCACTATTAATACTACCTCTGCTTCAACAGGAATATTCAAGGAAGTCATACTACATTAGTGTGCAATCAAGTGCCAAGGCTCTGCAGTCAAATACCAGCTATACAGTTTCACCATCACATCCAAAGTGCCACTCCACTCTTCTTATGAGGAAAAGGACTTACAAGAGAACAAAGTAAAGAAGTGCTGTAAGTTCCTATTCCAATTTACAAATATAATGCAAAGCAGCCCAAGATCGGAACATCTCAATCGGATCACAGGATAACAGGAAAAAAAAGTCAGCAACTGCTGGCAAAAAAATCAGGAACTGTGGGCTGACAAGTATCAGGGTTTAGTCCTCCTTCCACAAGCATGATTATTCTTTTGTCTGTATTTCATGTTTGTCCCTCTTTCTTTCCATACTTTTCAGCCTGTGTTGGCAATGAACTTATCTGAGTCACAGGCACTATTTTAAGAGATTGAAGTCCTCACCTTTGCATGCTGTTTTGGGACACTGCCAAGGAATATTGGGTGAGCATCCTGGTCTCACAGAGGCAGTTCTGCTCAGACTGTAAGAGCATATTCTTGGCTAAAGCATTTAACTTGGTAATTTACTGATTACTTTCAAAGTTTTTAAGTATCCAGACTAAAAGACAATGCTGACATTTGCATAAAGCTACTTTCATTTATTTATTCATTTTAAGGACGTGTCTGAGGGTAAGCAATTAGATCTACTAGTGTTTTGTTCGTGGGTTTTTTTAAACTGAAAAATGTCTTCTGTTTACTACTATTTCAGAGCAAGATGATGCTCCAGAACTGAAAAAATATGTCTTTCCAGATTCATCGTGGAACTTGCTAAACCACTGATTTTCAGCTTAGAGCTTGCAGGCCTCAGAATTCCCTGAATTATTTCTTTAAAGTGCTCAAAAAAATAATTAAGAATTACAAAACTGTTTCAGCACTCTTAAATTTCCTGTAAAAGTGCATAACCTCTTCAGTAGGTAGTCCAGCAGGGGTCTACAAATTGAAAGACACTAAAGAACTCTGGTATTTCTCTAAGACACCCAGTAACTAAACATCACACCACAAAGTTTGATAAGCTATACATGCAACTGTCTCCATCTTTCCCTATACGAAGATCTCAAAAGTTTCACTGAGCCTTCCAAGGCAAATTCTTAACACTCTTTCACCCTGAGCCCACCAGGATTAGGAGAATGACCAGGTGAACACAATGTTTAACCAGGTTAAATTGCAAACTTAGTCAGAGATCATATTGTAAACAGACAAGACCTAGAAAACAGATGTTATTGCTCCAGAGGGACTCCAGTCCCACTGGGCTAACACTTGGAAAAAGCAAACAGAGGTTTTGCTTAATGCAAACAATACACATGAAGCACTACCTTGCAGAAGTAGTTATATTAACTACTCCAGTTAAAATAACAAAGACATTTGAGAACACAAAACTTTATCTATGTCAGAAATAAGGAGCAACTTTCCCATGCAAGTTGGAAACAACTATTCTGAGTTCAATTACACACCTACTAATTCTCTCACCCAAGAGGAAAGGAAATTAGAGCCTCTAAAATGGGGACGTGTCAGTGAGGAGTGCCTTGATATTGCTAGTGGAAAAAGGTAATTTACTGCTTACAAAACACAGAAGTTAGAGACTGTCTGTACACAGGGGCAGGAAAGAAGGAAGGGGAGATAATGTGTCATAATACAAATATTTTTAACCCACAGTGTTTGCTACCCAGTAGAATTATGCCTGTTAACTCCCAGGCTGCTCTTCTGGGTGCTCAGAGGACAGACTGGCTAGATGGATTGTAGTTTGCCAGGCTGAAAGGCAAATAGCAGAAAATGGGATTGCTTCAGCTCCCACTGAATCTAAATACCATCCCATTGCACCAAATATTATATGTAATAACTTTATTATTAATAATCTGAAAACACCTCCCCATGTTTTACCCACAGCCCACACAAAGATGACAATCACTATTGGCACAGTGCCTCCAAGGCACCTTCCATTCCCCGTTGTTAAAAAGACTTTGCAATAATCAACGCATTCAGCCACAGCTCCAGTAAAGAGCCCAGAGCAAGTTCCTTCTGACAACTTCACTCTACTGAGCATGTAGCCACCTTCCTTAAAAAAAAAAAAAAAAAAA